>SEMN01000240.1:0-436226 GCA_005408345.1 Macquaria australasica | reverse complement strand
GATAAACAAAGGTAGTGTTTTAGAGTGAGTGGGAGGCATGGAAGAAAAAACGGGGAGGAGAGAGAGAAAAGCACGGGGGTTCACAAGGAGAGAGAAACCGACTGAGAGCAAAATGAAAGAGGGAGACGCGAGAGTAGGTGGGAGACAAGGGAAAACTGGAGAAGAGAGGGAGGATGCGAAGATGAAAGAGCAAGAAAGAGGGAGGAGAGACAGCGGGGTGAAACTGTCGGGGAGAGAGAGTGAGCAAAGTGCCAAACAGATAAATAACCAGCTTACTGGGATTACCAAGTGACTGACACACAATTTGCCAGAGCCAATATGACGTGGTAGTGATAGCTCTTAACCCATATAAACCTGAAACCAGTCCAAGATGTCCTCCGGTGTTTACTGTTGTTACTGCGCCCTGATGCTCTACACTCTGTGTTTGTGTGTGTGTGTGTGTGTGTGTGTCCACATAAACAAAGCAATCACACACATACATACATGCAGAAATCAGGGTGTTTGCAGACTTCAGAAAGACATTGACAGAGCTGTTTAATGCTAACTGGGTTTAAAAACCTCAATTAAGAGAAATACACTACATGGCCAAAAGTATGTGGACACCTGAACATTACACCCATATGATTTTTTTAAAAGTCTCATTTCAAAACGAAGGAAGAAGAAGGAACCTGGCTGCAGGCAGCAAGAGTCCATATATATTTTGGCCACATATATAAGTGGAAGTATGATATTACTCATTGTTGAAAATAGTTAATGAAAGTGTAAAAACAAAGGAAATTAATAAAGTGATGATAAATCCATCTGTGTTTGCAGATGAAAAAGTGTTTTACATAGGTTACCCAGGCTCTGTATTAATTTGACACTTATGATAATGAAAATATCGCAGACAAAAAATTATTTTAGGTAATTTTACTACTTTGTACCGTCTTGAATTTACCAAATTTAGCAACCTGAATGATTCAGGACCCACAGATATCTTGATACCTACATACATTCATCATGTTTAGCTCCCAACTCTCCTGTAACACTTCAAAGCACCTCATTCATTGAGCTGACACACATACACAAGCATAACGTGTGCATGTATACACACACTATGCCACATTTTACCCTCTAATGAACTTCAACAACAAACAAAAACCTACAATAGCCGGGGAGAGTGGGGGGGGTGTATGAGGAGATATATAGAGAGAGACATGATGAGAGAAAGAGAGAGAGACAGAGAGTGAGAGGAGGTGGGCAAACATAAGGAGTGGGCCTATAATTGGAAAGATGTGAAAAATGATGTGTCAGTTTGGTCAATAGAGGGCAAAGGTCACAGAAGCAGGAGCCCAAACTCGGCACAGAGCACACTCATTAGAGCGACCAATCAGATCTTGCCTGGCTGCCCCAGACCATTAGTCATCAGAGGTAGAGGCGTACACACACACACACAATATTGCTTTGTCTTCCCCTGTTTCACTGTAATTTCACTCTTTTTTCACTCTCTTCCACATGATCTGTCTATCTTTTATTTTTATCTCAACTCGTGTCTCACCTCTCGGTCCCTCAGCTCCTCTGTCGAGCATTAATGACGAGGGAGAAAGAAAGACAAACAGTATGTGTGAGAGAGAGAGAGAGAGAGAGAGAGAGAATGTGTGTGAAAGACACCGAAAGAGAGAGGATGAGACAGAGTGTGAGACAGACAGAGAGACAAAGAGAGACAGAGTGTGTGTATGTGTTGACTATATAAATGGCTGCTCATTGGAGTGGAAGGCATGGCGGCGCTCTCTGCTCCCACCCAGGCTCTGCCTCCTGGCACTGGCAACCCTGCAAACTGCTCGCCTTGACATCGCCTTCAATAATATATGAAGTTGCTTTTTTGCCTACAGTTTGTTTGCAACGCCGCCCCACCACCAACCCATTCTCCCACTGCTGCCTCTCTCTCTCTCTCTCTCTCTCTCTCTCTCTCTCTCTCTCTCTCTCTCTCTCTCTCTCTCTCTCTCTCTCTCTCTCTCACACACACACACACACACATATTCGTAGAACATACACATCCAGCCTCAGCAGAGTTGTCTGGTCCAAGAGGGAGTGTAGACTGATGTGTTAGACCCTTTAAGTTTGAGGCTAAACATAATATCAATGAAAAAAAAAATTCTATGCACATTTTACATTTTGCACATTTAGTTAACAACTCCTACCCAGAGCATTTTAGTCTCAGTTCAGTGCATAGACCGTCAAAGACAACCTGCAGTAAAGGTTGCAAGCTTCAAAGCCATTGTTTCTTGATAAGAGATATGACTAATCATTAATGAAACAAAAAACTCTCAAACATGTCAGCTTTTCATATTCTGTAAAAAAAACAAAAAAAACAGCCTTGTTTTTAGCTATGTATTCCATGATACCCTCTGAGAAATGTGAAATGGTTTTAAGGGCCTCAAACAGGTGCATGCAATCCTTCAAATAACACTTAAACATGACAATTAGCCATCACCAGCTTATGACAAGGGGTTCATATGACAGCAGAAATGAATTCCTGAATCCTATGAAAACTGAGACGAGAAAGAGAGAAGAAAGGGCCACCTACTTGGTAAGGAGGTCTGCAAGCTGAAGTAGTCAAACAGTACATACTATATGAACTGTGTAGTATGGGATATAATAAAAGCAGGAGCACACAAACACAACTAAATCTGCTCAGATGTAAAGCAAACTGCATGTTATAGGACTGTAGTGTGAAACAAACACTTGCCAGGGTGGCACCAGGAAGACAGAAAACCGCTCTCTAGACTTGGGTGCGAGTCATCTACCACACCATGTCTGCTCTGCCAATGTGGCTACCAGGTCCAGAAGTGCTCTTACATAGCTGACCGTGACCCCTGACCTCTCCTCTCCTTAGTAGCAGCAACTGTGAGCTGTTGCAAACGTAATCCCTCTTCAAACGGCCTGAAGAAGCCTGTCAAACCTCATCTGAACACATGATAAAGTTTTAGCTTTATGTACATGATATAATTTAGATAGCTCCTTGGTCTACATGTGAACTGTGTCCCTGTCCTCCCATTCTCCTCCACCTGATTAATAAGAAAAAGATGCAGACAAAGAGACTCAGTCTCTTACCCTGTTCGCTGCTGTTGTCGCCGCTGTGTGATGTGTGTCCGCCGCTGGACGGCCCCGGCGTTCCTCCAGAGCGTGTGGACGCTGTGTCATCATGATCTCTGTTCCAGGACGTCTGTTGTAGAGAAAGAGAGCGGACAGAGAGATCAGTCAGTTAAGCTAATGTTAACTTCTTGTGTTTTTTATGAGTAATTGTGATATTTTTTAAGCATGCATTTTCTATTATCTTCTATTGAAAACTTCTGACTTCATATACTGCACATTATGTGGAAGGAATACGCACAAAAAAACATAAACTCCCACTCCAAACACAATTCATCATTTGCTAACTTCTCAGCCCAGTCACGCAGTGTGTGTAAGCGCCTGCAACAATCTTATGGAATGAGGATTATTGGGGCTCGATGAAGAGAAAGGCCCAGACGAAGAGCGAGTGAACATGTTGTATTAGTTCCCAGCTTTCTGAGGCATGCAATCCACGGCTGCCTCCATTTGGCTCAAACCACTAGCAGATGAAAATACAAAACAGCTACAACTTAAGATAGGCCGCAGCGAGCGCCAGGGAGTGATGTCATCCAAGCAGAGCAGACCAGAGAGAGAGAGAGGTAAATAACTCAAAGTATTGCTACATAAGTATAAATCCTCTGTTTTGTCCAAAAATGAAACAAAAAAATGGATGACCAATCCCACTAATGTAGATTTAAATTTCATTTTGGAAAGCAGAGCCAGAACAGAGACATAACCAAATAAGCTGAAGTTTTCCCACAGACTTTTCTCAAAAAAAAAATGAAACAAAAATATTGCATAAGTGACCAGACTGAAGCTAACTTAAAACTTTATAGACAAATTAAAAAGTTGAAGTATTACCATACAGTGGAAGTCCATTCATTTCTCTATACGACTTCAACTGAGCAGCTGACAAAGAGAGGGACCTGGGTTTATATATAGTGTGTGTGTGTTGCATACTGGACGGTATGGAGCAAATGGTCCAAACAAAAAGATGAAGGGAAGACACACACAAATAGTGTTCAGGCACACACACATAAGCGGGCATCAAATACAAACACACACAGTCAGATACAGACATATTGAGTTCCCTCACATGCATACACATTTACAGATTTGGAGCTTACACACATGCACATAGAAACTGCATAAAATAAACATACACACTCGAATCCCACTCCATACGAAGCTGCTACATATTGTTGAAACTAAACCAGATGTAACCTCTTATCTCTCAGTGCCTCTGAAAAGCAACATTAGCACTGAGGACAGGGGAGAAAAGAGACTTCAAAATAGAAGGAAATGGAATCTAATGTCTTATCACACACAGCTAGCTATCACAAGCAAACACGCAACAAACAAAACACACACACGCACACAAACACTTACTCGAGCCTATTCTGCCGCCCGCGTGAGCCTATCTTTGCTCTGTCAAATCAAATGAAGCAGATATCAAGGGGCAATGTGGTGTCTGCATCACGCTTTTAGGGCTATGTGACGAAATGAGTGACAGAAACCCACACGGAGGAAGAGAGGAGGGAGATAAACCCACTGGGGAACAACTGGTTTCGATTGGGATACTACAAGCAGCGCTGCCTCTGCGAGGAGGATTTGGAGCTGAGTTTAGAATTGTGAAAAAAAAAAGTAGACATTAATTCATGACACAGGGTTTGTTTTAAACAAAACGTAGATAGAATAATATAACAGAAAAGAATATACAAGTCAGCAAATTCAACACATTTGGGGTCTATTAGAGCCCGTTTGATGTTCCTGGGCTATGAAATTATAATCCAGTGCTTACATGGACGATATAATCGTTGTTTTCCAAATTAGGCTTTGAGGCTTTGCAATAAAGAGGAAAGTCACTGAACAAAGTCATGACTAGGATGGTGATTGAGTAGATAAATGTTGATTTTAACGGGGATAAGATACCAAGAGGGTCTTTTTTTTCTCCACCTCTTACAAATTCTTTTTTGCTGACCGTAGAACGCTGAAAAATGAAACACCCGTGCATGACCGAGTAACTCCAGGAAACATCAGAAGTGAAGTAATCCAGACCACATGCTCAGCACGCAAACGGTTAACACTGGCTTTTGCCAGCTCCTCCGAAAGTGCAGCTTTTAAAAATGAGCAGAACTTGTTTATTCAGAGCTCTGTGAAAAAGAATAGCACAGTACCCCGGGGACGTCGAGCGGCAAGTATTAAAAAAAAAAAAAAAAACCAAGAGCCTCAGCTCACAAAAAGGATATGTTTTTTCATTTTCTTTTTGTTTTAATTCTGTAACAAATTCCACTTGAAAATATAATTAGAAAGTGGAGGGGGAAATGGCAAACTACTGCATTAGCTGTAATTGAACAAAAGAGCGCTTTGCCTGCTGGGAGGTGGCCGCTGAGGCCCCATGGGAAAGGGGGCGGGGCTGAGACAGGGCCTGGTGGCATCTCCGCGGGGACGGGGAGTTTATTTATAATCACAGGCCGCCCTTGGACGGAACAGGCCCGGCACTGATCTAACACGCAATTAATACACACATGGCTGAGATCACACAACCCACACACACACACACACACACACACATACCAGTACACACAGGTCGTACAGCATGTGTGCACAAACCCATACTAAAACACATTTTTGGTCACTCAGCTTGTACACACACACACACCCATGCACACAAATACTTTTCATCTACCTTATGCAAACACATCACAGAACCGCCATACTCACAGTCCCTATTTAACAAAACACACACCTTGACCACAAGACACACAGCGACAAAAACACACACACACACACACACCCTGTGCCAACAAGACTACAACAGCTCACAATGTAGAGGTCCACCTTCACAATATGGGATATGTAAATTCACCAGATGAATAGATGCATAAACAGAAAGCTCGAGGAAACAGAGAGAAAGAGAGAGCTGTCCCTCTGCACACATAGCTACACACTTGATTTATTCTATGTCCCCTTAATGAGCCACCATGGTCTCTCACCCTCTCTCTCTCTCCCCCTCTCTTTAACTCTTTCTCTCTCTCTCTCTCTTGCTCTCCCCTGTGCAGGATGTAGATTAATTCAATGCTTAATTGTTTAGTAAATTCAATTTTCCACATTCTATTCTGCCTAGCTTTAGCTAAAGTTCTTAAATCTGCCGCGCCAAGCCGAGGGAACCCTGTTTGTGAGCCGTGCATACCTTTTTTTTTCTCTCTCTTTTTCTTTTTTTTTTCATTACCATTCCTCTTCCCTCCACCACCCTAATTCGCCATGAAAAGATTTTCCTTGCTGGAAATTCTGATTCCGCTATGATCGGTGAGGCATTCCAATCCAATGCATTCTCATTGTGCCGCGCCTAAGATGCGAGGGGGGCTTCCCCTTCTCGCTGTGCCAGGCCCCATATCATACAAGCGCTCATGCAAGAAATGTTGCCTTGCCAATTCATTTGCAATAATAAAGAAAATGGTTAAGGTTGTTGTGCTTTGCCCCCCACCCTCCCCTCGTTCCTCACTCTGAAATATCTTTTGTGATGATATGGATATTTACTTTTCACTCTGTGCCAGCGAGCATGCAGGAATAATCATATGTGCATACTTAACAGCACAGACATAAATATCCAAATAACCCCCTACACATACACTCTTCAGTGGTGGTACATCTGAATCAAAGATGACAGTTGGGCTACTCCATCCCCCAGAATGCTTTGGTGCATCTGTTCTCTCCGGTTGTTTTCTTTAACACCATTTTTGACCTTTGCAACAGCGCTGCTTCCTCCAGTCGAAATCTGCGAGAATGCCATGTGTTGCAGCAGTGAGATGGCCTGCAATAACTGCGGACACATTCTCCCACTCAGCTGAATGCTGGTGGGGAAGCTGTTAGTGAAAGGGGCTGAAAGGCCAGCTATTGTAAACTCTTGTTTACTTTGCTTTCCACTGTGACTAGATAAAGCAGGATCTGCCTCTCTGATAACCGGCCAGACAAGTGCTTGCCCAACTACCTCCGCTTTCTCTGCTCTCTCCACCCCTCTCCTCCCTTCGCTGCAATATTAGTGCTTCCAAAATGAAAAGAGGGGCTGATAATGGTATGCGTGGTGCAAAAAAAAAAGGCATGAGAGAGTAAAAGACCCCCCCCCCCTCCCATTCTGTTCTGCACTGCCCTTCCTCCCTAACTCTTCACAATAGACAAAGAAAGAAGAAATAACCTTATAATTGCTGAAGGGGGTGAGGGAGAAAACTGGATTTGGTCTCTTGAGTAAGTAAAGTATGCTACATTGAATAGCCGTCAGGTACTCTTCAATCGGCTTTTTAAAACTGGTGGGTTAACCTCATAGAGACAAGCAAAGATAATTACATGTTTGAGATAATTACCAGAGCTTTCAAAGTCCATTTAGATGACACTCGCGGAAACTGACAAACTGATTTTCTTTCTCTGTGGCCTCTCCCACTTCAGCTCTCGCTACACACTCCTTGTTTACTCTCTGTGAGCTGAAATCCAAACAAAAACATTAACTCGAGTGCTCTCCCCTCCACGCTATCTAACCCCAAACAAAGCATATTTCTTTTTTTCTTTTTTCAGTTGTGAATGAAAAGGCAGGCGTAATTTCTTAATGACATGTTTTGCTGTGGTTTCTTCGTTAGCCTAGCCTAGCTTGACTCGCAGCCGCTGCGCTGGGATGTTCTTGGTGGATCCCTTGGAGACCGGCTGTTTGTGACGGTGGCCATTGTCAGAGGCTCGCAGGGGGTTAAGGGGAGAGGAACTTTCCATTAGCTAAGTACACATGTGTTAAGCCAGGTTATTGTTTACTTATCCAAAGAAACCACAGCAGGCCTCGGGGACAGACATGGCCGCCCATCATAAGTAACACGAGACACAAGCCAAGAACTTTATTTGCAATTGGGATTTTGTGGCTATCACAACAGAGTATCTGTGACACTGTGCGGCTCCACTAAGCACTAGTTTGGAGCAATACTGCATGATTTAAACAACTAATAAATCAACCGAAAAAATCCAGAACTTAGCACACACACACACACACACACAAAAAACCCAAATGCATGTCTGAAAATGTATGAAAGTATATAAGAAGCTCCTGAAGTTCCTGGTCTTTGAAGTCACTCTGGCCTTGATTTGCTTAATCAGAATCACCCCTACTTGCTATTCCACCACAATAATGAAGAGGCTAAGAAACACACAAGTCACGTGGTCGCCTCTTTGTATCACTTGTTGAATCCTTAACAGCCGCCCCGCATTCACTCCCCAATGGAAAAAAAAGGGGAGTTCAGGGGAGGGGAGGGAGAGGGGGGTGTAGAGGAGGGAGGGGGCGAGTGGGGGTCAAACCTCTCCTCTATTCAACTACAAAAGCTGCTATTACCAACAATCACCACGATGATTCAAAAGTTTGTATTAAGATCAGCAGTGTGCCACTGTAGGAGAGAGAGGGAATGAAAAAAAGAGAGAGAGTGTGTGCGCCTGTTAAATCGGGTGTAACTCGATCCATACTTCAACGAGAAGCGGATAGATTAGCGATAGCGGTGTACTGATTAGGAAAATAGTGGCTGACCCCAGCGGTCAGGGTTTCCATTGAGTTAGGAGAGGCTGGGGAGGCAGGGGTCAGTCTTTGACCGCCAGAGTTACCTAAACCAACACTGCTGGGTCTCACTGACCTGGAAACCAGCACTTGTATGGCATAACAGTGCCAATTGTTGGGAAAAGATACCGCGATAGCGCTATCAAAAGTAAATTCTTACACAGTGACCACAACACTAAGCTCACACAAGCGGGGTTTGTTTAGGAAAGATTGTGCGGGACATAAGAAAAACAGCAGCGGATCCCAAATGTATAGATGTTATTTCAGATTGTAGGCTATTTCACATTCTTTTTACATGATTTCAGCAGTAAAAAAAAATCACACTGAAAATGTCAGTACCACAAAGCCTCTCTAATGTAAAAATACCTCTCCACTGAATTAACCCAACAGATCAACTGCTGAGCATTCATAATCATTTAAGCCACAAAAGCCACAGCCACAAAAAGGCAGGCAGAGAATATTTTTAAGGGAAATTTCAATTATTTCCAGCTCCACTTCAGCCTGCATGGCTCAATCAAGTAGAGGAGCTCTTGAGACTTGGAGTGAGTCCTCAGCACTATTAGTAGTGTTCTGCTCTACAGTGGAGAGCCCGGGCCCTCGGAGTTCATTAGCAAATTGCTGCGCCCCTCCCCGTGCTCTCTGCGCAATTAAAGGCAACTGTGCAAATGACGTACAGCGGCGTGGAAATACCTCCCCGCTTCTTTAGACTGAGGCGAACATGTGTGCCAGGCAAACAGGGACGCAATCAGCAGAGCGACTGCAGCCACATTTCTACAACATCAAGACGACAGAGACAGATGCAGTCATATTCAGTGTGGACACAAGCCTTTCCACATTAAAGGCCTCTGCAAAATTCACTCAGAATAATGGACTTTTATTGTGTCTTTTATGTTTATATACATCTGAGCTCAAAGCAGGATGCATATATCTAATGGGGCAACTGGAAATGTGCTGCTCAAGTGAAGAAATTAGGAAAACGTGGTGGGAAGCTCTCCAGGGAGCGGCAGGGAAAGGGTTAAGAAAGTCCAACTGGTGCTAACCAGTCACTCCACTCACATAGCACCTGAGGGGGGTGCTGCATTTATCAGGCCAGTCTGAACACACACACACACCCACACACAGACATACACACATGTGCATACACTTGTAGACACATTCATGTGCACATTTGCACGCACACACACACCTGCACAAAAAGACACACAAACACAGGAGGGTGAGCCCAAACTGGCTGGGCTGCATTCACAAGCCAGCGCAGAGCCTCTGTGACTTTTTCACCTCTCAGTTATGCTGTGCTTTCTGTTGAAAGGGGCGCTCAGAGTCCCTCCATACTCGCCTGCATAGACAGGCTAACAAAACAATGTAAAGACATGTAAAGAATATTCAGAAAATTACGCTTATGACGCAAGGGTGCATAATGCAGCAAGAAAGTCAGCGTTGTTGGATTGTTGAGTTTAATAAATTCAAAGTATTTTTTTTCCTCTGACATTTTTTTTCTCCTCTGCTACAGTCGCCTCACTGGAATAAATTGGTTTATGAATAAATGAGCCTGCTTTCTCCGTCTTGTTAACATTGTTCTTTTGTGCAAATTCTCAGCATTTTTTTCCAGTCCACTTCAACTTTATGCCCGAGGGCATATATTAAAAATACATATGGAAAGAGATAATGCACACACAACGCAAATTCGTTAAGGATGTCACTGCCTAACAACTGCAGATAAGATGTCACACAAAAATAGCCCACAAAACTCAAAAAATATATATTCAGCCGCAAGTAAGTTATGAAGAGCACTGCCATTAGACTAAAAATATGAGTATTCAGCAGTGAGCGGCATGCAGCCTCTGCCTGTTTGGATATGCCCATTTACACACAGCCTGCTGCTGTGGACAGTCTCCATGTTATCCCACAGGAACATCAGCCCAGCCCTCAATATTACACATCTGTCAAAAAGTTTTCCCTGCGTTTTAATACAAACTATGCCTGTAGGTCATTTATAGTATTCTGTCATATCAGTGTAAACATAAGCTTATGTGGTTTTGCCCTGAATTGGCTATATGTAGGGACCATCATTATATTAAAATAGGCCATGTCTTCATCTTACAGTCAATTAAAGATCTGCATCAGTGCCCCAAGCACAACATAATTTTCTTCATATACCTAGAAACCCAAGGGTTTTAACAGACTCTATTTCCATATCTATATACCATAAGGCTTTATTCCATGTCCTGACCCATCTATAAAAAATAAAAAAAACTTTTGACAACTGAATCCCTGAGAGAATACAACAAGCCGTTCAAAGAGACACTTAAATGCACAAGTGGCGTCTGTGTTATTTAATTCTTTTCCTGGATTAAATGAAGTATTATCTTCCGTGTGATCTTTCTCATTTCCATAATCAGACATAAGGACCAGGGATGGAGGAGTGCATGCGCGGCTGGGTGGGGGTCTTCCCGGTGGGGGTCTTCCCAGTCGGGCCCCAGTCCGCTCCCAGTCCTGCCATTCAGCCCAGAACATGAAAGCCGGTGGCTGTCTCTCTCTCTACTCAGACCAGCCACTCAACCATATGGAGGTCCGCGGATTTAGATTATTTAGCCTAATCGCTTCATTACTTTTTATGTCGGACTATCCAACTAATCCCTTTAATTTGGACACTTGATTTTTTCCACCCTCATCGTTATCCATAGGCTCTAGCCGCTACTCTCCAAAGTCATTCCTGAAAACTCTGGGATAGTTGTCTTATAGCCTGCAACCCTGTCTCCTGCACAAATGACTCGAGCTATTAATGGCCGAAAATCCAGATTTGCATAATTCTAATCATCGGTTGCTGTTATCATTATTTAACGGCAGTGTATGGACCATTAGGGTCATGCCTGTGCACACACTACAATGTCCCCGGAGTGCCAACAGTCAGTGGAGCACATAATGAAGGCTGTGGTTATCTCTGATATCGGCACAAAAGGAAACACTCCCTAATCTACCTTTAATACCCGCTTGCTTCTATAGCTTTCGAAAATAAACCGTCTGTACTGGTGCTGAATCTGCCAGCTCTGAGCGAAATAAAGGAGGAGGAGAGGAGGGGTCTCGATAAGCAATGTGCACTCATGTCTAAGGAAAAACACTGACAAGACGCGTAATGAACCGTGAACTCCACAGTGGAGAAACCAAGGCACCTAAACCACAGTCTGCAGCCCATCCTGCTGCTGCTGCTGCTGCTGCTGCTGCTCTCTCCTGGGCTACACAACAGAGAGGAGCTGATAACGTTTCGTTTTGGTTCAAAAAGAGACCGAGAGTGAGAGAAAAATGGAGAGAGGCACTAAATTAAAATCGACATGAAACAGGTCAAGTTTATGGCGATGCTTTTTCGAGCTAATCTTCCCAGGTCGGTTCCGGGTTCAAGTCTTAATGGGCCAATAATAGCAACATTATTCAGAAATTTTTTCATTCCGATGGATGGAATGTAAAACGGCCTTAATCATATGCAAATAACAGCGCAGCGGAGTAGTGACCCAGAATAGCTGAATAGCCAGCAGGGAGAACACACACACACACAGAGAGAGAGAGAGAGAGAGAGAGAGAGAGAGAGAGAGAGAGATGTACCTGATCAAGGGCCACCGATGATCTTGTGATTTCTTCGCTGTCTGATTTGGACCCGCCCTCTCTGTCGTCTATGACCAAGTCGATGGGCATCTTGCCTTTCAAGCAGCTGATGTACCGGTGACAGAAATTATCACACAGCTCGTGTACCTTCAGAGGGGAGGCAGAGGCGTCACACACTCACCCAAAAGGGACATCATCACACAACAGTGCAACATGTGCAACCACAACACAGCCCCAACTCACACAAACGACAGACTTTGACATGCAAAACATCCCCGAAGAGTTTTTAGGGCAATCTGGCAAACCCGAAGATCACAGCACAGTTGTTGCATCTAAACTATTTCAATATTTTAACATGAAGCATGACTGATCACTGGTGTTTTGGCACTGGGATAAATTATAATATTACTAAATATGGTCCAAAAGTCAAATTATATTTATTTACTTTCCCTCCAAAAAGTTTTTAATATTGCTTCAGCTTTGCTCTGAAAACTATAAAAACTGAAATAAGATCACTTTGGACTCCTTCCGGCTAATGTGTGTCCAGTTCCCGTGCCGAGCCGTGCCGTGCCGTGGTGGCAGTGCGCTCCAGCCGGACTTTGATAATAACTTTATTTTTTTTCTCCTCTCAAAATAGAGATATCGTCGAAAATTGACAGTGACAAGAGGGCTCAGGGGCTACAACGCACTCAACACCCGTGTTAAATTCATCATCGGTGCCCCGGGTAGTGGCCATTAGAGCAGGGTGACCCGCTTGACTGACATTTAAGGTAAACTGTTTAATTCCGTCTACTTATTACATTATCACTGCCAATGCAGCGTGTCCTATCGCCCGAGAAACAGAAATGTCAGATGGGCAGAGAAATATTGAGAACTGCAAACGACCTTAAACCTAATTTTCTAAATGTTCTCTATAGTTGCACAGTATAAACAGTTTACAACCTCTTTGTAACGTGCGTTACAGGCTGCATGATCTGAGAAAAAGCGATGCACGAAGAACAAGTTTTAAAAAGTAAAACTTTTAACAGCTTTGATCATGTTTCCTAACGTTAAAGTTTAGGTTAAAGTTGACCGCACAGGCTACTGCAGTCCATCTGATACGGAGACAAATCAGCGTTTTACACCCACTACTCCCTCTATCCACAGATGGCTGCCTGGGGCCTTTTGCCCTCCACAAAGAATCATTTCTAAAAACCCGCAAAGTTCGCCTATATGTTTCACCTTGCATGCAATTTCTGCCAGCATTAAACTTCATTAAAACGTGCGGGGAGATTTGGGCACAGAGATATCCGTTCCAGTTGTAACAGCTTGCGTCGTGATTAAACGCGGAAGAGAAATGGCCCCATGATTGATTTTGACGCTAATTATAACCGACTAGCAAAAATACATTTTTTGCAAATACAGCCCATAGGTCTGAAGCGGCACACTGGACAGAAATGGGGAGAGAATATTACCTTCTCCAGCTCCAGAAGATGAAATCGTAAAACTTGAATGGCTTGAATCATCTGAAAAATTAAAATAACAATAAAAAATGAGCTGCTCACATCTCTTGATATTAAACAGGCACGTTTTTCTCAATACAAGTAACTGCAGACGAGGAAAATATTCATAATGGATTTTATGTGGAACTGATATTAAACTTGGATGTTATTGCAATATGGAGAGCAGGCATACAGTACAGACATGGCGCTGCAATAAGCCTCAGAGTCAGAGATCTATTAGCCACAAACTAGTCGTGAGGAAAACGTTACTCTCACATCACATTCAAAGTACCAAACTGTACAAAGTAAAAAGCATGAATAGAATAACTTTCCAAGCAGAGTTCAAAGGTGTGTGACAGGTGTCTAACAGCGGCCCTTCATCTACAGGTACAACCGGGGGCCATCATGATATCAAACAGCCCCAAAAAGAGGAACATCACATCCAATCCTACTTTAACTTTTCAGCACCACATGGCTCTCTGACACATACATGTATGTACAGCCCACCACTACACATGCAAACAACAGCTGGTATATTCAAAAACACTCTAAGAAAATATGTGTCATTTGTCATATAAAAAATATAATGTATCTTACCAGATTATCCAATTCTGGATTCGATGAAAATAAAGGCTTTTCTGCCCGAATCTAAAAGCAAAAACATTTTCATAAAATATTATAAATTGTATATAATGTAAGATTAAATGTAACATGCAAATATTGACACAGTGGTGTATAATTCATACTTTACGCACAGCAAACACACTATGAAATTAAAACATTTTTAAATAACTTTTTTATTAGTGAACGCCATTTTAATTTCTGTCACTGCAGAATTAACTTTACGCCCAAAAGTCAGAGCTCAACACTTAATGCATGCAGGTAAGAGCTCAACCAGCCGAGCATGCAGATAAAAAAAAAGTCAAACTTTCCTGACCTGTTTTGCAAACACTGCTATGTCTTCATTGAAAGATTCCGATGAACAGACGTCTCCTCCTGCCACCCCGGGCTCTCTGGGGGTGCAAGTCGCTAATTCACATTTCTCAAAAATCAGTGCAAGCAAGGGGAACAGGGGGTGCCTGGGAACACACACAATAGCAAATGTCACCAGAGAGAACAGCGCCGGGGTCAAGACTACTCCAGGCTAGATTTAGCCAGCCATGCTACTCCTCAACAACTCGCCCATGGGGAATGTTGCTGCAGCCCATGCTATTATATTATGCAGAGGCTCGGAGAACGGCTGCAAACAGCGGGCAGACTTCTGTGATTAAATCTAGGTGCGTCTAATAGAATAAAAAGCTTTAGAGTCAGTCAAACTATTTCTTGCACAGGTCTCCGTTTGGATTTACAGGCGTGTGTGTGTGTGTGTGTGCGTGTGTGTGTGTGTGTGGCGAAAACCTCTGAAGCTGCAGGCGACTAAATGTGTGCACATTTGTTGATTATTTATTGTTTAAGTCATCAGAGTAAATATGTGCAGACTGGTAATGTGTTGAAAGTTGTGTCAGGGCGGCACAAGATGGCGAAACTGTTACTGGCGTGTTTAGCCACCGTGAAAACATCATTCTGAGAATTTTTAATTAACTCCTGTAAATTAATAAATGACATGCATATGTGGGACTTCCTTTAAACATGATATATTTTTAATTTGCTGAAGCCTGGCACATTACATACAATTAATTAAATGGTTAAAAGAGAGAAGGTAATTATGTCGCTCATAATAACGATGAAACTTAAAAAGAAACCAAGCAAGTTAAATTCTAAAAAAAAAAATATTAAAAGTTCTAATTAAAGTGGACTTTGTCTCATAATTATTCTTAAGAGTCAGTATACATTTTTCAGTGAAATACTGAACAGCAGGACCTTCGTGAGATAGCCTACATAAGTAAACTATATAGTTCTTTTTACTCCTCCAGTATTTGTTCAGTTGTTTAACCAGCAGAAACACGTGATAAACATGACTGACTTTAAAAGCATAAAAATCCGAACTGTGCAAAAAATATAGGCTGCAGCCACTCTCTTTCCCAGCGCCTCTGTAGCAGTTTGGGCTCCAGTGTTTAGCTGAAACACTTCACCGAGACGCACGGCCGTCCCGGGAACAGAGCCGGTGTTTTTTCCTGCTACGGGACTGACTTTGTACCCACTAGCCCACTCCGACTGCCCCCTCCAGGCCTGGATGCAAGCCTGCCCGGCAGAGAGTGAGTTTCCCCGCGGATCGGAGGCTTGCACCTACCCGTATATAGCGTCTTTATCTCTCTTGAGAGCGTCGTTAACGGAGGAGCCCATACTGGGAGGCATGGTGTTGGTGTGGGCGGTGTGCGGGTACTGGTGGGAATGCAGCTGGGGCCCGTGGTTGAGGTGCACCGCCTGCATGGACCGGGCGCCGTGCGGGTCTCCGTACATGGTGGTCGGGATGCCCACCCCGTCCATCCCGTAGTGGGGCAAGTCTTCGTACTGCACACAACAAACACGCGGGGCCACAGTGAATATACATGCACAAGAATATGTCAAACTCTGGTTATAACTTTACTATAAAACCACACGTCAGGAATATATTATAAAAGTTATTTAAAGTAGGAGATGTGAGACTTGAAGTCTTGTTTTTCTTTTTATAAAAAAAGTAAAGTAAAAATCTGCCAACAGGGCGAAATAGTTTCATTAATTTCCAAAACAAATCGACGTGTTTCAACATTTTTCTTAATTCAAAGTGGTTTCCTGATACTAGTGCACTGAGCTGCCCTTTTCTGCTTTCTTCATATGACACTAACATGCAAAACAAGGGAAATAAATTCTCCCCAGTGGTTTAATTTCTAACTCCTTTTCAAGAAAACAAGTTTTAAAGAGTGAAGTCTAAGTGACTTCTTAATATTGTCTACAGGAGGAAAAATACAGCATTTATTCTGAAGTGAAAACTAGTTTTGTTCTCAGCTTAGTCACAGTGACCCTTGTAGCTCAGATATAAATAAAATAAATATGAATTATTCAATATGTTCAAAAATACTGGGAGTGCAAAAAAGTAAATCTATAGCAACATGGCTCAGTTCTTCTTATTATCCTTAACCAGGCAGTAATTAGGTTTTAACACCATTAGTCTGGTGCCCTGTGTTTTCACTGTGTACAACAGCAAATGTCTTAAACTTGTTACTTGCAGTGTTTTCTAATTTTAAAGGCTCATAATTGTGCAGCATGTTGTTACCCGTCAAGCACACTGTGATTAGTGCATAACAAACGCGTGTTGTGTTTTTCAGACGATGTTAAACTGGAGCTGGATATTCAAACTTTTCCACGTGTCAGTTTTGACTTAAATAATGTAGTCTCGTCTTTGAACTGTTGTTTGATAGCTATTAAACACTCTGCTGGTGTGTTCAAACGTAGAAATGTTGATTCATGTATGCAAAAGCCTCAAATAAAATATTTTTTCGAGGTTTGCTTCTTTAACAGATTTTTTAAAAAGAGGTTTGAATTATTGATAGTGCTCTCTAGAAGTGACAAACAAGTGCCGGGGAAAGAGTAAAAAGCATTATCACTTAAAGCTGAGTATTTCGACCCTGAAGGCAAAGAGGTGCAAACCCCAGCGTGGTGCAGCTCCGATGCCAAACTAAGCAGCTAAATGTGTCCAGTGTGTCCCTAACATCTCTGCTTTTACACAGTTTACCATCCGCGTGAAGATCCCAGCCGCTGTTCTTAAGCAGTCCTGTACTGTATATGAATCAAAGCGTTTGTCATCACCTCATTACTAAAAACTGCCTCACTGGCATCATGCTAAAATTGCATGTTTTAGCACATTTTGCGGCGTAAAGTAAGAGTGGTGAAGCAGAACTGACGGTGAAATAAGGGTTTTTGTTTTGTTCACAAATGCTCCACTCAATGTGAAATCTTGACGGAGCAGTCTGAGGAGAAATGTGGAGATTTGTTTTGCCTCTATGCCCTCCCCCATTTCGCTTCCAGTAACTGGCCTGTCATAACTAATCTAAAAAACATAGCCGATGTGAGATATGATCACGCTTCCAATGTCCCTCAGTGGGCCGGTTTGTGGAGCAAACGAGTGCGGCCGTGCGTAATACCGTGCCAAAAGACGCCAAAACTGAAATTGTGTCTCCATGTGTCAGGAAGACGACAGAAACTTTCGCCGCGAGTGTGTGTCCGTGCGGGTATGTGTGTCATTAAGCCACGTTACAGTGCAGGATTGCATTCAAGCACAGCAGACTTAGAGAAACTTTTTAGGGGGGACTGCCCTACGTACCCGTTGCGCCATAACCCTCCTGACTCCCTGGTCGTCCTTTCAGTTTAGATAAATCCCCTCTGAGGCCAGGGTGGAGACGAAATGAAGAAAGAAAATCCAAATAAATGGGAAGATGTTTCAGCCAAAATCCCGTATGCCTTTTTTCCACGGAACGGTGAAGCCAGCCCCCGCTTTCTGCGCAAGTTTAGCCCAGGCGCGGCGAATAGGTCCTCGGCTATCCTCGGGGCAGCGGCGCCAGGCTCCTTTTCCAAAACCAGGTTGAAAATAAAATAGCCCCTCACACAAAACTGGCGACTCTCATGGCTTTTTGCCACTCCGCCTGTCAGTCAAAACGCGAGGGCTTGTCAAAAGTACCGGATGAATGATGGTCCGACGCGCGTCTCCACGGGATCGGCACCACCTCAATGTTAATGGTCACAATCACAGTTAAAAAATGAAGCAGCTCTCCTCTCGTTTTCTTTGATCACTCTCGGCTCCCGGCTTGATTTTCTTATGCAAAAGCGTCTAGAGGAGATCAAGAGGAGGTGGGGTGATAATTCTGGCTTAGGCTTTCTTAAAGGAGCCACGATCGATGCTGAGCGTGTGTGCGTATGTGTGTGTGTGTATGTGCCCGTATGTGTGTGAGTGCGTGTGTATGCATGAGCCGCCTGCCCGTTTGTGTACAATGGATGTGTGTGTTGAGCTGAGGAGGAGCGGAGGCTCTGGACCAGACTGCTGAAACCCGGAAGTAGTGGTGGCCATAACAGGTCGCGTCTTACACAACGCACCGGGCTGCAGCAAGTCGTGCGGAGAGGAGGGGGGGTGGGAGGACCCTGTGAGCCCGGCAAGCCGCACCGAGAGCTGGAACAGCACTGGGGTAAACACAGAATATCCACCTAGGACTCCAGCTTCATGTCTCATTCTCATAAACTGACTTTATTCCTCAGTCTGAAGCCGTTTGTAAACACTGAACCGTCTGTATTTCGGGGCTGATGCATCCAACATCCACTTCTCTGCTTGTAAACAGTTTATTAAGGGCTTATTGAACCATCTTTCAACTCTGATGTGAGATATTGTCAGGTATGTTATCAAGAGCCTATAAGGTCTGGATTGTAGATTAAGTTTGGACTGGATATAACTATATTATCATTCATTTCTCTCATCAAAAATAAGTTATATGTATAAAACGAGTTTATTATAATAGTTTTATAGTCTGGTTAAGCTTCTCCTAGGCTGCGTGACATTCTCAGTGTAGCTTTTAGCCAAACATCCAGTCTTGCAGGTTTTGCGCCTCCTGTAACTCACTATCAACTTCTATAGCCTACAGTCTGTTTGCTTCCCATGTCTGCATTCATGCACATACGATTTAATAATGGAAATGCACAGCCTGTACAAAGCTTGGAAAAGTGTCAACTTCAGATAAAAAGAACAATAAATACAACTTTCTTCAAGTTATTTGGGAGCACTGTTTATATTTCATTTTAAGAACCGTTTTTTTTTGTGTGCAAAAGCTGCGTTATTAGTCCACATCTGGACACCGAGTTGTCGTCTGCGTGCTGAATTCTGAAATAAGTAATTAAAACGTTACAGTAGCTTTCCAAAGCGTCTTTTACGCCTAGATAACAGTTCACATGTCGTCCGTCCCTCTCCCCCACAGCAGCGCTGAATGGGTCGCTCCAGTCTGCCCTGGCTGTCCAATGGCAGAGAGGCTCAGGGATGGGAGCCCCCTATTGGCTCCCCACATGATCGATCCGGGGCTGATTGATCGGTTTTAGGCCACATTTGAGAGGAGGCGCAAAACCAAACATTGTCCGCGGATAGAAAACACACACTTTGCGTTTTCTGTCAGCTCCTACTGGCTGTAAATTCACCAAAACACTGAATATTTGACCAAGACTCTCTCTCTTTCTCTCTCTCTCTCTCTCTCTCTCTCTCTCTCTCTCACGCACACGCACCAATCTTCACATCTCTGACTTAATTACTTACTTACTTGACTAAACTTCACAAAACCAAACAGACCTACACTCAGGTTAAGACACTGTTAACTTTTCTCTCTCAGAGAAGTTATGAAATTCAACTTTTGTCTCTTTATAATGAACCGTTCACTTGAGTTTCACAGTTTGCAGTGCAGATATTGTAAAAGTTCGGTCAAATATTGATGAGCTTTAATTTATGGAGGGGGAAACTTTGATTCTCGAGTAATTTCAAGAAAAGCAACGACATCATTGAGTAATGTGTGGATGTAAATTAACAAAATAGTTTGGATTTACTACGTTATCTCGTTATATTTGATTCCTCGTCGTGATATGAAGGAGCACAAATCTTATTTCATTTAGTCTATATAGGTTTTTTTTAATTAAGAAAAGAGTTTAACTACCTCTGCATGAATCTGCATAAAAGATTTAGGCTATGATATATTTCATGACATGTGAAGTAATATAAAACGGGATAAGTTACATGCACATGATTAGTTTTAGGGGGAAGACGCATACGTGAAGGATTTTTAGAAATTCCAGTAGTTTTTTGTTTATTTTTGTGGTTGTTTTCCACATTATGATCACCGACTAGAGGTTTACCCAACTTTTTATTTATTTCTCAGCCCATCACACGTGAACGGAGAGTGTGTAAAAGAGCCACATTATCTCCTGAATATGCTCATAAGGTGTTGCTGGTCGGTGACAGCCTGCTTGAAGTTTTATTTCCCCGTGCAGCGCGTCCAGTCATCGATCATCTGCCCCCGGTGCCAGAAATGGTGTCATAACATGATAATGCGGCTTCACACATTCGGCGGTGATTCTTGTGGTAAACCCCGAGCGGTGGGATCCGATGGGACAAATTTACAGGCATGAAATGACTATCAAAGCCTCCTGCAGTCCCGGCCGGCGAGGCTCCGGGGCGCGGACAGCAGAGAAGCCACGAAGCCGCGCAGGACGCACGGACTTTTACGCACAGAGATACCGGATCAAATAATAAACTGGGTTGACTTGTGCTCGTCGAGTTTGTTAATTCAATTATTTATTGGTGAGTAGAAGCTCTCCTTCTCTCGTTCTTTTTAAATATTTTTAACGGCACATTAAATAATGAAAACGCTTATTATTGTCACTGAGATATTTTCTTGAAGGGAAGTTATTTTTAATTAAAGGAGAAGCTGCTGTTTAAATCCACTTTCAGCTAAATGTGTGGGTTTAGTGAAACGCAAACAGGATTATATAGCTCACTACACCACAAGGCACACTAAATTTTAGAGGGTCATTGAGAAAAAGCTAAGCTAAATTAACATGAAAGGAGACCACATCAGCGCCCGACCACTGTAAAATAACTACAATGACATTATAAAGCAATTAAGCTACTTCAATTAGCGTCTATAAAAGCAAACTGGAGCTCCACTTTCTCTCCTGGAGTTGCTCTTTCGTGAGGGTCAGCGCATTTTGGCATCCTGAAAGAGAGCGGGGGGGCAAATACTGTCATTTCTGTTTAATCCGCTTTGCGATGACGGTAATGCCTTGAGTCGTTTCAATAAAATCAGCAGGTATTACTTTCAAACGGCTGAATGTAAATTGACAGCATGTTTGACCGCTGAAACAAATGTACGTGTTATTAGACGGCCTGTGCGCCGTGACTTGTGCTGCCTGGAGACAAAGAGAAGTTGCAGCCTTTATGTTAGTTTATAAAACACACGCGTCCTGCAGAAATTCTGTGTCTAAGATGTGTACTCCTCACTGTGTCACATATTACTATTTTAAGTCACTACCAGTTATTTTTTAGCTCAGAGAATGTTTTAATAAATAATGCAAATTTGAATATTTATTTTAATACGTGTAGTTTTGAGTAAAAAAAAAAAAAATGAAAACTACAACTCCAGGTCAGAGAATCCCTGTCCGAGCCTTTGTGATCGCCTGGATATCTGCTTGTCTGTTGGCTGTTTGAAGAAACAAGGAGCAACTGGCAGCCTGAGGAGTCAAACTGAGGTCAAACCCAAACGTGTTGGGATCTGCAAAGGCCACCGAGTCTCTCTGCTTTGTGTCACTCGCTGCAGCACACGGGCAGACAGATAGTCCTGCTGCAAAGTTTTCACAGCTCATCTAATTATATGAAACTACTAGTATATTATCGCCTGTCAGAATATCCAGCAGGATTCATTAGGGTGCGTTTAGGTGCTGGGAGCTCCGGTCTGAAGTTATTCAGTCAGAAGAAAAGGCGCTCGGCTTTGTACAAGCAAATGATTTCTCTTCTTGCCTCGGCGATTTATTTTTAAAGTTAGTGTAATGAGCTATAACGCGAGGGAGCATCCAGTGTCATATGAGAAAGGCGCGTGTTAGTTATAGCCTGGATCTCCATCTGCGTTCACAATTTGTTACTAATTCATTAAAGTGTGGTAAAGGTTGAAATTATTTTAACACACAGTTTGTCTCAAATTACTGTAACAGGATGATGGGGATTTTTTAAAGTAATGGCACTAATATCTCGGGAGTATACACCGAAAACATCCTGGTATTTCTTGTGGTTAATTGTGTAAAATCATAGCTTTTTAATGGCAATAATATAAAGTATCGCAATATTAATTTTAAACCCTGAAATAAGTTAGTTTTTTTTAACAAGGGCAACTCTTTCCTCCGGGAGTTTTCACTTCTGCTGGATCCTGCAGTTTGGCCCAAATGATAATCTGAGCTGCTCTCGCCTCTCACACACATTAATGCTTAATCATGTGCGCCTTCTACCGGAGGTGTTGGAAATTACATGAAATGCAGAAAGGCAGAGGAAGTCTTGCTCAGACAAATTAATACAAAAAGTAAAAGTAAAAACCCCTGCAAAACAAATCCACTTTAAACTTGTTTTGTGTATTTCTGTTGCTGTCAGCATCTTTTTATCTTCTTCAGCAGAATACACTGTTTGAATCTATAAAGAAGTTGATTGTTATATTTATATTTCTTCTCTTTGTTCATGAAAATAATTTAACATGCTAATAAAATCTATAATAGTGCTGGTTGTCTTTTGGTGTGTTGCCTTTTATTGCAAATGTCCAGTGTGTCAATGTATGTGTTTGTTGTATTTGAAGCTACATGAAGCATAAGGAGATCTGCTCATTTCTAATGCTGCACTGAAGTAACATTTTAGCTAGGAATGACCTTTGAGCTCCAATAAACAACAAAAGAACAAATTCAAAATAAAGTCATAAACTCAAATGATGAAAGCTTTAGGGACTCAAACCTTACATTAAGTTTGGTGCACAAATTAAACTACACTCAGCAGCTTTTTAAAGAACAGCTCCTTTCTACATGTCACTATGTGTAAAACTATAGTATCTATACGTTTTAAATATAAAAACAGTCATTCAAAGCTTCATTTAGCTCTGTTAAAGCCTAAAACTAAGAAAGCAGTTCATACGTAGGCGTTGCATTAATGTGAACATGTGGATTCATGATAAAGAACTGCAAACGACCGAACCTGAACAGATACAGGAGCTGCCTGGATGTGACAGTCACACTGACACCACTGCATCACACCTACAGATACATATGTGATGAACAGCTGCTTTCCTTTATGGTGAGAACCATGTGAAATTAGATGCACACGTATAAAGGACTATAAACGTGTACATTGAAGCATGCACACGCACACACAGCAGAGGTCTGTAATTATAGCTGTGCTGAATTCTGCCAGTCAATTTTCACATTGTGCCACTGGCCACCGGGTCAGCAGCTCCACTTTTACTCCGAAAGGCTGCTGAGTCTGAATTAACCCCACAGACAGATAGAGAGCTCATCACTCTATCACACACACCTCCCTCTCTCTCTTTCTCTCTCTCTTCTTCTCTCTCAACGTCTCTCGCCCTCCCCTTCCAGCAGCATTTGTCACCGCCGCTATTATTTCAGGTGTGCTAATAGTGTCGCAGACACTTGTGCTGAGAGAGGAAGAGAAAGGACGGAGTGAAAAGAGGAGGACGGAGTGAGAAGAGGAAGAACAGAAGGAAAGTGTTGTCATCATCATCATCATCATCACATGAACTCCTCTCTCCCCCCCAAAAAAAATCCAGGGGTGAAGGATTTGGGTGAGGGAAGGGAAAGGGGCGTCACTTGTCGGCCAGTCGCACCGCTCAGGGTGGAGGGGTAAGGGTGGCGGTGGCTGGATGGGTGAGGATGGAGGGGGTTTCTCACACCTCCCAAGGAGACTGTGAATTGATCAGCACCTTAGAGAGGGAGGGAGGGAAAGTGAGAAAAAAGGAGAGCGGCAAAGCAAGAGAGATGAAGGATGACGATGAGGAGAGAACAAGTGGAAAAAGCTGGGTGTTGGAGCCGAGCTATAAAAGCAGGAGGGGGAAAAAAAACAGAGCAATAGAGGAAGGGAGGAGTGAGGGGAGGCTGCAGAGGAGGTGTGAAGACTCATCTTTTCCTGGATGGGTGTGAGTTTAGGCTGGAGTGGAGAGTGGCCTGGGAGCACAGCATAGCCTAGTGGTAATAAACCAGCAAACCCCGGTAGAGAAACAGCCAACAGCAGCTATAAGGGAAACATATGATTCAAAATGTGCTGTTCAGTCTGTGTAGGGTATGTTTACTGAAGTTCATAAATCAATAATTCAATACAGTACATTGTTCAAAGTCATCGTCTCAAGAGCTTTATTTTTTTTTAATGTGGTGATTTTTATTATTTTGTCCCCTTAGTTATATTTCAAATGACAGACGTCTAATTTGAACTTGAAACATACAAAAACATAATGTATTAAGATATTTAATTAATATTCCGGAAAACCACAATGAAGGCAAGTTCTAGCCCAAAATGAATAAGATATGGAGGTAACAGGTGTAATTTCTTCTTAAATTTAAGTATCATGTATGTAGGTTTTTTTAAACACTGTGCACAATATAAAGTGGGAGGACTTTTATTTTGACAACAAAGGATTTAAAGAACTTCCTACATGTTGTTTTTTGGATGCTTCTTTAATTAAAATTATATATATATATATATATATATATATATATCTCATTTCAAAAGAAAATACAAATAAAAGCAAATATGCTCACGTTTTCCTCAGGCTTTACAGCGAAACTGTGCCACACTGACTCTTTTTTGATTTGAGTAAAACTATTCCTCCAGATGATGGCCGGTTACTTGCCCATGCGGCTGGTAGAGTATGAAAGCCTAAACCACGACCAGCATTTGACTTTTGGGCTTGCGGCTGATCTGTATCTCCCAGCCTGCAGTAAACACATGGTCACCATGAAAGTACAGCTGTAACACACACACACACACACACACACACCACAAAACCACTGTGCAGTACTCAGTATGTCAGTGAAGGTGATAAAAAGCCAGAGCATTTCAGTTTCCTCTTTGATTGAGTCACGCTGCTATGAAAAATTAATAGCTAATTAATTAAACCTTTTCAAATTAAACTTTGACAGGCTTTGTTAATTAGTCTTTTCCAGTTATCAAATCACACTTTTTTGTTACAGACTGTAATATAAGTGGTTTCACATATAAGTGCTAAAAACATCAAATGGAAACACAAAAATGGAAATAGGAATAAAGCAATAATATAAGCTTCAATAACAGCAATGATATCAGAAATAATAGTAATAAAATCAAGTGAAATATATTAGATAACAGGTGATAGAAGGTAGTGTATAATTTGGGACCACAGTGGAAATAAGTCTCAGACGTAATCTCATCATCCTTGATAGTTTAGTAGCTGTGTGTGATTCGATGTCCTCCTCCTCGTAATGTCAAATAAACTAAACTAAAAAAAAAATGCAGCACTGTAAGATATTAGAACTGAACTAGCTAAAATATCAGTTTGCAAATAGGTCTGTAATCTATGTAAATGCTAAGATAAAATGATCTGGTTTCATTTTGAAAACATCATCAGATTCAGGTGCCTTCGGGTGCTTTGGTGGACTGTTGCAGCAGCGAGGACCGTGCAGTAATGCTGCTTCCTCGCGGGTCTTCATCCCGGCTAGGGGAGTTGCTAAAAGTCCACTACCAGAGGACTGTAGGTAACCCGGTCTCACGTGTATCCAGGCACGAGTCAGCTACTGACTTGAAAACCAATATCAGAATCTTGAAATCTATTCTAAAACAACCACACAACCACTGAAAGCACTTAAACATGTGTGCTGTTCAATACGCCTAAAATAAAAGGCAGGTTTGGTGATAGTTACACTGTGGACTTCAAAAATAAATTATATATATATATATATCAGATCAGATACTTGAACTCCAGTTCAGCAAAGGGGCACCCGTCCATCCTGGCAACAGTGAATCAGATTACCAAACATACTGATTGACTGCAGCGGTTGCTAGTGAACCTACAGCCATCTCTCCTAAACAAAGTTATCTCTGCCGAAGTTCATGAAGAGGTCAGTGGTCACATCATCTCATCTAAGATCCCTCATATACTGTACAACCCTGCAGGATCCTAATAAAGAAGCTTTCAAAGCATAAATTCCTGTCATAACAACAAATGTCAGAGGATACGGTGGAGTACAGAAGGCTGGTGCTGCCGTGCACTAACTGCGGCTTTGCTGCAATAAATGGAAGCAATTATTCTCCGCCAAGGCTTTTCAAACAATGAGACACAAACTTGTTTTCTGTTAAAAGTTCTTCTAAACCCACATGCAAACTGTCAAAGAATCAAGGTGGCGTGATTTGTTGTAAATTTATTCCACTTAGCTTTTGTTAATTATCACAAGTGTCATAACCATCAAAAGACAACAACAGACAACTTGGCACGTGCTAATGTTTGACACTTCTATCTTTATACCCTTTGTTCTGTCGCTCTTTCTTCCCTCCTTTGTTTATCACACATTATACCACACCTGCCTCAGATAATTATTCTTCCCTCTCACTTTTTTTCTTCATCCTTGAATTTCTAAATGCAGACAGAACCTGTAAATTTGAAGATTTCTATTCCAAAGAGCCGTATACTGCGTCGACTCTGGGGGGAAATAAAAAGTCATTACATTGTCATTAAATTACAGAGGGTCTCTACGTGCAATCTTTAGCATAGATTGTTCTGTTTTTCTAAAAATCCTTTTTGCAAGAGTGGGTGTACTTTTCTTTATATGTTGTTTATTTAAATGTCTCATCGGACATAGTCAATGAATTTGTTATGTGTTTTTCAAAAGAATGGAAAAGTTCAGTCTTTTATGAGGGTGAAGCTGTTGAAATCAGAGGAGTAACGCTTTAATGTTAGCTGCACTGTAACACTCATCACACACAGTTTAAAAAAACCTGTCATCTTTTGTCTGTTTAGAGTGATTTTTTTCAAAAATTTGCAAACTGTCACTAAAAGGCTCGCAGCTCTACCTTTGGTGACTTTCATGATTTGACTTCAAGGTTATGTACATTTTGCAACTCCTAGATTTTTAAAATATTTTTCAAAAAAATATTAGATACTGTAAACTCAAAAATACAATAATCAAATAACAGGTGGGTTTTCTCTGCTCCTGAATACCTTTGGTGATATGAGGTAATCACTCAGCCCATGTTATATAACATCAGTTTAGTTTAGATTAGTAATTTTTGCATAAACATAACTGAAGTGGAAAACAGACTCTAAATATTGGTGTTCTTCAACAAAGAGAGAAACGGAGCAGCTGTGGCTGACCACTTGTGCTTTCTGAATGGGGAAAAAACAGGATTTCCAACCAGAAACAGTGACGGAGTTGATCAGTCTGGATTGACGTGTTAGCCGTGATTACACTGTGCCTGGATTTGCTCCTCACCACCAAACCACCAGAGCTTCCACTGCAGTAGCAGTTCCTGTTAATTTCACCGAATCCTGGACTATAACCTAAAATCTAATTCACTCTACATATAAAGTGTCATAATCTCACATTATAGAACCCATAGTACATAAACCTGTGGCTACAGAGCAGTATTGACAAATACTCCATGGCGTTTGTTTGATACTAGCTGAAGTATCAGATGAGTGGGTTTACTGCATCAGGACAACTCACATAAGTCACATTGCTAAGTCACACACTATTACAAGTGAAATAAGAACAACATTAGAACTACATCAGACTCACTTCACATAGTTAACTCCAACCATCTGCAGGGGTGGAAAGCAACTTTTAGTCAAGTACTGCTCTCAAGTACAATTTTGAGGTACTTGTACTTTACTTAAGTATATCCTTTTTATACTACTTTACACTTCAACTCTAGAGGGAAATATCTCTACTTTTTACTCCACCACATTTATTTGACATCTTTAGTTTACTAGTTACTTTGCAGGTTCAGATTTTAGATACAAATATGTATCATATAATCAACAAATAAAATATGATGCATTGTCATAGATTAAATTACCCAACAGTGTATAAAGTAGCTCAAATTGGCCCCACCTCTAGCAGCTACATTAAAATGCCGCTTACACATCAATGCATCAATAACAACAATCCAACAATATAATATACAACAGTAAGTTTCTGCATGCAGGACTTTTTGCACTGTGGTATTACTATTTTAAAACAAGGGGTCAGAGTACTTCTCTGCCACTGCCTGTTTGAGACAAATCTAGTTAGAGTAAGTGCGAGAATTATTTGCAAATATTTTTTGACCTGTGTCTGTAATGTCTCACTGTTCCTACCCGTGGAAAAACAAAACCTACCAGTGATTTAGGAGCAGCGTGGGTTAATCTGAGTCTCCCGAGGGAGTCAACATCACAGGGCTGCGCATAAACATTTTAGAAATTGACCTTTCATCTATCAGGCACTAAAAAAAAAAAAAAAAAAGAGTCTGGTGGGGTGACATGTCCAAAACCATTACAGGTCACATGTAATTTCCCTCAGACGTTCAGACTGGTAAATTGTGCGCGTGCGTGACCCTTTCTCTTGCAGAAAGCCAGATTGTCGTTCCCCGTGAACCCAAAAGCTCCTCAAACTAACACAGGTAAACGTCTCCTCTGATTTTCTGACGGCTACATATCTATCGTGAAATGCACATGAAATATGCCTGCATGCAAACACACACACACACACCTAGAAACATACTCACAGCCTGTCTGAGAGCCAGTCTCCGGCTGACAACATCAGTGCAACCTGATCTGGCTTAATAAAGGCCCTTACCTGCATTTACTGCTCCGTTAAAATGCCCTCTTGTTGTTCTACCAATTCACCACACTATAATTGCACTGAGGCTGCATATGGTCCTCATCTACTGCCCAGCGCAAGATAAAAGACAACAGGCTGCGAGTGTACAACGCAGGGGAGAAGTGTGTGTGTGCATGTTCATATACTTGACTGTGTGTGTGTGTGTGTGTGTGTGTGTGTGTGTGTGTGTGTGCTTGTGTGTATGTATGTAAGCATTTTAGGGCAAATTGGACTCAACATAACTCAGGGGATAGTTAGGAAAACTGCATGATGTCACCGTTATTACACTGTAAACGCAGTTGATTTGGCTTTGAGGATTTGCTGCATGCGGCAGCCTCAGACATGTCCGCTGAGGCTGGTTCACAGATGCACACACACACACACACACCTCCACATCCAGGCTTTGAACTTTTTTACTGAAAATCAAAGTGAGGTATTAACACATCAGGACAAATTAGTCCCCTAATTAGTCACTTACTGTGTGTGTTTTATTACTTTTCCAGGAATATTTGGGACAGATTTACACCAAAATGAGTAAAGAAAAGGCTACTACAGAGTAACTAAAAGTGCAAAATTAAACTCCTCCAGTGGTTTGTAAAGGACAGTAGGTCACTTAAGTTCTTGGCTTATACAACTGTAACACTTATACAGATAGGGCCCTTTATATTTTCTAAATGATGAACTTAAGGCGATGACTTTGGCAAGAAACTAAATAAACTAAATAAACAGCTCAATAACTGGATTAAGACTGACAGCAGATTGGCTTGTGGACAACCTCACAGTGCTTCCTTCGTGCTAATGCCAGTGCTGTTGCCTGCTCTGCCCAGGCAGGTTTATGAAAGTCAGCCGGATTAGAGCCCAGCTGGGGCTCAGTAAACCAACACTCGGCCCTCGGACTCACACCACCATACATGACTTCCCAAACAAATCTCGACGTCCACCCCGCCCTCCTTTATTTTGGGCTCCTCCATCGTTCACCCCTCGCTGTTTTTCCTCTTCACAGGCATCGCTAACACAGCCTTGCACTGCAACTCACACAAGACTCTACAAACACACACACACACACGCTCTGCTCCAAATTAAAATACCAAGGCTTATTGAGCAATACTCTTCTAATGGTTTCATCCACCAATGGTTTTATCTTTGCACACATAAACACACATGCAGCCTCTCAGCTCCAACCAAAAGGAGCTGCTCTCCTCTCTTCTTACGTAAGCTGGCAGAAAATCTCCTAAATCCCTCTCTTTTGCCGTTGTTGTGTTGCGTCTCGGCTGCTGCTCGCTCTCGGAGAGCATCTGAGACCAGGGCAATTAGAACCTGAGCAGGGCCTTTGGGCATCAGACCATTTAGCATAGAGGCTAATAAGGCTGGCTATCGAAAAAGAACCAAAACAGACCTATCGGCACTGCAGCACTGTTCGGTATTGAAGGTGATTTGACGGCACTGAATCGTATCAAAGAGCTTCAAGATGTTTGATTCTCCCAGTGAGAGCTCACATTTGGATAGTTTTTCTGGAGTGAATATGAGGAATCTCCTAGGACTCGCAACACTCATCTGCTCCCATTTTTCTTAAATATTTTTTAAAAAGTACAATGCTTTGAGCCCAAATTGGCTCCTCACTGGGTACAGGGGAATTTTTAAAAGAGACAGCTATAGAAGCAGCTGTAGAAATAAATGCTACATAAGGACACAACCTGCTCTGTCATGTAATAAACTTGGACATTAATATGAAATGTATATAAAGTAAAATGAATTTAGATACAGACTCATATTGAAAAAATGTCAATAAAACCCAGACTGCTTCCACAGCAATGTGGTACAGAGTTAGCTATTTTCTGAAATATGAAAAAGTGATTTTTAAACTTTAAATGTGAAGACAAAGTCTGTACTTTTTGGGAATGTTTACTTACTGACAAAAATGGTTGATCATCACTGTATTTCTAACACTTTGACAGGTGCGCAAGTACACAAACTTGTCAGATGACCAGAGGGAAACAGTTAGGAGAAAGCATTAGAGTGTTACAAGAGATCCAGAGACAATGTGTGTGCAAGAGACAATGAGAGGAAAGGTCATAAAGAAAAGGAGAGGGAGAGAAGGGGTGAACAAGGCAGGAGAAAAGCAAGAAAGAGAAAAAGAAAGAGCAATGGAAGGTTGCTGCTAATTCTTCCATATCTAAGCCTCTTTGCAGAAACTCCCTTTGTCTTCCAAGTCCCAGTCATTAGAGCCTAATCCTATCAACCAGGGGCTAATCTGAGGGCAGAGGGTTCAGCCCCTTCAGCTAAACAGGCCAACACACACACACACACACGCACGCACACGCACATGCACACGCACACACCTGCAGACAAAAGGCACACAAAAATAATGCGAAGCCCATTTTTATTAAACTAATTAAATCTGAAGTATTATAGTATTACACAAAATCAATAATTTCCCTCCAAAAAGTACACTTTCAGCCCAAACATTTTAGGCTTTGTGATGATCTACTTTATGCCTGGGTGGAGCAGAGGCCTGCGTACATGCCGGTGTGTGTGTGTGTGTGTGTGTGTGTGTGTGTGTGAGATGGGAGGAGGTGGGGGGCATCAGCTTCCCACACATTCCAGCAGAGCCTCTCCCCCTGCCATCATCATTCTCCTCTTTATTTCAGCGCTGACTATGCCCAAGATTAGTTATTGATCAGCGAGGATATAAATTATTCTAAAGTGAAAGCCCAACAACACAGTCATTATGGATCGACTATTGACCAGCTCCGATATATCATTCCATTTCCACTGCACTGCACCCCTGCCACCGGCCGGAGAAATGCTCAAATAATGAGATGGGGGATTTTTATGACTCGGGCACACTCTGCTTGACCTTTCAGGGAAGGTAGATGGATGATATCAGCATCGGGTTCTCCAATGCGATGCCATTTGGAGAGTTTGGCCAGAATGACATGGTAAATTAAGACAGAGACAGATTTCGATGGAGATGAATAGCCTGAGCATGAGAGGTTGCCTGAAGTTACTTCTCAGAGCTCAAATATGAAGAGTTTGTTACAAAATTAATTTTTAGCCTTGTGGAAACAGCTTGCCTAAGGCTTTGTCTTATAAAATAAATGACAGCAGAAAATGAACAAATTGTGATCAGTCTTGTCATTGGTTGACAAACAAGTTAGAGTAAAACAATTCTATAAAATCTTATAAAAAGGTACAAGATATCAGGTGATATTTTTAAAAATGGGTTCCTGTGTCTAATTCCACTAAAACACACCCTACATAGTCGCAAAGATGTAAGGGCAGTACGTTCATATTTGGTGGCAGCTAATGATTATTTTTATCATTGATTAATCGATATTTTTTCAGCAAAATGTCGTAAAATGGTGAAAAATGTCCACAAATCACAATTTTGCAGAGCCCCAAATGATGTTTTCAAATTGCTTGTTTCATCAGGCAAACAGTCCAAAACTCAAAGATGTAAAACAGAGCAGTGAACACTCACATTCGAGAAGCAGGAACCTGCAAATATTTGGCATTTCTGGTTGATAAATGACAAACGATTCACAGACTAGCAAAATTGTTGACAAATCATTCAGTTAATCGACTGACTGTTTTATCACTGCATCTGTAAAAGAAAACTCCAGCATTCTTCTATTTACCATTATACAACAAGTCATCCAAATTAAACTACAAAATATGTTGTTGGTCCATGTCGTCCAGAACGACACACACAAGCTTTTTTCTGATCTGACGGCACAACAACATCGTTGTTTCAAAAACAAAACAGTTTTCTGATGTGAAACTTGTGTGGTTAAGCTTTGGTTAGGTTTAGGAAAAGATTGTGGTTTGGGTTGAAATTACCACTTTGTTAAAATTAGGGGACCTTCGTCGTCATGGTTACTAAAGTGTACTGCAGACTGTCGGTAGGAAATGGGGAACAAACAGCGGTCTGCTGTGTTCAAGTCCAATGTTTCGTTGACCCATCCATCCACCTCGACCTCCTTCCTCTGCGGAATTTGTCGCTCTATTATAATGTCCCCTGACTTCCTCCTTTGCTCCCAACTTGACTTTGTCACGCAAACATACATCGTTTTCCTTTTGCTGAAACGACTGATGCTGTCGTTTTTTGTCTCTCATTACGTTAAGCTGTTCTGTCATACAGTAGTTTTGTTGTTTAATATCTAGGGGTCTAATGGGGCAGATGCATCTGTATTTCCTGTATACGTGACACCAAAGTGGTGTAAGCACTTTTTGAGCCGCCTCTTGCCTCCCTGTTGCTTCATGGTTCAATCACAGTTTTGTTTTGTTGTTGCTTTGTGTGGAGTTGTGAGCAGGCGGAGAAGGGGCTGGTACAAATGGGGGATTTTATCCATGGAGGTGTCAGAGAGTTTAGCAAAGTGTAAAATACTTAAAGCATCGGGGAAACACAATCCCCTGCTGGTCACAGTATAAATCACCATATATTCTTATTGGCCTAAGCCCTTGTTATGAGTAAATACATCCACGGGCAAGGGAGGCTGGCAAGGTTCACGGGAGATTCATCCAGCAATAGCGGAGGGAAAGTCACTGTGTGTGCGCACTTGTGTGTGTGTGTGTGTGTGTGTGTGTGTGTGTGTGCGCGCGCACACTACATACCGCTTAGGAAGGCTAAGGAGAGGATAAGGAGATCAGCAGAGGGGGAATATCACGCCTCTTAAGCATGTATACACTTTCTAACTTTTACTTTTTCACCCAAAACCTAAATAAATCCCCACTCATCTAAGCATGATAGACTCCCCTCACCCCTCCGTAGTTTTCCTCTAAATAATCAAACCTCCCTTATTTACAGACTTTGGCAAGGCCATAATACCCTCAGCCTGACAAATTTCAAAGAAAACCAAATATACAGTATGTAACGACTGCGTCTTATTTCCAATCAGAGATGCTTGTTTACAACATTTTGAACTCACTGTGTTGGAAAAGCTCGCCGTATATTAACCAAAACCACACAACATCAAGTCATTTTCCATCCCAGGCCCAAATTATTTCTTTCTTTCAGTTCCTTGTCTATGTAATGGATGAATTGGGTTAACGGACAGAAGAGGAGGAGGAGGAGAGGGGAGGGGAGGGAAGGGAAGGGAGGAAGGGAAGGGGGGGGGGGACAGTTTCATATTTCTGTAAGCCTCAAACTTTTGGCAAACAGAAGAAAAGAGAACTTGGCCCTAATTCCATCTCACGCTGGCGTTTGTGCATTCTAAGTTCTCGGGGGCTGCTCTGGCGGAGGGCCTGAGCCCGTAAATTGGATATTAGGGGGCGATATAAAGGAGCCTGTGTGTGCTCCCGTCCCGGGGAATTATTGCCTCCAATATCCCTGCGTATGCGTCTAGGGCTTCCGAAGCCAGGCCAGATAGATCCTCATCTCATAAGGGGGCCAAGACTATATCCATCGCTCCTTAACTTTTATGAAGCTCCCAAGCTCTACAATGGGATTTGCCAGGGTGTCTTTTCCCCTTATCCAAGCAGGGGGGGAGTGTGACAATGCAGATATAGCTGCATTCTTCGGGCTCCAAAGCTCCGACCTCCTATTTGAATACAAGCATCCCAAATTGTAAAGTGGCATTCTTCTTTTTCTCTGTGAAGCCAGCTCCGTGGTGAGATTTCTCTCCGGTTTCAGAAATGCGTTTTCCCCCTCACTTATCACTCTTTTCCTCCTGACTCTCACTCTTTTCTCTTCTTTTTTGTCTGTATATTCTTTCTTGCATCTTTTTCCCGTTGTTTACTCTCACTCCCCACCTTTCCTTGTACAGCTCTTGATTGCCTCTCTCTCTCTCTCTTTCCATCTGTCTTTCTTAAGTCTTGTTCTCTCCTACGAAGGGCTTCAGTGACTACCCCCCTCCTCTCCCGCCATGCCCTCGTGCCCCCACCCCACCCCCTTCTTCCCTTGGGTAATCCTAAGAAGGGGCAACACCATCAGAGGGTGTGAAATTAAATACATTACAGCATTGCGGATTAAAGTGTTTCATAGGCAGTTGCTCATCCACATCAAACTTTAGCTTTTTAAAGCCTAACATTTGATCTAGGTTAGAAACCGAGGCCAGAGGAAGGGATTGGGACACTTGTGGGCCCCAGAGAGCAGAGAGAGCCATACTCAGTAGAGGAGAGGATGGTGTGTAGAGGCAGACAGAGGCAAAGTAGATGGTGGCTCAGAACTTTTTTTTGTTGCCGGTGCAGGAAAAACACTTCTAAATGAAGGAAGTTGCAGTAAGAAGAGGAGTTGGACTAAAAATTTACAGCCATTACTGGAAGTGCCAGCAAGCAGGAAAATAAAGCAGCTGTGTGTTCTTTTTCACAAGGCATATATATGAGGATAGCGTAATCTGGGAATTAAAGTGCCTGCACACAGGGCTGTGTTCAACCACTGTAAACGCAGGTAATCATGCCTCTTTCAAAAGTAATAAATGTTAATGTGCCATTTCCCAGTTAATGAGAATTACTCACATCATCCATCACATCATCACAATCTGGGCCACACATGGCTGCCATCTTAGACTGAACCACTGCTGCACGCTGAAGATGGACGAAGGGGGACTTCAGATACATGTCTGTACTTAGTCTGTGAGAAGTGTTATAGAAGTGTTATACTTTGAATGTATAGAAGGCAAAGTCACTGCTGAAGTGCCCCTGAGCGAGGCCCCCAATAGTAGATCTGCTCAATGGCCAAGAACTGAGAACTGTTTATCAACTCAAAGACTGTTATAAACTAAACTAGATCAAGTGTTAAATTAACTCTAAGGTAAACTTGTATAAACCTGCGACAGTGTTGCTTTCACACTGGTGCTTCTGCTGTACGGAGCACAGCTTCTTCTGCTGTTTGGTCTGGGTACCTGACCAGACGGACGTCCGTGAAGTCTTTCCCGGTGATGATGTCAGATGTGAAGGGAAGTCGGTCCAGCTGGGATCGGTCCTTTTCTCTCTCTCTCTCCTTATTCCTCTCCCATTCTAATGAGTCTCCAGGGACGCTGGCTCTCACTTAATCCACTCATCTATTTTGACTTCCTCCGCTTGAGAACAGTAACCTCAGAACTCCGGTAAAGGTCATGTTCTGTCAGCTTTGTTCAATGACATCTATTGATGCAGCTCCCATGTAAAAAACCCTGAGTTTAGGTTACACGCCATCAATGAATCAGTGGAGAAAAGAGACATTCCACGGAGACGAGACTCCAACATCAAAGACGTCAAAATAGAGAGAAATTTGTCATTATATAAGCATTAGACGTAGTAATAAGCCGAGGAGTAGAAGGAAGAGGTGGATCATATTTTTCTAACTTCTTTGTGTCTTTATTTATCTTGGTCAAGTCCAACTGAGTGCAGGGATCTTTTCTCAAGACAGAAATGGCACACAAACCAACGGCAGCTGTCTTTAAGACTTAACACAACAACTACTTAAAGATCTAACAGACACAACAGAAACATCTGTTGGTGTCTAGACATAGCAACTTATTAAGAAAGCCTGAGAGCCCGACAAGGCTGCAGCGCCTTTTCTGAGAATAGAAATAGCTATATTTTTATGTGCTTTATTATAAAAGTTTTGGCAGCATTTCCGACCAGTGACACGGTACAGTACGAAAGGCTTCATTCCAGTAAAGCAAATTCAATTTTGTGAATACATTTCCCACTTAAGACAGTGTGAAAGTGCCTCATTTTACCAGTTTATTCCAAAATGACAAATTCAAGAAAGTGACACCAACTCTCATCAACACTGATGTTTGTTGTTTACTGCCAAAATTGCCTACACAACAATGCCAGTTAACTGAGGTTAATTGAGCTGACTCTTCTCAAGCTAAAAGACGTGAAGAAACGCAGCCCTCTCATTCATTTGAAATGGCACAGTCCTTCCTGATAACCTGACCTTTAAAGACAGTTTACTGTGATGCACTCTTACAAATACCATCACAGAATTCATCTATAAATCCACACTACACCCATCTTTTTTTCAGATATGTTCCCTTTTTCTAGTCTTGTGTGTAGCAAATAAAACAGCAAGCCTTCTACTGGATGCAAAAGATGGCGCCAGACTTGATTGACACATCTGGTTAACTGCAAATCCTCTATCAATGTCAGTGTCATCTTGAGATTGTTGCATGTTGTTGATTGTGCTACTGGGAAAAGAATCATCCCAGGTTTTGAATTATTGATTGAAGGATTTCAGGTCACAACATTTTCCCCATATCGGTTTAATAATAAATGGAAAAAAAATCCTTCGTGTGATCCCCAATCTTTCATAGGTTGAGAAAGGGAGTAGATTTGCACCGAAAATGGAAGCAATCCAACAATATTTCCTACTTATCTGAGCATGAATGACCAAAATGACATATGCTAAGTTCCCAATGAGGCTAACCCAACAAATGTCTTTACATCGCCACCTCCTAGACAAAAGCTGGCTAGGTCTTTGTTTACAGGCTGACGGAAACATCTAGGTTGATGCTCGTGTCATCCCACATCCACTGTACGAACAAGCTTTCACCAGCAAGACAAGTCAATCATCCTCAACCTTCCTCCAGTAAACAAGCAGCGCTGAAAGAGCTGCCACGTGCTAACCACCCGGCACGCCAGGACACTCGCTGACAATAACGCCAAAAGAAAAACAGATTAATAAAGAGAGAAAGGGGAGTAAAATAAAGATAAACACAAACAGAAAAGGAGAGCAGTTGGAGGTGGTTGGAGGGGAGGGTAGGGGGGTTAAGAAAGCTGGCTGGCTGTGTCTCTTTGGTGAAATCTAAATGAGAGTGTATAATATGGGCCCTTCATAGGATTGATCCAGAACATTCCCCCCTTCACTGGGCTTTTCTTCCTGCTCAAATTGAGGGATTACCCCAGGAGGAAGTGCTTTGATTAGGCACAATAGGCATCTATCCTCTGTTGATTTGTGGGATTGAGAAGGCAAATCCCTGACAAAAAGCTGATACAGAGAGCGAGGGCCGCTGGATGATGCCTGGCTGAGGGGGGTTCAGGGGTGGGTGGGTGGGGTGGGGGTGGGGGGGTATTCCATAGAGAAACAGCCAGAGATGGCCTCTTCCAAAAAATTGTTGGCAAACGGTGAAAAGGGAAGAATCAAGGTTGGGTCGGAGGTCACGAGTGAGGGAGGGGGAAGGGATGTCTTGTGAAGTTCACGGCAAAGGAAGATGAGAGAATGAAAAAAATTAAACAGAGATGCAGATTCTTTACCTGCCGACATAGACAGCTGCTTCTGTGGGTCCTTGGGAGTCAGTTCTCGAACTTTATCCAGAGAGGCTGTACAGTATTTCTGAGTAAACTGAAGAAAAACGGCATCAAGACAAACGTCAAGGTACGACGGCTAAATCCAAAAATCACATTGACAGAAGATTTTTACATTTCTGCTGGAGACAACTGCTCACTTGTGTCTTCTTCGATGACTTTTACAGCTGTCAAAACTATCAGTAAGCACATTGAAAACTTCAAGGAAGTCTTTTCATTGACAGAAACCCACAGATAAACACGTTTGACCTATTTCCTCATATTCACTTTAACACATAGCAGTATAACATAAGTAAAACAAGTGAAAAGCTAAATGTTTCCCAGAGTAACGTTTAGGATACTGAATTTTCTGTTGACTCTCATGAATATCTGAACTTTGACAAAGGGGCGTGAACAGGTTTCTGTTACCCACGGGTCATGAAAGTCACTCTACACACAGAATCAAGCACTGTAGTTGTGTGTTTTTTAATGTTAGTGTTAGTGACAGCGAGGTAAACAAAAGGATTAGCCTCTTTTGCAAGACATTTACCTCAAGTCCTCCCATTGAAAGTCTCTAATCTGCTCTCTTTCACCCCATTCTCTCTGGTTACTGTTGCAAGAGACCAGAGGACTGTCCCTCGGCCTGTCAGGCAAGCCGTGTTATCCCAAATGAATCCCGAGCTCCTTTAAACGTTGCTGTTATCCAGTTTCCGTGGGGACCTGGAGCTACAAGGCACAGACAAACGTGGGCTGGGTGGGAGTGTTGGGCGGGGGATTTTTGTCGGATTTACACGTATATACGATTTCAGGGTTTAAAACTAAGTTCCCCCTCCCCAAGGTCAGCTCCCAGGCAAAAGGGGCCGTCAGTGTCGCCAGTGTCGGCTCGAGCTGCCGGTGTGACACCCAAAGGTGCAGCTGAGGCCACACGCAGTACTGAATGAAGGGGCACGGAGCATTGACATAGCAGGCGTGTTGTACCTGTTAGAGGCTAGAAGTGCAACTACGGCTACGGTGAGCTGAAAGGGGGCAAAACTTCAAAGGACGGGGGAGGGGGGATCTCATTTAAATTCTTCAGTCCAGTCCCTGGGATTTGGTTTAATGAGCTGAGAAGCAGGGGTAGACAGCTGACTCCTGACTGTGTGTGCATGCCCGTGTGTGTATGTGTGCGTGCGTGCACACGTGTTAGAGGAGTTTTCCCACCACTAAGTCCCTATGTGCACGTATGCACGTTTGGTTTGCCAGACTACTGTGGCCATGCACTGACAAACACACACACACGCTTTCTCTTTTCTCTGAAGCCTCTCCAGCACTGGAGACTCTGCACACACACAAGTAAGCGGACACACACTCACACTGTAAAGGTCCAGGGGTTTGCCAGAACTGCAGCAGACTGGGTTTCTACTCAGAAGCCACAGCTCTCCCTCTCTCTGTCACTGCTGCCACTGAAACTGGTCAAAGCTGGCTGTTTTAGTGGCTCCAGAACTGTTGGCAGCGAGTGTTGGCAGCCTTGTATCTCCTTATTTTTTTATTTCTCTTCATGCCTGCGTCTGTAAGTCAGTGTGTGTGTGTGCTTTATTCACTCAAACAAGTGGCATCTAAAGTATGGAACTGCAAGCCCTCCCACAAACCCTGGCTCACACTTTGAACGTCACACTAATCCATCCTGCGTATTAACCTTGTGACGTGACATCGGGGGTAAGTCACTGTTTCTCTCCAGGGTTTGACGCAGCTTCAGCTGCCGTCAACTGACGCCTTTTCTTCTCCTGTTGATCTGTTTTTCCACAGACGTCATCAGCCTAAAGGAAATGATGCTGTAGGCTCTCTGCTCTCTGGCAGAGAAGGCAGACCTGGAAAAATAAGTAAGACACAGGAGGGAAGCTTTTGGTTATGACGGTTGCTGTTTTGGCTGGTCGCTTATATAAATACATGAAATATAGTTAAAGCCCCAACCTTACAGATTTCAGTACATCTGTGCAGGATATTGATGCCACTTACTGCCAATTTAAATATAGTTAATTCATGAAAATATATATTTGGAATCTGTCAACTATTTTTAAGTCCTTGTATGATAAAGTAAACATAAATGAAGATACTCTTGTTTAAAAAAAGGCTTGTCCCTACAAACTTTACCATAAGAAAATGATTATCCTTAACAAACACTGCAATAATCTATGTAGATATTTGGTCTCAAGCAATGTTCAGGCTTGTTAGGGAGTGTGACAGAGAGGTCCAGCTCTGGCAGACAGAGCCGAATATGACACTAGTGTTAATCTCTAGCCCTGCAGGGGAAGCAGGCATACAGAGGGATCCTATTACATCTTTCATTGGGCCCCAGCGGGCCCCATCCTGAACAGAGGGATTACTGGGGGCTCTCGCAGTCACTTAGCCATACGCTGCCCCCAACCAAAAACCCACAATCCACCACTGACATCATCAAATGGGGACAGGGCGGAGGACTGTGTGTGTGTGTGTGTGTGTGTGTGTGTGTGTGTGTGTATGTGTGTGTCGGCGGGAAAGCAACATCGCGATGATTTACAAGAGGTAAACAATTAGACGTCAAATTTTTGCCCTGGCTCTGCAAATAAAAGGGCTGCTGATCATTATTTGTTAATTAACGGCAATTGAGTGAAAGTAAACTTATCATCAGCAGATGTGATGGCAGGGGCCTGGATGGTGGCACGCCGCCCAGAAGTGGGCCGATGTGGGCGGAGGGGTGGCCGTGCAGAAAAAAAGAAAAATAAATGGAGTAGGGAGAAAAAGAAACAAGTGAAAGAGTAGAATGAGAATGAGGGTGGGGATGCATTTGTATGGGAGTGTGTGCAAGAGAGAAGGAAAGCGAGAAGAAGACGAAGAAAGAAAAGAGAGTTCGCTGTTGGCAGTAACAGCTGCTCTGGCTTCAATGCCGGAGTTTCAGATTGAACTTGAGGCTTGTACTGTATGACAGCGTGTATGAGCGCCGCCGTATGCACCGCCGCTCATGTTCTGTCGTGTGCGAGATAGATAGCGCAGATAAAGCGACAGCTCTATTGAGCGGCTCTGTTGTGCACCTGTCTAGCAGTCAGTATTTTTTTCTGGCTTCATTCTCCTGGATTCCACTGTGATTACCCAGCAACATGCCGCTACGCTGTGACATCAGCCTGCAATTTACATCCAAATTAGAATCAGATGAATAAGGAAAGTCTTTTCTTTTCTTGTCTTCTGGCCATCCCTTCGTCATTCTCTTCCTCTCTTCTTCTAGCCCTCCATTTTTCCCCCTCTCTTCCTCTCTTCCTCTCTGACCGTATTGAGGCCAAGTTAGAGCAAATGTGACATGACTTTCACTGACAACGGGCTGGATGTCTCTATCAGTACAGCTCTCTGAAGTGGGCGAGTGCCTCAGTTTGGAAGGAGTTCTGGGGAGAAGAAAACTTTTATATAACTCACATCAGAGTTCTTATGAGACCAATAAACTCAAGTACAATAACTATGCTGATTAAACTGAAAAATAAACTGCACACAAAACTGAGTCATACTGCAAAGAAAATAATAATTTGAGCTAAAGTTCAGAATGTCTCTGGGGTTTTCTTTCCTTTTTTAAGAAGGTTTGGTATTGTTTTTTGACCAAGTCACAAATGATTGCAACTATCCTAGCCCTATCTTGTGGCAAAATGTCCACAAGGGGTTTAAAATCAGATTTGTTTCCCCCCCAGTTAGCCCGCTTGAAGTATTCCCGGCCTTGTTAAAATAACTGTAATGATATCTGCAACCACAGAACTATCATCTTATGTGAAAGTAACTGTTGATCAGCAGTTATTCTCCCTCTCTTGTTTTTACAGAGTAATGGGAGCAGTGTGATGGTCAGAAAATCAGCAGTTAGTCTGTCAAGAAGGATCTTCCAACATGTAAAATCCCAACACTTACGATGATTATCAACTTGTGACCACAGTGGAAAATGTTATGTGACTTTATAATTATTCAAGTACTTTCAGTGGTTCAAACACATCAGCCATCGTCTTGGCATGTCCTAATTTCTACTATTAAAGCTACAATATACAACTTTTGGTCATCCTTCGCCCCCCTCTTTTGGTCAAAGCTCTCATCTCAGCTGTCTACCTTGAGGCAAACATTGCAACAAAGAAGCCAGCGCACAAAACAAATGGTGAACACAGGTAGTCTATTTTAAAATAAACCAACCATGTCTTTTTGTACAAGTCTGGCCCACTGCTACTATTTAGCTTTGTAGTCTCCTTTTTGCAGTCTACTTACACCACTGCTGCTTGCATCAACTTAGCCAAACCTAACACACTGCTACCACACCATATTCACTCTCCTTTTAGCTCCGGTTTGGTCTTCACCAACTCCTGAGAGAAATATTTGGCCTCTTCAGCTCCTAAATGCGCCACTGTGTTCACCAGCTAGTCGCTAACTGTATCGGTCTGCCGTTTGGTGCTGGCGAAGTGGCGTACAATGGGTTTGTGCTGTGTCTGGAAATTACGCTGATTAGAGCAGTGAGTGTGAACCAAAACAGTAAAGTTGTGTGCTGTATAAAACCAAAACAATCAGCTAAAAGAGCCTAAAAAGCTTCGTAGAGCTACAGGAAACTACAAAGATGGGTGCTAATTCTCTGTGGGTTTGTCATGTCAGGCGACACCTTTCAATTATTAATATAAAAATATTGCTTGGAGCAGCTTTAATTGGCAGTTTAATAGAGCATATTTGTCATATTCACAGAGATATCTCCACTGATACTACCAATGCAGTGTGCAGACATTTCAGAGGCTACATAAGTACATTAGCAGGCAAAATTTCCCCACTGAAAAGTTCTAAAAGTTTAACTTTTTTTGATGGGTTAAGTTACTATTTTTTCATGTCAAGTTGGCTTCACACTGGCCCCAATAATACAGATGCCAAAATCCAACCAGCTGTGGCAAATACATGGCAGGTGATGATGACTTAGCTGCCATGATGATGACTTGTTAAACCCGATCCACAAATGGTGTAAACCAGCTTTTCTGTCTAACCATCAGCATCCACATGGTCTATATTCCAATTGCAGCCCATATACTAGACACCACATAATCCATAACCCTTGGTGGGTGGAAGGGGTGTTGTACAGCAACAGCAGACTGGGGCTTTAAACCTCAAGCATCTATTCACCAAGTTGCTGCTGCAGCTTCTCTTTGGATGCAGCTCCTCGTCTTCACTCAGACTCAACATCAACATGTTTGCTCTCCTGGCAGTGGCAGAGTCTGAGGGGACGCACACTGAGAGCCTGTTTGGCTGGTGGGCCAGGAGATCACAGAGATAAACATATGTTCACTGGCAGCCTGGAACCCTGGAGGATGGTGACTGGCAACCTTTTAACCTCTACACACTCACACACACACATACGATAAAACTTATACATATGCACAAACACACATGGGCAAAAAGATGCAGAGATCAATATGAATGCAAACACACACTCTTGGTTTCCTTGGCACAGAGACCACACAAACACTCAATGTAGCCACACAGGAACATACACAATCTCTTTCTCTCACACACACACACACACACACACACACACACACACACACAGAGTGCCCAGTCCAGCTAGCAATATTTTATATTATTCATGACGGAGAAAATATTCAAATAATCATGAGCTTCTGCTTCTGTGCCAAACACTGTTTCTGTGGTTCATACTCCTACATATGAGAGAGAGAGAGAGAGAGAGAGAGAGAGAGAGAGAGAGAGAGAGAGAGAGAGAGGCCAACCACAACACACTTCATCCTCCTCTATGTTAATCATCAGTTTTACCGGATAAAGTTTTGTTAAAATTACTTTAAGTGTCATTTAAATTACAACAAGATTACGTATGTTGAGAAGACCTTTGTAGGTGGAATATAATACAACAGGCTAAAATAGAAAACAGAATAGAATACACAAAGCTAGAATTAAAAGAAAAATAGAATACAATACACCACGCTCGAATAGAATAGAATACACAAGGTTTGAATAGAAATCAGAATAGAATACACCAGGGGTAGAATAGGAAATAATAGAATAGAATAAACCAGGTTGGAATATAATAGAAAACAATAGAAATTATTATAGAAAAGACCAGAATAGAACAGAATAGACTAGAATATAACAGAAAAAAACAGAACATAGTAAAAAAAATAATAAAACTATATTTTATTGCTCTCTGGTAGTAAATATGGTTGTCAGCAGCTCCTGCACACGAACCCTCAGAGTCTAACGTTTCCTCCACATGATTTTACCACTAAATAAACTGCAGGACATCACTTCAGCAAAGCACTGTGTCTCCAAGTGTCGAGGTGTCAGTCAACCTCCTTCACCACCAAACCGACTAAAACAAACTGGCTCGGCGGACCTCGTCTTTGTTCTCTCCGTGTTAGCTGTCCATCACTTTGATTGGCAGACAAGTGTCAGAGTGAGGGAATGTCGCGGGAAGCTGGGAAGAGAGCAAAAGCCACGGCGGCAATCTCAATATTTCATCTCGACCCCTGAAGAAGGGCTCGACGGTCTCATAGTTTAAATTCTAATCTTGTTAGGCCACAGGGGCATGTCATTTAGAAAGCCAGCCTCTGACTCTCCATCCCTCTGCCTTCCTCCCTGGCCAAAACAAATTATTAGAAGATTCCATTATTTCTCCATTATGCATATGTGTTTGCGTGTGGCTGGCTGTTACAGGCCAGGGAGAAAGAGCATGGGTAAATAGGTTTGGTTTAGCCCATCATGGGCCAATATGTCTGGCCTTGAACACAGCTGGGGTCCTCGGGGGTCCTCAAATTGGTCATCATTAGGGCCATAATGATGTTGTTTTGCTTCTACTAATGCCTCAATCCAGATAATCAGTGTGCAAAAAGGATGCCACTATCTCTGTTTTTCTGTCTTTCATTGTCTTGAGTCTCATTCACAAGGGACAAGTAGTATGTGAGGACCTCAGATAATTAAGGAATTACCCTCTAACGCCTGCACTCTGTAAAACTCATTTAGAAAGCCTGATTAAATTTGCTGGTTATCACTGAAGCCCTGCACACAACAACATGAGATCAAGATTTTTTTTGGAAGGGGGTTACATGTTACATTTTCTGATTGAGCAAAGCAAAACTTGATGTTTGCACTAAAAATGTGTTTAAAAGACCTTGTGGTGAGATTGTTTATCTACTACCATTTCCAAGGTCAAGCATAAACTTTCATCTCAATTTTTAAGCTAACGTGGATGAGAAACTTTAAAAGGTAACTTAAAACACCCTGAAAAACTTGTTTTTGAGGACTGCCAGCGGTTAAAATTTTCACCTTGCTGCAACGATGTAGAACTGTACTCCAGGACACCATGCCATCACTGTTGGGTGTGGTCCACAGGTGCAAAAGACCATCCTCCTGACCACATCCAACAGTGATGTCATGGTGTCCTGGAGTACACTGCTACATCACTGCAGCTAGGTGAGACTTTAAACTACAGTCAGCAAAAACAAGATTTTTAGGGCGCGCTAATTTACCTTTTAAGGACATACGACCCATGACTGCTGGGTGTGGTCTGAGGTGAAAGAGACTTGAAACTTTCAACCAGAGTCCAGTGAGTCCAAGAGTCCAGACTCTTTAAAGTACTCAAAGAATCTACAATTCTATGACAACTGGGCAACTCTATCTGCTGAGGAAGATTGTATGATTTCGATCGAAAGCTCCAGGACAGCTACTAAATGGACCTGGTATGATTGTTTAGTCAGTGTATTTCATTTGTTCCACTGCTGCCTGCATGCAAAAAATGTTTTTAGAAAAAGAAAAGTATTTTCTGGCTTTTACATTTGTGATATCCTGATTTAATATAACAAAACTTGACATTTGTGCTTAAAAAAAATACTTTTTGTACTCTTTTATAGGTTCCACTGCTGCCTGCATTTTTATAGGTGAAGACGGGAATAAGATATTTTCTGTAAGAACATTATAACTTTTGCACAGGATTTTCAATTTGCACTCTGTTTTAAATAACAAATAAGAGTTATGGCCGATTCACGCAGGATTTAAATGACTGATTAAGATCTGTAATTTCCTGTGTTGTGTCAACTATGGACATTTCAAATACTACTTCCATGTGATAATAATATTTGTTCAGGCTTAAATGGCTCTTTGTCGATCTTACCCACTCTCTAAATCTAACTATGATTCCCACTGACAAATAATCTCAAAGGCAATAGGGAGAAACACACCAACACACAAACACACACAGCAATAAAGCTACCCTCCATGGACGTCATCAGGATAGCATAAAACACGCTGTACATAAGGTTTTTCCATTCATTATACATGAGAGCAGAGGGAGTTTTCCAGATCATGAAAGATATAAAGAGAATTGTATTGCATTAGGCGATAATCCATATTTCTGCCTTGGACAGTGTGTCAGGGTTATTTTTGGCAATGTCAGCTGGCTGTTTTTAATGGCCTGCATATTTATAATGTCATGGTTTTATATTTTACAGCCTCAAACGGATTTCCTGCAGTTGCAGGGCCATAATCATGGTCAGTTCAAAACTCACCAGGGATTATTGATGCACTTTCACATCAGCATAACATATCCCATTTGGTGCAGCAGATGCCATTAGCCAATGCACCTTACAGTATCAGTGGTAAATATATTCTCAGTGTGGGTGGCTGCAAAGGCAATCAAACCACTAAAACTGACAGTGGTGGTGCTTCCACTTCAACTACTGTCAGGAATAAAAGTTAAAGATTTTGAGGCACTAGATGTTCAGGCCAGTAAAAGTGCTGCTATCCCAAGACAGGTAATGCACATGGGTTAAAACCAAATAACATAAGTACTTCACTTTTTTTTTTTACCTTTAAGGTGACTAAATCAACAGTAAAAACATACAGGTGAGTCAAATTAGGTCCCATGTTGATTAGCAGTAATTTTGTACCATCTTTGTAGAGTAGCTATGATTTTCCAAACTGTTCTCCGTGACATATAAAATAATGTTTGTAGTTTTTATGACTGATGCAACTGCAATTTAGGCACATATGACTAGGCCTGTTTTTAGCTTTGTTTTTTTCTTACCTTGCTTTGAAAAATCATGTATATCACACAATTGACAGACAAATGATATTTTCTGGCTTTGTAGCAGTTGTTTGCATTATGGATGCATCAAAATTTTGGTGTTTTCAGTGTTTTACATGATTATTTGTATCCCTGTAATAATTTAGGGTAATTTATTGTTTAATCATGTGTGGATGCACATATAGCACCCTTACTTAAATTTTAAAACTTTTCTTTAAATAAACATTTGAACTTGTTTTTGACTGCCCCATTTTGATGCCCATTTCTTATTCAGTCGGTATCGGCGCCGATACTGACCTTATTAACCAGACCGGGTATCGGCCAGACGTGACCAATCCACATTAAATACAGTTTCTTCTAAAATGTCATTATGAAATTCTGTCTTTCAGTCACATTCCTTCAGTCACTGTGAGCCACCAACTCAGTTTTAGTGCCATAGCAAACCCTGGCCTTATGTTGTCTTACATAAAAATGTTTTCAATGAGTTCCATGCAGTTGCTGTAGGTGTACAGGTGTACAAATTTGGAGAATAAAAAGAGCACTGGTATTGCAATGAGAGAACCAGGAGAGACGCCCCTGTATACTGAACCATAAAAACACCTTTGCTGAACTTACAGATATAGCTATTGTACGACACGCGTCTCTTACTGCGCTTTATCCATAGAACAGTTGAGAAGCTGAGAAGAACAAGCTGAAAGACATAAACAATTAGAAAATCCAAACTTAATATGTTGCACTACATATTTTTCGCAACCAAGATTTTTTTTAAAAAGAGCCATAAGCTTTTAAAATATGATGAAATGTCACTTGTTTCTTTTAGATTGGTAATGTTGAAGAAGACTTGAGGCCATAACAGCACCTATATCACATGACCAGGACTAGAGTGAGACACATTAAGCAAGAAACTGCAGAGCTTGAAGCAGATTTAGTCTCAGCAACTACAGCAGCACCATTCAGCTCCTTCACCTTGCACACTGCTCTGTCCACACTGGTTACAATGTGAAGACTCCTGTCAGTAAATCAAGTCAGAGGGGATCATTTAGTCCTAATGGCTCTACTACAACTGGACCCCCTGTCTATCCAACAACAGGCCCCTCAGCACTGCAGCCCAATGTGGCAAAATGTCACCTCTGAAAATTAGCCATCAAGCGGGGGCAATTTTCCCCCTAGCTAAATTGCTAAATAAGTAGCGAGGCTGTAATAGGTAGCAATCTGGGGCTAATCTGATGAGATCATTTGGAAAACGTTGGACTGGGGGTTGAGAGGACGGGAGGGGAGCTCTGTGTGTAAGTGTGTGTTTCTGTGTGTGTGTGCGTGCATGCATGCATGAGTGAATTGTGTAAAAGGTTGTCTGTGGCTACACAAATCAGCGTGAGTGTGTAGCTGCATGTTTGTGTATTTACAGGTGTTCAAGTATATATACTGAGATAACTTTAGTAGACCTCTTTATGGCATCTGTGTATGTGTGTGTGTATACATGCATGGGTGTATTATATGCACTGTATGTGTGTGAATGTCTTTGTATATGTGTGTATATGCATGAGCTAAGCGTCATCTAGGCTTACGCTGTGACTGAGGAATCGTGTGGGCGCAGCTGGAGGGTCATGTGACCACAGACGTATAGCATTGTGCGTTACTGTATTACTGTGTATGTGTGTGTGTGTGTGTGGAGGAAGGGGACATGATGGCAGGGGCAGAGAGTGAATATTACTGTCGGCAGGCACCAGATGCCAGCTGGCAGGGGCACAAAGGGAATAGACGAGGTGTGGGTTGAACAATTACTGTTATTCATAGCTGAGCCAACAGAGAAGGCCTTTGCCATTAAGAATCACACAGGGTTGGATTCATGCAGATACGTGTGGATTTAGAGGCATACAAACAGGAGAAAATAGCTGTCGATATTCCACTGGTAGTAAATACACACACTCCCTAAGACCTGCGCATGGTGTAGGTAAACATACACCCTCTATCTCCATCTCTCACACACATACAAGAATGTTAATATGTTTGTGCACCTACTCAAGCAATTACACCGACAACAAAATCTTGTTAGTCTTGTATAAATAAAGTCATCACATTGTTTGCACCTGACAGCATGACAAAATAACACCACCTGTCTTATCATGATTGACACACAGTTATGATTTAGTTATAAATATTAACTCTAAACTGGGAAGAAAAAAATATCTTGCTTGTGATTAATTTCTCAAACTTGGACAATGCGTTTTCCTTTGTTTCAATAGTTGAGTTGCTTGCCGCTGTACAACCTAATTTTCTCATAACCCACTTTTGCAGAGAACTACAGTAATTGTTATTAAGTTCAATCAGAATGGGGTCAGTACTGGAAGCCACTCGGCCCTGTGTTTAGTAATTAACATTTCACAGTGAATATCTCATTACGGGAGACAAAGGTTGCTAATAGGAGGCTCAGCTAGTGAGAACATGAAGCTGCAGCGACAAAGCCTCTCCAGTTTTAGTCTGAATGTAGTCATGGAATTCACCAGCAGCTCAGATATCTCTGGACTGGGTAGTACTGTGCTGTACTTAAGTTCCTTAATAATGTAACAGAGTAATGTCCACACGAGAACACACAGTATACTGCTAAGATTTTAAACTGTTATTTAAAGAATTTGTTTTGGTTACACAGAGCTTTATCCCAGACACTGCAAGGGAATCTGCTCCTGTGAGCCTTCATCCTGTGTTTGTTAGCCACGCTACCGGCTCTACGGATGGCAATGTCAGTCGGTTGGTCCACCACTTTGGTCCAGACTGAAATATCTCAACTACTATTGGATGGATTGCCATTAAATTTTGTACAGACATTCATGGTTCCCAGATGATGAATCTTAATGACTTTGGTGAACCCCTGACTTTTCATCTAGCGACAAATGTTGGCTGGATTACAATGCAGTTTGGTGCATACATTCATGGTCTTTGTGAACTATGTGATCCCATGACTTTTCATCTACCACCATCATCTGGTCAAAATTTCAATTTGTTTATCTAACAGTCTTACAGCCTCACAGAGCAGCTAGGATGGCCGTAACCTTGTGTGATCACTTAGCCCTGGCTTACTGTTGTTTAAGGTTTTCCCACAAAGTTAACCTGGCCCCAAAGAGGAGGCTTGTTAACCCTTTAATAAAGATATATATTCTTCCTATAGAAACTTTTGTACATCCATTATTGGTGTTTCTGACATTTTGAGATGTCATTTGCTGTGGGTGTGACCTCAGTGGGCTTTTATCTATCTTGTTATCTAACAACAAAGCCTTATGAAAACAACTAAAGGCTGGAACATGCTCCTCCTGGCGCACAGAGTTCATTTGGAGACATTTGGGTGGCTATTTCTCTTGTACTTGTACGTGTATGTGTTTTTTCTTTTCCATTTCGCCCTCTGACAGAAGTTGGATATGCTTGCTTGACGCGCATGATGTGCATGTTGAAATTTGGGCACGCCGGCTCCTTTGATAGCCTCTGCCTACAGTTACCTGTAACATCCTTCTCTGTGTAGGTCTGCAGAGAAGTTTACGTGTATCTTCGCAGAAAGCAAAATGTACAAATGGCAAACGCAAAGTGAAGGAATTCACCACCAGCTGATTCAGCGTCTGTGGTGGCCTCATGAATACTGATCACCTTGGCTTAAGGTTAGATGTCATTTCAAGGCAGACAGGTCTTCAGGGTGAACGGCAAATGTTGTGGCAGGAATCAAATCATATGAGGGGGAAGAGGGCTGTGCAAGGAGACGCTCGACTCAAAAGCAAAAAGCTGGATATGGGAGCTTTCAATCAAAAACACATATCCACATCTGGATTCCTATCAGACAGGACACAAGTCAGTGTGTATCTTAAGAGGGCCTCTAAATGGACTTCATCATTCCTGAACTTTACTTTAAAACTGAAGCTAGAATGATAATAATAAAAAGGAAATTAAAGAATGTCATAATCTCTTCTTTGAATGAAGTTTGGAAGTTATTTAAACACTGTAAAATACAGGCATTCAGACAGGGAAGGAAAAAAATCAGACCGATATAAAGACACAGTGTGATCTAAACAGATGGCAGGCAGAAACGAAGCACATCCTCATATGCTTCCAATATGGTGAAATACAATGTACTCACATTTTACCCCCTACCCAGTTCAGGAAAATGACTGTCAGTCTCACTTTTCTTCAGCCTTATCTCTCTTTCTCCTTCATATGAATGGAGCGAGAGAGCGATTGTGCATTTGGATGACTGCCTCTATTGGAAAAGCACCTTCTTTGATCTGCCTTTTTTGACCTATGCTAGACCTCAGAGGCCTCATCTCCCTTGATAACAAGACAAAGAGGGTAAATGTGTTGATAGTGGCAGACGGTGCTGGAATTCTGGGCAAATGTGTCAAATTAGTTCTCACGTCTGGGCCTCATTCCTCTCCACCTTGCTGTGATCTTTTGCTCCCTTCTCTCCGCTGCTCTTTACACCCCAGTCATTCTATCCCTCACTCTTCCCACATACACCGCTCCATTCCTCCTGTGACCCTGTCCCTCGTTTCTCTCTACTCCTCTACATCCATACACGGGTAGAGATAGATGGGGTTAAATGGCAGAAATCAGGAAACAAGGTACAAGCTCATCCCTAGCTCACAGATCCCCATGAAAACCACAAGAGCCATTTTTGGACTGCAGTTGAACTAAATCTGAACATCTATTTTGTGTGTTTGTTTGATTTTCATTACGCTAACCGTGTTCAGTTTTCCATATTTGAGTGTCTCTACGACTGCCAAAGAGTGGTGGATGAAAAGAACTTGCAGTTTTGTATTGCCAGGAAGCACAGAGAGAAGAAGCATTGGCAGCAGTTTAGCTAACCCCAAAAATAACACGATGGCCGATGCCTGCAGCTGTTTATAGGCAGCAGGTCAAACACAGCAGGTGCATTGTCATGTACAAGGGAAACATGTCTGTGCCTCTGCCATGCTTCGGTTACACGGGGAGCACATGGTTCATCTCTGGTTTGTAGTTAAAATGCCACTAAAATGACACTAATAACACTAAAATTGTATGACACTTAATCTGATGCTTAATCTCCACAGTTTTCGTGGTCATGACGATGACAAATGGCAAACCTTACTGTATATACTACAAAATATGCTTTACTAATTTGGAGGAAAAGTAATTGCTGCCTTTTTTTTAAGTCTTTATATGGAACAGAAGTCAAATGGAGAAGGTCGGGTGGATAGTTGAGCAAACAAAGCACAAGAGGTTTTGTGTCCCTCCTCCCAAATCTTGTTAGGTTTAGCCAACTGAAACACTTGGTTAAAGGTACCCTGTTGAGTTTTGACCACTAGTAGCGTTATGAAGCAATGTTTTGTTTGTCTCATGCACGTGCACAAGCACACAGGTGATGCAGTACATATTCCTGCTAAGGTTTCCTACAGTTTCCCTGATCTACAGGTGTAGATCAGTGCCAATCAGTAAAGTGCCAAGAAACAGCAATTTGCCAACAAAGGCAGGGAAGAAGAAGACCGCTAACAAGTCAACGCGTTGGTGGGACCTCAGAGATTCACACAATGCATTTTGGTGAGTAACACTGAATGTAAACAGTAACTTTGTTTGTTCACAACCTACCTTGGTGAAAGGTTGGTGAACGATACAGAAAAAAGTCAACACATCCCATCTTGTGCTTTAAAAATCAGCGTGACCACAATCTTTCCAAACCTTAACCAAGTGGTTTGAGTTGCCTAAACATGACCACAAAAATGTTAATCATTTAGTTGCCATGAGTGAATACTGGAGGAAAACAAATGAAATATGTTGACAGTGAATGTTTTTGGAGATTCATTCAGTATGAACAGCAGGCAGTTTGCAGATAGGGTCAATATAGACATTCCTCCTTACATTTCCAAAAATATATATTTGCAAATTAGTTGTATAGGAACATTATTTTTAGGAGGCAGAGTTGCAAATAGTGATTGTGGCTCATTAAGATGAAAAGTTAAACATCATTTTTTCCATTTTGCACTGTAACAAGTGCTGAAGCTATGAGGAGAAAGTGCTGAAAGCCCACAGTGTGCGTGTCTGTATGTGTGCATACATGTGTGTTACTGAAGGCAAAAAAAAAAAGATAGTCAAGACCATGAGTGAGGGTAAACAAGTGGGAATACATAGAAGTGTGTTGGTGTGTATGACCCAAGGACATTCTCCTGTGTGTCGTCCCAGGTTCCTGAGTTTGCCTCCAATGCATTCTCCCCCACTCCACCAAAGGCCCTGTTATAAAGCATGGGCTTGCAGCCTTTATATGATACTGTATAAAACCTCTCAGTAATGCGCTCTGTGCTTCCAGCGAAACCCCTAAGCAAGGTTATAGTGCTAACATGTACTGTATTCTTTATTTATGCATGAGCCACCCTTCTCCTATCCAGGGAATTCTGATTCTTTTCCCGCGATAAAAGTTGCATGGCTTTACCCACTCCGAAGGGAGTAAATGATTTAACACCAAGGCTTACGGTATGGTAAGTAAGCAACTAATGTTAATTCAGCCTTTTTCTGATAGGCTATTAAGTAGGGGTCTTTGCTACATTTACCCTCCCATCCCCTTTTAATATGTGGAGAGGATATACGGGGGCAGAGAGAGGGAGCCCTGCCGTGTCACGCAACATGTCATCCCATGCAGTAAATATTTAGATAGAAAGTTGTTGTGTCAGCTTGTGTAGCAATGAGGGAAGGGAACTTTTTCTTGGACAACATATACTGATAATAATGTTTTTGTTTCCATTTTATAAGACAACAATTATCACAAACTAGAAAATGTAGAATTTTGAAAATGTAAACTGTACACAGAGCGCATGCTAAAACTATTTTGATATCAAGTGTTTTCTTTCAAACCTGTATGTTTTTGTATGTCTGCATGTGTAAAACTGTGTACAGTGTTTCCATGTTCATGCACATATGTGTATATTCCAAAATGTATTTATTTACCACCCTCAGAATGTGCTAATGTGTTTATGAGCCAACCCATCCTCCCCTGCCCCTGATCAGGGCTGAGGCAAAGGAGGCCACGTGTGCTACTTAAGCCCCCTCCCTCACCGCATCAGAAAGCCTCAAAAATTCAAATCAACATTAAAATAGTTTTATGTGTAAGTAAGATTCGGTGAACTCCATTATTTTCCCCACTATTTGCTTGAATAATTCAGGGAAGATAGCTGAATTATGGATAAAGTGTACAGTTTGAAGAACGGGTTCATGTGCAGCCCGGGGCTATAGCCTGGCTTTAATGATGTCTGGAGATGGTGGACGGGTGGAGGGAGAAGTCGTTAGCTTCACAGTCATTTTCTCAAGGATTAAAAACACGCTCTTAAAGCAGCAGGGTGGACCGGTGAACTGAAGGGGACCAAAAGGAGTGAAAATGCAAAATTTTGAGAATTTCCTGACTCATACTCTCATCAGGAGGAGCACAGTAGGAGATCATTTTATTCTGAAAAGCAGGTATTGATTTGGGTGATGTCATCATGTGACTGTTTGCTTTATTATTTAGCAAAACATAAGGCAAAAAGTCTCACCACTGAATATGTTTTTGGTACCATTAAATTACCAAATTAAATTGTGGACAAGTTTGAATAATATTGTTGTGTTTTAAATGTTTTTATCTGAGATTATTATTATTTTATCTTTTGGTTTCCTCCTTGTTTTTCTCTGTCTATTCCCATGGTTTGGCCTTGTTAAATATCACTACAAATAACAAATAAAATCAACTATGTGCAACATTACTCAGCTCCTCAGAGGGAAGCCTTAAAAACATCACAAAACCCTTCACATTTTGGAAATAAATTAAAAAGTCCAATGCAGGAGCTTGTGTCAAAGCAAAAACCCCAAAGTTTTTCCTTATATATGAACTAAATTTGCCTGTACAATATTGGACGAACATTAGGGTTTTCAGTTTTACATTCATCACACAGCATTAGCTACATATTCAGTATGAGCCATAGGTTCTAGTTTTCTTCAACTCACTGCTACCCTATTTAAAAGTCTGGAATCTTAAACTGGCACAGTGAGGATTTGTACTATTAGCCGGTAGCAATGACATCCAAAAACACACACTTACCCGCTCACACACATAAACACCCTTCAACAGCCAGCAGGGAGTCTTCCTGTTCCCACTCACTCCAACAGGGAAGCCAAGCACAGACTACTCTCCTAATTACCCACCTTCCTCTAATTATCCAATCATAAAGCCATTAGCAGTCTCACACCATATTAACATGGTCCCGCCTACATGCCAATTTGTGCAGTGCCAAGATGCAACTGGAAGGGATTTTTCAGCATGTAACCTTACCAAGCGCAGTATCATGCAGGGTAAGACTGTGTTTTTCTTGGCGCTTAACAAACAAATAATAGATTTCCAAACAGGATTTAACAGCAGGTTTTTTTCATTTCACAATAAAAGCTCAGCAGTTAATTCACATGCCTTTAAAGGGTAACTACAGCCTCAAATTCTGCTACAACTCTGCAACAACTGTAGGAGGTGTGGCTATGTAGTGTGTGACGCAGAGGGTCAGGGGACACGGGGAAGAGTGACCACCACTCAGTGTGGCATGGACAGCAACATAGAGCTGGTAGTCAGAGCTAACCAGCCATGAACAGCTTCTGTCAGATTCTCTGCTGGAAAGACACAGAGTCTGGTGGAGCTTTGACCGTCACTAGAAGCACATTTATGACCCTTTGAGAGAGTCGCTGTGTGGGTACCGATGTGGTAGCTGAGCTAGGGTCTCTACTATGAAGGGCTATCCGGTGTGTGTGTCTGTGGGGGAGTGTCAGTACATGGCCTTAGCTCTGCTGTTTGTCGCAGTTAACATCACTGTTCGTCAGCCCTAAACATCTTGTTAAGCTCTGAATATAGCACAGTTATAGTATAAGAGTACCTAGGCTTCAACAAAGACATTTGGAAAGTAGATAAAAGATGCCTGTCAATATTTGCTTGGTCAGATATCTGAAAAAATGGCGGATGTAACAATATCAATTATATTAACATAACTGCAACTGCTATGGAGCTGTGTCAGTATGGCTGCTACTAGCAACAGAACACCCAACTGAAACCACCTGCTGATTGCAGAATACTTGCAGTGAGTACTTTACTTTTCCCAATTGACAAAATACAATGCAAAAGAAAACTAAGGAGAAGGTGAATCCTGGTAAATCTATTATTGATATGTGTTCAGTCCCGGCGGCATCTTGTGCAACAGAGTATCCAGATTGTTCCCTCCTTTATTCATACCCATCAGAGGGATGGCAGGTTATTGGAGGGAATGGGGCGGACGAAGGAGACACAGAGCACAGATGTTGGCGCAGCTGCAGCGCAGAGGAGATGCTCGGGTTAACGGCTAGCGCTAGACGTGCACAGACTGTGTGAGAGGATATACTGGCGTGCTAGCTGAAGAGCTAGCTCATCCACCTGACTGGTTTGGAGATCGAAGCACAGGTCAAATCTGCCAGAGTAAAGGAAACAACAAGAGAGAAATGCAGAACTATGGAAAAAGTAAAAGAATAGAAAGTAAAGAGCTAAGAGAGGCATTAAATTAGAGGCATTTAGAGCTCCACTAAATATGACTATGTATACTCCCTCATCCTCGCACTCTCATCATTAGCCTAAATCCCAATGAGCTGCAACCAATGCTCTGCACATTTGCCCTGTTTTCTTAGATACGGCTCTGGTGACTGCTACATACCGCTCAAACAGGAATGGACAAATCAAAACTTAAACTTACATATCAATTCAAAAGTAGCATCTTGTCTACAAACGGCAAAACTCCTGTACTACATATTTTGCCTCTCTCTTCCTGGTTTTCTGTATCCGCACAGCTGATCGTGGGCAATAGGTCCTGCAGTGCAACGCTTTAATAGACTCCAGCAGAAGCTTTGGCAGAAAGTCGAGCCAAGGCCGGGAATGAAACTGTGCCTGTCAACATTGGCAAAGGCACAAACAGCCCACAGAATAACTGTATCACCACACAAAATGTGGAGACAAATCCATTCATTCTGCCTCCCTACAACAGCAACTCCAAACACTGGCTCCACAATGACATTGTTTTATTTGATGACTCTCTCAGTCTGCGTCTCTGTTAGCCTGTGAAAACATCCTCATTATCTGACCACACACGCAAGGTGACGGCGAATAATGGCGCTTTGTCAAAACTGATCCATGCCCAAGGTATGGACTGACAATGGAGGATCTCAGTGTCTCGTCTTTATAAAACCCCACAGCTGTTCCCCCTCCCCTCTGTACACAATCAAACCTCTACCATTCAGTGCCACAAACCAATAAACGCTGCCTTTGTTTTAGCTTGACACCATTGTTTTGTTCTCATGAAGATTTCTCTTCTTTGGCACAGATGCTTTTTTGTTTCATTTCCAACCAAGCTGCGTAGTTTTCCTCTTTTTTTTAAACAATGATGCTCACTCATATTAGATTTTTTTCTCCCCTTCCTTGTGCAGTCGCCCTGATCCACATAAATCCCCTTAAAATGGAAAGCAACATGAGTGTATACAGTGTACAGCACATACCAATGCTGAAACTAAAACTACATTTTATTCTACTTCATCACTACTATTAAATAATCTCATTAAGGTATAAAAAATCAAACAAACACCCTCTGGATCTAAAAGTTAAGTGTCTGTGGAGCAGCTACAGACACTACACCCAGTGGCATCACAACTGTCTTCTCATGTAAGTGGCTGTGTGAGAGAGCTGCTCATATTCACGAAACGGAGACACACAGTCCTTTCAAACAGATGTTGGCAGTGTCTTTGTTGACACTGTGCACACCCTGCTGTCAGCAGCTTAATAAATGGGTAATCATATCTGAAAATGTAATCTGTTTCATCTTTTGGTATAAAAGCCAAGGTTAGGCTCTGAAGGAGATGCAGAAGATACCAGACACTTCAAACTGACCTCAAAACCATGTTTTAGTTCGGCACGAACACACATGGAACGGGCGCAGGAGAAAGGCAGAGACACACCCGTGAAAAAAGCCATGCACAACAGATACAAATATGATCTAAAAATAGATTAACCATAAAGCACTTCCACATGTTAAATAACTAGTAAAATACTTGCTGTGTTAAAGTTTTCTCAAAAGCTGAAGCAGCAATCCGCTGAACTGCTGTGCAGCACCCCCTGTTGACGCAATATTTCCCCACACTGGCTTTATTTGGGTTTTATCTTATCTTCAGTTAATTGAATCAAAGACATGTTGAAGAGTCAGTGTCAAAATTACTGGCTGAGTTCAGTTTAATAGTCCAAAGTAGCATTGTGTACATTATAATGTTAAAACATACCTCACAAATGAGTTTTTTAGATTAGATCACATGCAGCAAATACATCGGATACAACAAAGACAAAAGGATATAAAGTAGATTATATTAAATTGTGGGAAATAAACACAACCAACCTGACAAAAAATACTAAAATATAAAGAATATCAAAACAAGTAGAAAATATATTAAAATGTCTGAATGCAGAAGTTACACTCTTCAAGAATCTGTGTCAGTCTACTAAAAATGCACAGAGCAAACCAAACTGTGGATTAGGGCTTTAAATGACCTCAGCAGAGCGGCCGCCACTCCTCATCCCCCCCTGCTTTCATCTCCTCCTCCTCCTCCTCCTCCTCCTCCTCCTCCTCTCTCTCTCTCCTCTTTTTGGAGCAGTGTCGTCCCCCGTCATCTTCAGGTCATAATGTAACATGACACCAGCGGTTGCAACAAGGCCGGCTGGCCAACCCGAGCGTTTAAGACCAATGAATATCATTTGCTCCCGGTAGGATCCCTGGCGCTTTCAGACACTACCACCGCCAGACTGAATCAGCGTTCGCGCCTGTCATGTCTCTGACGTGATGAAACACACACGGACACGGACACACAGTCGCACAACAGGCCAAAAACACCCCCCCCCACACACACACACACACGTATACTGTACATGTGCACACACAGAGCTGCACCAGGGCCTGCAACGTGCACAAACACTTTCAAAAAGAGGCTCAGCTCAGAAGACGGGCACACATGCATCAACACACACTGCTGCACACACACAGGATATTGTCAGCCTCTAGAGACCACTTTGTTGTTTCTGATGCTTCTGTCATCCTCAATACACTTCAAGCTGGTCTTACAAATCCAGAGATTTCTCACATCTCACACTTCTTATGTCCTTTTTTTTTTTTTTAAAAAACAATGGCTTTCAAGGGTTATCACCATGCAAACCACATTAGGACCCTTTACAGGTGAAAGCAGCCTTGGTGAAATCCCCTCCCTCATTAGGGGGATTAAAGACGGGGCTGCCCTTCTCCTGGGTCAGAAAGAGCCACAATAACCCCCTCGCCTCTCACCTCAGCTCTGGTTTCCTGGCTTAGACTGCTGTTTAAATTCCCTCCTGCCTCTGAAAATGTCCTCCCTGGGGATCCCCAGGGCTTTGATCAGCCACCCCTGATGGATGCACCCGTCCACCTCCCCACACACCCCTAACCCCACCCACCCTACCACTGGGGGGAATAAGAGGGCTGAAGGGGGTCAGGGGTAATGCTGCCAGAGATAAGAGAGAGGAGGCAAAGAATGAAAGGGGAGGGAGGTCTTGTAAAGATAAACTGGGGTTGGGTAAAGGGGTGGATAAGTGGGAGGGTGGGCTAATGAACCCCACTAATACCCTCTCCACACACACACACACACATATTTAAGTAGCCTAATTACCTGCCTGATCTGGTGCAATGACAGCACCTGTAATGAGGGTCAAAGCACGCGGTTGGGATGTGCTAACAACCTTGTTAAGGAATACCTCATGTTAATGAGAGCTAATCATGTTGCATATTTAGTTTCATGCTAATGGGGCAGTATGTGAGCTTAAAAGATCACTAGTAATGCATAGACCAGGCAATATCTTTTCATCTTGAAAGCGCGAAGTCGGGTCGTGGGCATCTATCTTACACGACTGAATGTATATCACATGCATTCGTGTACAGCAATTATAATCAGAATTTGACATGCAAGACATACTGTAAAAGGTTCATTTGCATGGCAAAATGTGGGTACATGTAGCCCTGATTTTTACTAACCCACAGGAAAAACTCTGAGCTCTAATAATTCAATAGTTTGAGCGACTCAAGTCTCATTTTCCTAGAAAGTTATGAGTGATTTAGTCCAGGCCTGTTTAGATTTCCTCATTCAAGATCCTGGTTTGCGTTCCTTACCTGTATATTTAACTGTTTCATTTAATTGAATCTAATCCCTCTCCATACGGGACATAATAAAGCAGCTTTCTTGTACAGTAAATGTACTGTTTATATGCAGGAAATCTATTCCAAGACATCCAGGCTATCAAAGCAGATCATAGATAGAGGAGCTCCCAAACTGCTATCTCATCAAATTAACGATTATTAAGATAAAATGATGCTCCGATAAAAATGGGAATGTATGACAAGAGCAAAGAAAATCCTCATCGCACTTCAGTGAAGAAAGCAAAACTGCCTGAGGCCCAAAGCCGTGACCAAATACAAAGTTTTCAGAGGAAGTGATGAAGTAAATTGGGGAAGATTAGGGGGAAAAAATGAGACAAGGAGCCAGTGTCATTTGGTAAAAGAGTAATACAGCCAAAATATTTCCCTTCCCCTGTATGAAAATGGCAGGTGAGCCTATTTGGACTGAATTATGTTGTACATATAAGTCTGGAATTTGCACATAAAGCTCTAAAATGTGGAGAGAGCTCAGGCACTTGCTCTTCAGCCTAACCTTATCATACATTTATGCTCTATTACAATACACTCTCATGAATAATGATACAGTGCAGTAATCTATACTAACTACTCAAATTATGCTGATGAGAGAGATTATCTTCACATCTGAAGAAATGCTCTATTTCTTGAACATATTTTACAGAATGAAACTGAGCACAAATTAAATATGTGTATTCACTTCCTGGTGGAGAGTTAGATGAGAAGTACTGGCACATAACCCCCTCTGTAAAAATGACAAATTGTTGTTTTCACAGTTTTTGTAGGGATTAAACAAACAAAATATAAAATGTTAATTAGAGAGCTGGATGGCGGACTTTATAACCGTTGGACAGAGCCAGGCTAGTTTCCCCCTGTTTCCAGTCTTTATGCTAAGCTAAGCTAACCAGCTGCTGGGTGTAGCTTCATATTTAACAGATGGATATGAGAATGATCAGCCTTCTCATCTGAAAAAACAAGGCATATCCCCCCAAAATGTTGAACTGTTCCTTTAAAAGCAGTTAGGGTCAGGTGGTAGCACATTTAAAGATGCTGTTGGTTTTGGGGCTACACGTGGTTCTTCAAAGATCATACATGTTTTGTTCAGATACAATCTCTCGCAAATATGCGTTTGTTATGTGGCTGAAACTAGGGGAAGGAGTGTAGTTTTTAAAAAAAGTGACAGAATGAGAGTGCACAAAAGAAAGAGATGGTGACTTGGCCAGAGTGAAATCGTGAGCAAGGCATCACAAATATGAAGCATGTTTGATATGAAGAGGACTCCCTCAAGATGCCATTGCAGCATCCAGAAACAACCAAATGTGCATCCTAACTATCTGACTTGAGCCCGTTTCGAATCTGGCTTAAAGGGAAACTGGTATTTTTAAACCTGGGCCCTATTCTTCTAAATTTTGGGGTTTAAATGACTAATACTTACCAAAAGTTTTGGAATTTGTCCAGTAGATCGCCTCTGCCGGCATCTGCAAACAGGCTGCAATGGCTACAACATAACCCTTGCAGGCAATTGCGCCCGTGGAAAGAACGTCCAGTAAAAGTGCTTGTTTTTGCCACTGACAGGCTCAGACTGTAATTCAAAGTGTCTGACAACATTATGGAAAGGATCCCTACAGAGACAGACTGTTTTATTAAAGAGTAAGATCCTTTTTGTTTAACCAGAAACAGAAAGTCTCGCTCAAGGAAAAGTCTCACTCTGAAATCTCGCGATAGCTTGAGTTGGAGGAAGATGAAAGGATCTTACTTTTTAACAAAACAGTCTGTCTCTGTAGGGATCATAAGAGTGTGAGCCTGTCAGTGGCAAAAACAAGCACTTTTAGTCGACGTACTTTTCATGGGCACAATTGCCCACAAGGATTATGTTCGCAGATGCCGACAGAGGCGATCTACTGGACTAATTCTGAAACTAATCATAAGTATTAGTCATTTAGACCCCCAAATTTGTAAAAAAAAAAAAATAGGGCCTAGGGTTAAAAAATACCGGAGTATCCCTTTAAGTCAGCCTCTTCTGTAAATGGGCACCTGCACTTAGTGTGGCTAAGTATTAACGTTCTGCATTTGATGCTAAGTGCTCGTTAAGGTCCTTGAGGTCAATTCATTTTCAAATGCCAACCATCCGCATTCAAACACAGAAATTACACCCGCATATCATAACATCGAGATAGATGAGTCAACTTAACGTATCTCATCCCTCTAGCTTTGACGATGATGCCTCACTAAACAGCTCTAAACAAACTCTCTCAAAGCCCTGATGAATAAGTGAAGGCATAAAAGCTACATCGATACCATTCTAACGCATTAACGTGCCAAATAAATAAATAAGTGGTGATGTGCGGGAGGGGGAGCAAGAGGGGGAGACGTTGCACATTCTTTTGTACATTGAATCTATCTTATCGGAGCGTGTAAAAATAGCTTGACAGAGGCTAATTGTGCTCGTTGCTGAATAATGGATCACAGCGGAGAGGGCCTTCCTGGAACTGGGGCGGGCACGACTGTTCCCTGCTGAACCTACAGGTTCCTCTCCCTGCTTTTGCCTTCAGGTAAAAAATCTGCCACCCACCCCCTTCTCTCCCTTCCTCACCCACCCCAGCCCCTCTTCTCTTCCTTCTCACTCCTATCCCTGTTCATCTTCATCCTCCTCCATCTTTCTCTTCCCTCTGCTTTGTTCGCAGGTGTCCAAGACTTTTTAAATGTTAGACGCTGAAGCCAAATGGGAAATAAGGACCAAAAACTTTTTTACAGGGCCACTTAGGAGAACGATGATATGTTTTTGAGTCTCTTAAATTTGGTTTAATTTGCTTTATTGAATCTCTGATAAATATTGAACATATTAAACACTGAACTTCAGATCATACTTTCTGACCTAAATTGTGGAATTGTATTGGAAAATGACTTTCATGAGGATCAGAAATCAAATAGGGGGCTTAAAAATGTATTAAATACCTGTGAAATTTAATATTGCAGGGGCAAAAATGCCACCAGTAATGAGTCATTTTCTTCTGTTACCAAATTTCATTGAGGAGTCAAGTATTTCTGGAACACTTAGACAAGTGTCTCCCGCAGGCCTCTGTAGGTTATTCATTAGAGCCTATTCGTTTCTTGCCTGAGAAAAATGGACTGTTCTGAAATCAACTGAGTATATTGCATAAAACAGCAGAAAAAGTAAGCCATCATCACACTCACCAATGCATAAAATATAAATCAGCCAATATGGTGAGTAATTGAGTAAAAAAGGTACAAATTGAGTGTTTATGTGCCAACATCCAACGCATATTAACCCCAAATTCCTTTAAAAGTGAAGGGGTGCTTTATTTGCTTTATATACACCATCAAAGTTACTGTTACCTTATATTGGCATAATATTCAGGCGATATAGCATGAAGTCAGATTCTTGTGTTTAAGTCAACGGAACAACAATTAAATTCAGAAGTTGTACTTTCCCTAAACCCTGACAGCAAAAGAAAGACAAACTAATCCTCTTACTCTGCACAACCCACAAGTGAGAATAAGGCTTTGTTGGTAAATACCCGTATCAAGTTTGTTGCCTCACATCTAATATGGCATCAAAGTTGTCGTCCATGTGACTGGGAAAGTTGAAAGCGTGAGGTCGCATCTTTGCATAAACGTCTTAGCCGCTATTGTCTCATCAGAGGAATGTGTGCAGCTGATGGAAGACTGCTTACACTTATTCCCCTCAACAACTAAAGGCTTGTTAAAAAGTGCTTTTCCCCGATCTGTCGTTTGATATATGTGTGCAGCTAATGAATCACGCTCTTTGGGAATTTGAAATAGTCTTTGCTGTTGATGCCAAAAAGAGAAAATGTAGTTGTTTTTACTTGAATTTCAGACTGACATGGTGCTTTCTGGGTTGAGCAAGTTTCATGTTTTTATAGGTTTTGGAAAGCTGTTCAAAGTCCACCCAAACATTTTGCAATGAAGGGTTATCAATCTGATGTTACTATAGTTTTTCTTTCTAAATGAAAAGCGGACATTTTGAAGATATGTGCCATTCACCCAAAACAGTATTTATTTTTTTACACAACTGCTGGAGCTTCTGATAAACTGTAGATAACAGCTGTGATAATCGCTTTGACAGACATAACATCGCTTAGACAGATAACTTTATCTTTCATTATTCAAATTTTACACTCTTTGCAGAATAAATCAAGATAAACATCTCTGATAAGACGTCTTTGTTGAGTAGTGTATATCAGTGTCTCTTAATTGAACAAAAATCTTAAAAGAAGGTTTGGACGAAATACCAAAAAGGGGCCATTAAAGTGAGCGTCCACCACTTTATGTGTGTGTGTTTGCAGAAATGTTCACGTGCAGGTCGCCTCCTTTAATCACAACCCAAATCTATGTAATTTTCCCCTGATAATTAAAGACCAGTATCTCATGAGTTGTGTTCAGTGTCAAGGAATTCTGTTGCTGCTTGTTTTATATATATATATATATATATATATATTTAAGAACTAATAAAATTTAATTTTAACACACTGGAAAACTGGGAAAAACGTAAACTTTGTGTGACCAAGTGTAATAGAATAAACCTTGTCAGCCCCCAGTGTGCAGAACAGTTATAATAATATGTATTATCTTTAATTTTAGACAATATAAGAAAATATATCATAGATATAGATAAAGATTTTTTATTTCGAACATGTTAAAAAATAAAAATATAAGTAAGAAAACAAAACAAGAGAATCCAATAAAATTAACAGCAAAGATACAGCAAAGTAACAATAAACAGCATATATAAATATTTCTTGTCCGAAAAGAAGTAGGAAGTGATTACTTATCAAGTCCTACCCCTTTTTTATATTTTATCAATAAACTTTGTGTTAAGCTTGAAACATCTGCAGCAGCAAGCTTTCAGCCTTTAGCCTCCGTTGTATTTTCCACTTTGTTGAGCTCTTACGCTCCTCGGTTCATTATACAAGCTGCTCGAGTCCAGCCAGGGCTGGTCAGTTGTCCATTTGTTTGTCCATAAGGCCTGATGGGAGAGGAGACCACTCTTATCAATATTTCATATAATCATATGATGTTGTGTTTGGTCAATCTGCCTTTTATGGTCTCATGCTATCTTAAGCTGAAGCCGTCAGTACTTAGGGCCACAGAGGAAATCAATGGGCAGGATAACATCAGTGGCCTGCTGGTTACTGTAAGTTCAGCATGACTATGTTAACGTTTCCAGTAATATTGACATCACAATGTTGTTATGACCCACTAAGGGAGAATTTTAGATACAGCAATATGTTTTTAATGCTACCCATGAGACTATAGAGCCTCTTAATGTTTGACAAAAGAAAAGTTCTGTGTCTTATATTTTATGCTTACATCAAGTCATTTGCAGCATTATTTTTCAGTTTTACTGTCTTTGTATTATTGTAAAAAAATATATTAATATTTTTATACTGCATTTATATGAGTAACTTATGTGTGCATAGTGTAGTATAGGTTATTTTACAATGTCTTAAAAGAAGAAAAAAACCTTTGCCATACTTTTCCCATATAACTTACATGAGCTGTTTGGGTTGCCATCAATGCATCCTAATGCTACCTGACATTTCCGAACTGTTTTAATATTCCAATATCATGATCAACGGCTCGTAATGCAGGCTGCATGAATAATTTCAGTGCATTTGGTGGAGGCCTGATTATTTGAAACAAGTCCTGTTCTGGGCTCGCGGGGAGCCGGCGGATCCAAAAACACCATTAGCCAGGTGGTATCCCATGAATTAAAAATAGCCGAACACAGTTTTCCAGTCAGGCTGCTTCACTGCCCCCCAAACCCACCCACCCCAACTTATCTCCACCCCCCACCCCACACAGCACACACAGTGTTGTCGTGACAGAAGGCCGCCTTCCCTCCAACCTGATGAAGAAATCTGCTGGAATGAAAAAGGAAGAGAGAGAAAGAGAAGGAAAAATAAAAATCTGCCAACTGATCTGGACACAGATACATGACCCACATACCCTCTCACTCGCCCCACCCATCCCCCACCATGGTACGACTGTCATCTAAGGATGTTTTCACAATGTTTTACCATCCAATTTTTTTTGAGTGTACTTCAGGGACGTGTGAATTAGATGGCAAACGGGGAGAAAATGTGGCAGAGACACCTCAGCAGAGCTGCGTTAGCGAGCTGTCACGAAGCCTGAGACGGAGCCCGTACCCACCACCGCCAGAGTCGCTCCATAAAAGGTTGAATTAACATCGAGGTTAGCCTCAACTCAATTCACGTCAACTGGTTCCCCCCACCAAGGACTCGAGGACTTGTTCTAATAAAACATCTCCATTTAAACCCTGTGGCTGGATTCATGTCTGATTTATGTTACATAGGTGGTCTTACATCCCAATGAGAAGCATGTCAGGAAAGAAAGAAGACAGGAAGTAACTGCGAGGAAGACAGCTAAAGGAAAGGAAGTGAAGAAAACAGATAGCAGAAAAGAAAAGAGAGTAGAAGAATAGGACAGGACAGAAAGAGCTGAGAGAATGGAAAGAAATTGAAAAAGAAAAGTAAAAAACAAAGAGGTAAAAGTATAAAAGTTGAAGAAAGAAAAGGATGAAAGCAAGTTAATACAGATTAACAGAGGCAGGAGATGAAAAAAGTGAAGGAAAATAAAAAAGAAGGGTAAGGAAAGACGGCATGAATACAGGAAGGTAAAGTGACAGCAGAAAAAAAACGAAGATGAAATTACAAAGTGAGGGAAAAAGAAGCAGGGTAAGAAAGGGGAAGATGAAGAATGAAAGAGTCTGTGGGAAAAATGAAGGAAGGTCAGGAAAGGAGTGATGGAAAACGGCAACAGACAAGACACTGCTGAGAAGCTGCATTACTAAAATAGAAGGAAAAAGAGAAATAAAGAGATGGAGCACTGATGCGCCACCATAATGCAGGAACCTCCCAACAACACCCTGCATGCTCTTCACTGCCTGCTGTATATTTAATAGCCACTCCATCATTCTGCCTCCTTTCCTCTCTCTCTGTCTCTCCATCCCTCCGTCATCCACGGCTTGCCCAAGCAGATGGGGATTGTAAGGCTCGGTGGCGCATTCCAGCATCACAATCTGTCTCCGCGTGCTGCGCCCCAATCCAGGGGAAAAGGCCGGAGTATTTCCCACATTGCGCGCCACATATGTGGCGCTTTAGCTTGTGCCAGTGTTAGGGAAATAAAAATCAGCAGAACGGCTTGGAGTGGCAGCATGTCAACAGAGACAGACAGAGGGAGAAAGGGGAATAACTGTTGGGGAATTAATCAGTTGGGAATGCTTTTCCCTTATGCCATCCTGCGTGGGTGAGAGTAACTGCAATGCAGGCCAAATGGAGAATTAAATTTACACCATCACAAACATGTTTATCTTCATCCCTATGCTCTGTGGTGTGGGGGTAAAGTCTGTGTGATGCCAGTTCAAAGTATTGTCACATTTAACCGTGTCACAAACTTATCTCCCTCTGGGTTTTTGTTGTTGTTGTTTTTTTGCCATTTATGTCAATGGCATAAATAAACAAGGAAATAGTCTGGCCAAAAAAGTGTCTAGTTTAAATTTAAGAGTGTCAAAGGTCACCACAAGTCAAACAACTGCCAATATGACAGTAAAATATTTTCATGTTTGTTTGATTTTTGTGAACGAAGTTTTGACTTTCTCAAAACTCCCCCCATGATGAACTTGTTTTGTTAAAAGCGCTTCATGAATACATTTATCTTGACTTGACTTGCCCCCGTGGGTAGCATCAACACATAATTTCCATATTCACCTAATTGTGTCAGTCACTCATCCTCAACAAAACAGCCTTTTCCAGGTCGGAGAGATGCTTCTCTTGCAATTTTCAAAGTTCAACCCAAACCAGAAGGAGGAGGGAGAGAGAAAGTGGGGAAAAACAGCCTGTGAGGTGGCGACTTCTTGACACTGACAACGCCAAAAACTTGGTGGTGTGAGGAGAAGAAAATTACCGACACTAGACAATAAATTTTTCATTCACCCTACACACCCAAGGTGAAATAGGCGAGCTGCAGCAGCAGCGTGATGTGTAAAATGTGTTTGGATCTGGCCTGCAAACACTGCTGAGGAGCCCATGAAAGATGCATGGGGCCACTGGAGAGGTATAAAGAATTTAGAGATATAAAGGATATATGACAAATAAATCAGGATGCAAATCTCACCGGGTGCCACTGGGAGTTCTCCAATGAAAACGGCCTAAATAATTGAAGAGGAAGAGGAAACATTTCATCAATGAGAAGAGCAGTGGAAAATTCTCTTCCCTCCATTTTTTAAACCTTTTTTAGGGGGGTTTCTTAGTCTTTTAAAAATGACAAAGCTGAAGGGAACTCCACTGAAAGAGGCAAGTATGCAAGTACATAAAACCGTCTTTGAAAAGCAAATTCTTAAACAAATGCTTTCAACAAAGCTTTCAAAATCATGGGGGGGTTTATGAAACCACAAAACATATTTAGCAATCATGCCAAAAACGAAAAAAGAAAGAACTGCTGCGCGAGAGAGAAAACAAAAAGTAAACCAGGATCCAGTTGCACATTTTCCCAGACGCCATTGTGAAATGCCACTGCTACTCAGACTGTGAAAGACATCTCCATTTCAAAAGTATCTTTCTTCCTCAACTCCACTAGTGCTTTAGCAGATGGGATTACTACTGACTTTTTCCTAAACAACATGCTACATTTTCTCTCACTTCTTTGCAGTTATTTAACAAATAACTTTCTTTCATTCTTTATAACTTTCAATTCTCTCAATTTTTAATTTGTTACTTTATTGGCATGACTGCGTATATTAATATCAGAGCAGAAAACAAAATATGAAATCTCCAAACAAACAAGTTACATATTTAAACTCTGTTGTTCTCACCAGGAAAAGAGCCGACATGGTGAATGAGGAGGAAAAAACTTTACATAATGACTCTGTCTTGCCAGTTCAGACAGACGCTCCACATCGAAGGGGGAAAAAACTATTCTAACGGGAACTCATCACCATGGTGAACCCGGGTTGCCAAGCGCGACTGTCTTGGCAACCGCGTCACCAGGGATACTGGCTCCCCGTAGATGGGGTTCATTGATTAGAGTTGGAGCTCACCCCAGAGTCCTTGGAATCATTAAACACTGTAGTTTTTTTTTTTTTTTTTTGGAGAGGGAGAATGAGAGCCCAGGGAATTGTGGGAAGGACTCGGAGGTCATATTCATTAAGAGGTTGGAGGCCTTGTTCTGAGTCCAAACTGTATTTCACTCCCTTTCATCCACCTTCATGACATCATTGGTGAGATACTTATTGGATAACCTTCATTACAGAGATCCTGGTTTAAGGTGGAGCCTGTTCTTATGCTGCTGATGTTGTATCATCTTAACTGCAGCTTCAAAGGACGCGAACAGACTTCACTGAGAAGCTGAAGGTCACCAAAGTTGATTTTAAAAATTTATTTCTGGATTACAGCAAACATCCTGCACCCTTTAACGTCACTAAAGCTTGGTTTCAAAAAAGTTTTTTTCTATATTAAATATTCATGACTAAGAAACAATCAAGGTTAAAAAAAAAAAAAGGATTTATTGAGAGTTTAACACTCAAAACCTCAGCTAATCTGCTTCATCTGGACTGTGTGGGGGGTGATTTGATCTGATTTGACAGACAGTGACCAAACAACCCACCTGATCACATTTTGATTCAAATGTTGCTAAATTCTGATTGGTGCACAAAAGTACGTGACATCACGTTTTTTTCCAACTGAGCCCCGCCAACCTAAGACCAGAAATACAGAACTCTTATATGAAATAACATTTGGCAGAAATATTGTGTGTTCATGTAGGATACCATCACTTATAATTTAAAAAAAAAAAAAAAGACTTTTCATGGCCTTTAACACCACAGCACTTCTATTTCTGAACCTTCAGACCCTTTTGTTCCACCTTATAAGTTCTGGCATCACATTATTATATTACTGGTGCCAAGATGTTACAATTTCATAGAAGAAAACTGTTCGGCTATCTACAATATTGAAAACAAAACCAGGTTTTGGTGTCACTCCTTCAGAATTAAAGAGCAAACAGAGAATCAGAACTGCCATTTTTCACAATCAGATATCAAGTGGGAAGAAATCCATTATAGAGGAGACGCTTCAGTAAGACCAGATTGCAATGCAGCCACCAGACATTTTGCACTCAGACTGATTCATCACGGATCAATCAGACATTTGTTTGGGAATTTCTTTGAGGCAACATAACAGACAACAGAAAACACGTCGACAATTCTGTTGACTAAACAGATGATAACCAACTCTGAAACGTATGTGCCACGTCTAAACGCTTCACGTGTCTGGAAACTTTTCTGTCCCTCATTGATTGAAACACCACTTAATAATCCAATAAATGAAATGTAAAAAAAATAGATGTAGACACAGAGACACTATAGATCACGTGGCCACACCCTAAGGTTAGTAGATGGGGTTTAGTTAGTAGTTATTTATAATGTTTCATCACTGATGAACTCAACTGAACTAAGAGGGTGTGATTTTCCTTTAATTAGTCAATATTTATGTTTTAAGACCTATTGTACATGATTTTAAAGTATTTAATTTACCAGGCAAACCATGCTTTAATCAAAGACAGCAGCAGCATATATTACTATAGACTATAGACTGAATGCAGTTCAAAATTAGTGAAAGGTCAATGAAAAACCAAGTACAAGCGAAACAGGCTCTATAGTGAGAGGAAGAAAGAAAAAAAAGACAACCTCACTTGCAATTAAACACATTTGTTTGGTTTTCTTCTGCCAGAGTGGTAACAACACAAGTTGGCTCGACAGAGTCCTGAATGATCTGTCATTCTGAGTTAAATACAGGTATGCTTATGAGTTGACATGGCACTGTTGTGACAAATGCGTGAGCTCAGTGTCACATCTCATACTACAGAGTGACTGACATACCAAAGAACATATACTCGCCACTTGACACAGCCTGTCTACACTCTTTACATTTCAAATGCAGTGGACGTGACAGATCTAATGTGTCCCTGGATGTGGAACAGTTTCTTCACTTGTAAGTCCTATTGATGCGAGTGAGGAATCTGCACTTTGCTTGAAATTAAAGAGAAACTCCCTGGTGATGTCATCGGGGTTATGTTGGGCAAAGAGACCACAAAGTGAATTATTAACACAAAGCCTGCATTACAAACTATGGGGCGTGAAGTTGGAAAGACATGGACGTTTAGCAAGCATGGAGGGTCTATCAAAAATATGCTATCGAGCTGCATTATGGGAAATTAAGGATCTAGTGGTTTTGGAGCTTGACCCATACTAGGGACTAAAATTAAGGATATCTGGGCCTCTGTTACCTCTGTTTAGCCCAGTCTTTTTGATCTGTTTCTTGTGAGTCCCCCAACTTCATGGAAGTACAATACTAAACCGCCAGAGCAGTTTTTCCTAAGCAGGTCAAAGACAACATCGGTCTGTTTGCATGTTTTTCTGGAGTTTCGAGAGAAAGAGATTGAGAAAAGCACAGAATGTGTTTGTGTTTAAGATGAGATGAAAACTCATGACCCTTTTTTCATGATACAAAAAAATCCTACATGTCTGTTACAAAATTGCACAATATCAGCATGAAGCTTGCCTGGCCGGTAACAGAAAAGTGTGGGCCTCTTTGTGTGTACACCAAAGAAAAAATGGCAGTGTCTTTTAAAATCCAAACTAATTTAGAAAAGACAGAAAAAAACATATGAACTGTGTTACCTTGAAGAGTGTGTCGTTTGCATGTCTTTCCAATATGTGTGTGTGTATGTGTGTGTGTGTACCCATTCGACTCTGCCTGTGTGAAAGAGGGGCATGGGTGGCAGGGCTACCTTGAAAAGGAGATGAGAGGAACGTCCTCTTCTTGGAGCAGGCACAAAGCAGCAGGCAGCGGTGTGTGGGAGGGGCAGGATAGCGGGTAGACGGGGTGAGGGCCAGTGCCAGGGGCGAGGGTCTTTGTGTGTTTTGTTAGCGGTGGCGGCACCCCTCAGGTCCGGTGGACACACGCCTGGTTCATTCGACGACAGCTTTGTCTGCGCTTGGAGGGCAGCCATGAGCCAGGCGCGCAGGTTGTCGTGACAACTGTGCAGCGAGACAAACAGACACATTGACACATGCTCTCACAAAGATAAAGATGAAAATTGGTAATCACAGTTCATGTTGCGTCTCAAAAAAGCACTAGCATGTCATACAAAAATGCTAAATGTCTGCACCATTTGGGGTGGATCATGTGCTGCCCATATTTCAGAGGCAAGAAGTGTTAATACAAGAAAAGTACAAATTTAAACTGGGATATTATGGAGGTTGTCAAACATGGCTTTTCCTAATTTAAGAGTGCCTCCAGAAATAAAGCAAAAAGCACCACGTGTGTATTGATGTACGTCTTTTTGTGTGTTCACATAGTAGATTTGTGTGCATTTGTCTACCTATGTCTGTCTAGCCACTTGTCTCTGAACCCCATTCACCTGGAGCAGCCGTACAAAGGAATGTGTTCGGCTGCGCTCCTCTCCAACCCTTGTGCATCTTTCAACCCTAAACTATGCCAGGATCTCGGAGAAACAGAGCATCTGTTGACAGCAGGCGCTCCTCCAAAGACATGCTTCTCATGCCCTGTGGAGGCCCCCTGTACAGGAGACACCCCCCTCCCAAAAACCCCTCCAACCCTTGCTCTCTCCTGCAATCAAAGACAGCTTCATTATCTGCTGACTAATTTTGTGCCTGCCCCCAAGACGACTCCCAGGTAATAGCGGTGCAGGTTCACCCTCCTCCCCTGCACCTCTCCAGAGCAGCCGCTCTGAGACTTTGAGGCCACAAGGCTGTGTCTCCCCCCCAACAAAGGGCTCTCTCAGGGGCCTAGGTCTGTGCTGCGTCCCCCCCACCTGCATGGGAGGGGGAGTGAGGGATCTGGGAGGACAAGAGGGGGGGAGTCGAATCTTGAATCTCCGCAGCAGGAGAGGAGCCAGCACTGGGACAGGCAGTGATACAACATTTGAATGCCCCGACCGGGGACACACCGTCGTGCCTCTCCAATTAAATTATCCAGTCCACAATGGCGAGGCCTCGAGAATTGACACCTCCATTGAGAATGTGTCAGCAGCTTTGTGGGGACCGACAATTTCCATCTCTGCAGAAATAGATTTGCTCCCAAGGGGAGCAACAATAGCAGGGCAATCCTTCTAATGCTCGTTTTTGGGAGGAAAATAGGGATGAGAGCTGGGGATTTGGAAGGTTTACTTACAGGGACCGAGGGAATTCTCGTTTGGAAGTGATAATATATCTGAAGTGTCTTTGACAAAATGCAATGAGGGATGAACGTGTTGTTTTCCAGGCATAAGCCAAAATCACCCTCAACAGTGTAACATGTTTCAATAAGTCGAATCAAATGCACTTTTTTGCACATGCAAAGGCTGAATCATTTGAGCAATTTAGCAAATTTAGGGTAGTGTTGGTCATAGCAAGAATTCATTCAGTTCTATCTACAGCTATGACTTTAACTAGTAGAAGAGTCAGACTGCATCTCACCAATTGTCAATTTAATGTTTCTATCCAGAATAACAAACACACAAATGTGATAGACCACAATAGTCTTCCAGAAGATAATGTTTACTCATCACTTGGACATACTTTAAACCTAATAAGCAGTTTACACAGTGTACTCTTCAGACAATAAGAGGCTTGGTGCACCAAAGAAGACAAAAGCAAATAATTTCAGGTAAGGAGATGAAAAGGCTCTGTTCCAAAGACGTGAACTCCACTGACAGCAAACATCACGTTTTTGTCACATTCAGCATTAGTAGGGGGAGGCAGGAAAGATTGTGAAAAAGAAGGGAGTGACTTGCAACACACACTGTATTTACATTGGACACACCTTAGTCCACTGAGCCACCAGGACACCCACATTCTGTGTATTAAAATGCCGTTGACATGAGGTGTCTACAGAATCAAAAACCTGTCTGACACATAACAGCTCAGTGGGCACGCCACACACATCTCCAGCTGCAGATGGAGACATCCAACAGCGCAAATGCACTGACTGCCAATTCCCTCAGGCAGAGTTTGGAAAACACAAAACCTGACACCTCTAAAGTGAACATAGCCAACTGACACATCTGCATACTGTAGTTGTCAACCCTACCGAATGGAGCGGTGCAGGTGCAACTGGGTGTCCGCCTTTGACCGACAGATACCGCCGTTCACATCTAGTTCTCTACCAACAGTCAACGCTGGTTACTTTTAGCCTTGACTACAATGTTTTCCTATCCAAGGAGTTATAGACGCCTAAACCTAACCAAACATCAACCACAGCAGTGACAGATAGGAAAACACTCGTGAATTTTTTTGTAATGTTTCTGGAAGACAGAGACAAAGTCGCCAAGCAGGTGACTAAAATCCAAAACGACCAAATACGTTCAACAAAAATTGCACTAGGACAGCGTTAGCGCTACCGCCAGCTTAGCACAAAATTAGAGGGCTAAATATACCGTCAGTGTTTAGTCAAAGTAGTGTTCACACATCAAAGTGTAGTGCAACAAAAACTATCACAAACGTTACCATTACTACAGAGCCTGACCGATATGTCAGTCGATTTTAGTTCATGATAAATCGGTATCAGCTTATAGGTCAGTCGATAAGTAACTATAAGTAATTTGTTGAAGTGGTTCAGCTGTCCACCAGAGAGCACTGACAAGTTTATTTTTCAACCGTAAAATGTCCCACTAAGTACATATCATAGTCACAATTCTTGAATAACCAAACTTAAGGGATTATTTTCAAAAATGTTTGTTTGTTTAATATGTTTAAGTAAAAAAAGTTAGTTCATTTTTTAAACTCTCAAATATAAATATCAGTATCGGCATAATCGGCCCAGTATCTGTCAGGCTATGATGGAAACTAAACTAATCATCCACTGTGTATGTCAAGTCAGTATGATTTAACTACATCTTTGACCAATCATATTCCATGGCTGAAACATCTTTTATCAATCTCCAGAGAAACCCTCAGCGAGTCTTTCACCTCAGCCCACATAAAGACGCAGTTGTTCTGTTCTGACTCAGTCAATGCAAAGTGAATATGATGGGCAAAGGTACGTCGTGGATAATACGTCTGTCTTCCTTCTCAGCACTAAGTGGATGCTGCTGAAAAGACGAGCTTTTATGTCTGACCCCAAGAGGTCAGACTGATACGAGATTGTGTGTGTGTGTGTGTGTGTGTGTGTGTGTGTGTGTGTGTGTGTGTGTGTGTGTGTGTGTGTGTGTGTGTGTGTGTGAGTGTGAGTGTGCGTGTGAGTGCGTGTGTGTGTGTGTAGAGGGTGTCTCCATCACTGCACCCCACCCAGCTGTTTTTCCACAGCCTAAGGTACCTGGAGACATGGCTGTTTATCTTGTTGTCTGCCCCAACAGATAACGCAGGAAAATCCCATAATTTAGGTATTAACTGCCTGTTGATGTGATTAAAACTATCATGAATAATTGGATGAATTCAGTGTGACATTTGCAGGAGTTAATCATAGAAGAACAGAGAAGAATGAGGAAGGTCTCGGGTCCCAAAGATAATATTTTTACAGACCGGATTCATCCACAGACATAGACACATTCTTTTTCTCCATTATTGCATGAATAGCAATTTGTTAACTACCTGCAGAGTGGAAACTATTTGCTGAATCAATGAAAAATCAGTTATGTTAGTTATATGGTAATCAAATGGCAATCTGAATGGACAAACTCATCTATCAGAATTATATTTGATCATTTTATTCTTGCTACAAGTCACATTTGAGAAATAGATCAATTTATAGTTATAAAATACAAGAACCATTTCCTGATGTACTCTTCCTGTACCGTTAAGAGAAAGCCCAGAGGATTTTCTTTGTCCAATCAGAGACACCAGAGGGTCTAAGTCAAGAGATGAAAGAGCCAGAGGAAAGAAATGAAGAAAATAATTCTCCCCTTTTGTCTCAGTTTCTGGGTCAAGGCCTAATTGATTTTCTGATTAGTCGTCCATCAACCTAAATCACAACCTGCTTTCACACCTGCGATGGGAGTGTGATTCCATAGTTGAGGAGTTCATTAATGTTGAGCGGCTTATTTATCTGTTTAACAAGTCTATTCCAGTCATTCTTAGCTCTAAAATGTAATGAAACGTGCGGCACAATGAGGAGAAAAAATGTGAAATTGAAAAATGAAAATTATGGAAATTACATTTTCTCTTAAAGTTAATTTTGACTGTTGTTTTCCCGTGAGGAATTTGACACGCATGATTATTCATCTCTTGACAACAGCTCAATTAACACAATAATTCTGTTTTTCGTTTGTTATCATCAGGGGAAATATGCCATAACACAGAAACTTACACAGTGTAATACAAGCAGTACTGAAAATATACATAGGCTGTTAGTGACATTCATGCATTTAATTTGTGGAATGAGGCTCGATCCTCATGTGATACATGAGGCCTCAGCACTGCAATTATCTCCTCAAGAGCACAATGTAGGCATAATTTCCCCAGACTGCATAATTATCTTTGAGTAGGATGACAAACTCATCACAGAAGTTTGAGAAACAAGCGGTTTCACTTCAACCAAGTAGGCTCTGGTTCTGAATCAAGGAGAATCTATTATTAACCCTTTTGTTACCTGGCAGGTCAGTGTCTTATTTACAAATGCAGCCTGGGGGAGAGCAGTGGCTGCAGGGGGAGAAAGAGTTGCATCCATTCACACAGTCAAACTTTAAAGTTTGCCCAGAGTACATTTGTCTATACATCACTCTGGGCCAGCTAGGGTTAAAGCCTTGCTCGAGGATCCCTGATTCACTTCCACCAACTAAAGGAGCAAACGTTTAACCTTGGAGGCACAAACATGCTTGTTTTCTCTACAGCTAACCGTTAAATATTTTATCTCCAAGGGATCAAAAACACAGTCACCTATGCATGTCTCTAATGAAGTTTGCTTGGTGGAAAAAATAATTCGTTCTCATCAGGCCAGAGAAGGGGGGGGACTTAACAACTTCTGCAGAGTAAACATGGTGGTTTCAGCCTCCGTTTCAACAACACTCTGAATGTTTTCGTCTCGATTCACAGCCAGGTTTGGTTAATCGAGTCGGCATTGCGGTGACATGCGAGATGTTTTTTTGGCATAACTTGTGTTGTTTTTATTTTTGGTTTTTTTATTCACATGTAGCAGCAAGAGCCAGGAATGGTCCAGCTGCTCTTTATTGCACCTGATGACAAAATAATCTCTCCCTGTCGGAAACATAACGCACCAGGTTGTCATACTCTGACACTTTGCTGGACCTGCATCAGATGTGAAAATAACACTACAGTCTCTTTTACTACTTGCAATGAAAACATCCATCTCTCCTTTTGACACGCCAAAGTCAAAGCACACAGACATACAGAATCACTTTTACACACATTCAACCATAAGAATTCAGATTATTCTGATGAATCAGATAATTAATCTGATATATATATTTAAAGAGTAACAGTAAATATGAGACAGAATGATCTCAGGTCTCTTTAAATAAAAATTACTAAACATTACCTTTGAATATTTATATATGAAGTTAATCGTGAGTAAACACACAGTTAGGAAGAAAACTGCATGCTATCATGTCAGTGACAAAGGTGGTTAGCTTTGTGTTTTTCTGTCTGCAGCTTACAAGGCCATGGGTGGACCATCTACACAGGCTTCACCATGTAAAGAAATATTGTCTTATGTTTGGTCTCAGCTCAAGTCAATGCTTTTCCTTCGATTTGTCCATCATTAAGGGAGTATTTTGATGTGCTCATGGCAACCTAATACCATTGACTGATGCTGATCGCTCCCCACAGGGCCCCACTCTCTCTCCTTCAGCAGGCCAAGGCGAACCCAGCTGCAATTATAATACTTAAAATAATTCCACAAAAGTGGAGCCATCATTGAATAATTCAGCCTTCTAGTCTTGTCAGGACTTTGCTAGACTTATGACATCATTCAAGCTGAATATCCTTTAGCAGATGTGTGAGCCAAAAAATACTCAAACAAGAATCACATTCCCAGAACATCTGAATGTTTTTTTAAATGGAGTTTCATACGGCTGTTTCCTAAAACAACTCCAGAAAGTGTCTCACAACTAACTGAAATCGGTGCATGCAGCCCTGATCAGGCTTTGCAACAAAGCCCCAGAGTGGTCTGACTTGCACGACTATGTAAACAAATCGTGTTTAATTTTACATGAGTATTTGCTTGGCGCCCGACACCCTAAGAGCACGGCCACATCATTAATAAGCCAGACTTGCTCATCAGACTGTAAATGGCTCACTTCATGTATAAAATATCAGAGGAATAGAGTGGCCCTGCATTTATAAAGAGGCCCGAATGAAGCGCTACATTCTTAGCTGGAATTTATGGAGCACGTCAACACCTGGACTTGGCGATGTTTACAGCGCCACTCCCACAGCGCCTAATGGATGATGAAGGGCCAGTATGGACCAGTTCTTTTGTTGATCCCTGGACAGTTCTGACTTTAAAACTGTCTTTTGGGAGTCTATCTGCTTCTCTGTACACAAGGCTGTTCACAGAGTTTATTAACCAGATCCCGTGCAGCCAAAATTAGGTTGCAAATAGTTGTTGTGTGCATGAGCCAGTGCTACGCTTACTTTATAGCTAATAATGTTCTAAATTAGGGTACACTGGACACTAGTCTCCAATATTTCCGTCATCAATATCTCAGTACTGACAAATGGTTTCATAAGTTAAGTTTAATAGAGTACAGTTTACCAGATGTCTGTTAGGTTAATGTATAGCACACACGGTTCCCAGAACATTACTCTTTTTAGAAATTACTTACAGAGTATTGAGACTGAAGTGTCCTTACATTGAAAAGTTTGCAGAAGATAAACTATGGACAGGGTCCCAAAATGGATGGTGGGCATAAAAAAAAACTGGTGTTCAATAAGGCATGAGTCCCACAGTGATGCTGCATCGACTCAGTTGAGCTGAAAAAGTTTCATAGGGTCTGTCTTTGTAAGGGATTTGTGCAGCATATACAGCGTGTCCAGACTTCCTGGCAGTTGATATTAACTATTAAGCATGACAAGTATCAAGCCCACAAGTTGCAGAGGATATTATACAGTATATGTTTTTTTATTCCCTGGATCTTTTGCAGAGTGGATCGCACAAGCTTTTCCCCCTCAGCACCCCATTTGTCTGCACTGCGGTGTGTAATTGTAAATAAAGAAGAAGCCACTCATGAAAGCTCCCTCTGCATAGATGATGTCCTAATTGAGAGATGCAGTGAAATGGTTATAGGGTGTTTTCATTTCATGGTTCACTCCACACTCACCATGCGCTTGCACACGTTCACTCACAGACACACACACACACATCAACCCTGTGGTTTGCATCATGAATAAATTGAATATCCTCTTACTAAGCTACTAAATACATCTGCAGTGTCACGCTACAGTGGGTTGCGTGATGCCTGATCTATACAGATCGTTGCTTCCCACCAACACATACAGTAAGAATATAAACATTTTGGGTCATGTGATGTTACCAAGATGCACAGGCTTTATTGATTAAAGGCCCATGTGTTTTTAAGTAAATTCAGTGCATGCACAGCGAAGAGACACACAGTCAGAGTCCAATGTAATAAAATCTAAAAGTGAATATAACTTGCTGCTTGTATTTGGTTGTATTTGATTTCTTAAATATAAACTTTGGATGTGGGAACTGCAGTGACTTAAGCACTTTCCCACCTCAAGTTATAGAAACAACACTTTTTGTGAATCTTCTGATGAATTGCATTAGTCTACTACAGTGGAGAATTTGCCTATTTTAGAATGTCAAAGTCCTTCATTCACAAAGCCGAGCACAGGAAGTGTGTTCAAAGCAGCCCGACATCTCCAGGTCTGCAAACTAGATGCTGATCAGCTGAGCGAAAAAGACACAAACACACCATTTTGAAGTTTCTGAATTTCCATGTAGCCCGCCCTAAATCTGGGGGTTAATCGTGTGAATATTTTAACAGACATCCATTAATTTGGTTGTTATAATGCCTTATGTATAACTTGCCTCACATAACCTCTTCTCCTGTTTCTACCATATTTTACTGCATTTCCCTGAGTATTCTGACATCACTGGAGGAGAAATGCACTTAAACAGGAAGAATGGGAGTAGGGCTTCATTGGCTATGCAGCTCGGTCTGTACATCATTGTCCAGCACCTACGTGAGAGTGCCCATTGTTCTCTGTATTAGTGCAATGTTCATTGTGGGTTCTCCAAGGACAACATTCTTTATGCATCGTGGCCAAAACTGAAAAAAGATAACCTACTAAAACACCAGCAAATGAACTGCACGGGGCAAGAAACTTCCCTAACTGAGTTTTATGAGAACTTAGTACTGTGTGTGCAAGGTTGATTTCGTGTGTGTGTTTGTGTGTGTGTGTGTGTGTGTGTGTGTGTATTACAGTAGTCACTGCAGCACACAGCCAGAGGGCTCAGTGTTTGATCCCTGGCTGTAAAATGGATTATCTTGTGGCAGGAGGGTGAAAGGATAGCAGTGTGTTAGCTTTGAAAAAAGAGACACAAGCGAGTGCGTATGTGTGTGTGCGTGTGTGTGTGTGTGCGTGTGTGTGTGTACGTGCGTGCGATCTCAGCAGCGGACAGCCCAGGGGGCTGGGCGGCCCCTGAGGAAACGTGTCTTAAAAAGCTCTATGGCTCCAGCTAATGCTCACTTTGTCACCCAAACAGGGCGGGAAAGATAATCAATAGCCTTTGATAGCTACTATTAGGGCTTTAACAAGCTTTTCCTCACACTGGGCTGCTCTACTGAGGAGAAACAAGGAGAGCCAAAGAAGCCTTCATCATCCTGTCCCTTGCAACCTTCCTCTCACTGCACACCATACGCTCTGTTTCATCTTCTGTTAGCACAAGGATTCCCAAACCTTTCATATCAGGGAACCCCAAATAGATCAACATTGAGCAATGGATGCACATTTCAGATGAATTTGCCTCCGGTTTGGTATAGAAAGTCTGCATTACTGTCTCTATGTTATACTACAAGTTGGGAGAAAACAGGAACAACAAAGGCTGTGATCAAAACAGCCGTCCTTATACATTTTCTACTCATTCAAACTTATAGTTATGTGTCTTACTTCTTAAACTTCCTGATTTTGTTAAGAACATCTTGGGCAGCCTTTTCAGCGCAGGTGCACTGAATTTAAGATTTACTCTCATATACACACACAGGCATGCGCACACCACACCACCACCAATTTCAGCCTCCCAATAGTAACCGGTAGGGGAGCACCTATGCTAAACTAAATCTAATTTGCAGCATCTGCGTTTGTCACACCATTAGAATAATTGTTCCCTCCTCAGCTGTTTCCCTGCTGTTTTCTATCAATTTCCGCCCCTCAAAACCAAATGATCTGTTCATTTCAGAGCCTCATGTGGGTTGTTTTTTTTTTTCGTTTTTTTTTTTTTTGTTAAATCTCAAGCCACTTCTCTCAAAATTAGCCCCTCTCTTAGAACACATAATGCTAATGACCATAATTAACCCAAAATGGAACTTAAATGATTACGGACCATGAGGATTGCTCATTCAAGAGAACAGTAAATTAATCTTCCATTTGAGAGCCTGATCAAGGTGTATTGTGTTTTATCCCTGCTAACACTTAATCTTCATTTACTAACAAGCTGTATCAAGTGCAGCTGAGCGTCACTGTAGCCAAAGTCACCTTGACACAACGCAAACAGGTCGTAACCAAACCCATTAGGTGCTGTGGGGAGACTGAATGAATAATGCTTTCTTCTATTTTAACAAATACCATCAAGAGCCCCTTGAGCAAGGCCAAATATAAAACACTAGGGTTGTAACAGTGTGTGTGTGTGTGTGTGTGTGTGTGTGTGTGTGTGTGTGTGTGTGTGTGTGTGTGTGTGTGTAAGCATTGTGTAAGCATTGTGTAAGCATTGTGTAAGCAGTATTTCGCCACCCTTACTGGTTGAAAGTTTAAAGCCTGTTTTAACCTGTGACCACATCCACCAGTGATGTCACAGAGTCCTGGAGTACACCTGTACTTCACTGCAACAAGGTGAGAAGTTAAACCACTGGATGTCAGCAAAAGTTGTTGTGTTGATCTATAGGAACCTCGCACAGCCAGACTACATCCGAGCCAAATCTGATACTAACCAATCAGTATAAGCATTTACATCACATGACGCATATCTCATGGTTATATATCCTCAATAACCAGATCTTTAAACTTGGCATTGTACAGTAGATGCAGTATAAAATGAAGCATTCAACACCTGGCCAACTGCTCACCTCATATGTTTAGAAAAACTGATTTTGGTAAATCGTTTAGGGCCGATGTGACATTGTTTCCTGAACAGCTGCCATGTTTGTTTGTTTTACTGAAAATCATACTCAAAGGCCAATGACAGTCCAGCAAGTGATTCATTCATCCATTCAGGTGTAGGAAGGCTCATTGTTGATGTCTGACAGATGGAGAGAACTGTCAGTACAATCTACTTTAAATGACGTCTGCCACAAGTAAAGCAAAAACTGGCTTCACCTGTTTATTACTTCAAAACAACTTTCATCATTGAGAATAATAAACTTCTACTCCGAATTCTAAAGCTTATGCAATTTCTATTTAATAGGCTACAACAACAAAAAAAAAGCCACTGATATAGTCTTTCTAAAATGTATTATATTGTTGCCATTGTTACTTTTCCGTTAAATCTAGCCAGCTGTTTCTCTATGCAAGCGTTTTTGTTTATTAATGACCTTGGTGAAGGCATGAAGAGGGTTTTGTGTCATTGATGCTACCCCCCTCCTGGCATTATCCAGGGAGGAAGGCATGATGGGTAAGGGATGCGGTGGTGGTAACCCAGGTGGGGCCAATCTTCCCTCCCAGCGAGATCCAATAAGAGCCATTAGAGAGGTCTGGTCTGGTTCATTTGAGCGTCACAGTTAACAACCTGACACAGGGTGGGACAGTATGCAAGGAGCGACAAATCTATGAGCAGCACAGAGCAACAGGCTTATTCATTCATTACACAGACACGCTGCTCCTCCATTAGGTTTCTGTGTCCTCTGGCACAGGAAAGAATTACCAAATTTATAGACTTGTTTCACTAATGTTTAAGTGTATTCAGCCTGCGTTAGTGTTACCTCAAACTGCACCTCTTGCTGCTGAAACTCAGTGGTTTTGGAGATCATGCAGGATGACGGTGATGCAGCAGTGAAAGACTGTGAGAGGAACCTGCTGAAAGGCTGGAGGGAAAACAGAGGCTGAGTAAATGAAATCTCATCCGCCTATCTACGTTCCTGGTTTCCTCTTTATCTCATCCTGCAAAGGAGGGAGGAGAGGGTGGATTTGTTTTTTTATGGGGTTTACAGTAATGCTCAGAGGGTGAAATTATTCCTGGAGCCCCAAGTTTAATTATTTCCTCTCGTATCAATACAGTCCACCGACGTAATTTCCGTGTTGATCTGATTAAAGAAATATTACATTCTGCCAGGGCACGGGCAAATTGACTTTGGTGGCAAGGTCTTGACAAGAACCAGACACGCAGCTTTATGCATCAGTAACGGCGTAACCATATTATCCATGCACTGCTTCCTTCAGTGAAAAGGAAGATGCAGGCTGTTTCCAGTGAAGACAAAAGAGGAGAGGAAGGAAATTCAGGATGGAGGAGACGGTGTAGACGTGCAAGTATACACCTTCTCTGAGAATACTAATGCCTTGTCATCAGGACCCTGAAAACATCAGTAACATTGCTACTTGCATTACTTACTCATTGCAAAGACTTTTTTAAGAAAAGCTGTATTACACAAGTTGTATATAAGTTATAAACTCAACATTACGGCGTCCAAACATGCAGTAGATGCTGTTCTTTTTATTATTTTGATCATTACAGCTAGACCAATACCTCAATTTGCTGATATACTGGATCAATATTGGCCATTAATCTTGTCAGCAAACTGTTTGATAAAGTATTGTCCCCGACCACAGCAACATAAAACTCTGATTTGTTGTGGTCCTCTTCCCTATTTTCATTCCTGCTTTTATCTCCCTTTAATGTATTTTGCTAATCTTGTTTTTATGCTTTCCAGAAGAAAACATTTTAGCCTCCACACTTAGAAAAGTGCTGTATAAATTAAAGTGTTTATTATCCTAAGGTTATAGCTTGACATGCATTTTTCCATTTCACCTGCTCTGGATAAGAACATAATGTAGTTGCTTTATACAGTGGTTCTTAACTTGGGAGTCAAGACCCCGACCAAGTAGTCCGAAAATAATTATGAGGAGTCACAAAATGACTGAAGGGAGAAATAATACAGCCGGATCAGATTTTTTTCCTATTTGAGAGTTTTAAAAATATGATGATATATCAGCCGATATTCATTGTTTTTATATTAACACATAACAGACATTTCTTTATAAAGGTCCCCTTAAGTTATTTTTGTTTTGTTTTTTAAGAATTATGACTGCTACACCAAGGGGGACATTTTGCAGTTGAAAAATAAACTTGCCAGTGCTCTTTGGTGTACAAACTATTTAACGGCGACACTGTTTCTAAATGACCTCCAACATATTTTGGCAATTCTGTACTGCGATTTCTTGTTACTTATCAGCTTACATATATATACCCAGATACCAATATATCTGCAAAAACTCTTTAGTTGAATTAAGGATAAGGGGCCATAAGTTGACATTAGTCCATTTTAAGTGGTCACAAGCCAAAAAGGGTTGGGAACCACTGCCTTAATGTGAATGTTACATTTGTACAGTATGATGAAAAGGTTTGTTTCAAATGCTCAGCCTCAATTTAGGATGACTGTCTTACTCTCATATTAAACCCATCTTATCCTTGACCTACCCTATCTATTTCTACCTCAGTCAGTCAATTCCTACATTTCCCAGAGGACCTTTCAACAGTCCCATGTGAAGGAGCATGAACTTCAATCAAAGGCGGGCAGAAATTTAACTAGCACACCTGCTCATTTGTGAATATTTGGGGAAGTCAGTGACTGCATCCATGACCCTTTTGACTGCATTATGTTACGGTTTAATGAGACTACACTGGTGTGCAGAAAAGGGTATCTCTTATTGTGTGACTGATTTCCAAAACCTAATGACTACAGTTGATTTTTCAACAGATTTCTCTGCTATCAATGCTACTGTAAATATTGCAACAAGGTTACTGTGTACGTTTAGCCTGTTCTCAACCAGCATAAGAAAAACACACCAAAAAAAAATCCAGACCCTGTTCACCAATAGCTGTTTTATAACAGTGTTACGCTATTTTAGTGAGGATTATTCCTTTAACATTGGCCAACAGTTGGGTTACTCGTGCATGTAGAAGAAGCTATGCTGAAAAATGAACACAAAGGAGAAATGAGTCAAACAGAGTGCAGGAATGTGAGTCAGCAATAGTGTAAAAGGAGAAGGAGAGCGAGAGAAAGAGCTGGGGGGAGGGAGGGGGAGATGGGGCAAGAGTGCAGCCATGTGCTTGGGTGTACACCTGTACCCAGAACAGGTGTTTTCCGCCCCACTTGCAGGCCCCCTGATTAGGAACCGCCACGCTTGCCTTAACCCGTCAAAGGCTAGCTTATCCCCCATCAGTGCAGCTCAGGCTCAGGGTAAAATGATGGTTAATTAGCCAGCAGAAAGCCACAGGCTGGAGGTTGATGGAACCACCCCCTTCCCAACTTCCACTCTCTGTTATACACACAGATCTGTGTATGCTGTACACACAGAGACCAGTTAGGAAGCAGAACTGATTTAAACATTGAAAGATGAACAGACATAGGTGGAAAATAGTTGATTATATAAATTATTGTGTTGTTTTCTAAGCTTTCTCAGGTTTCACTGGGTTTTATTAACTTTATCTTGGGAACAAATCCGATCCAGCACTCTTGAATAACAAACTAATGTCATACAGAGTTATTATAAATGATAATGAGTAATAATAATAGCTATTCTTTGATTAGCTATTACAAAAAGACAACGATGGTTGCAGTGAGGTTATTTGAGTGAAGGGATTAATAAGGCCCACTGTACTTTATACTGTATAACATGTCTTTTTCCTGGCTAATCTGCACATACATAGGGAAGCAATCAAAAGAGAGAGGGAGAGAGAGAGAGAGAGACTATAATTATGCGCAGCTGCAAAAGCGGGGGGCCAAGATAGGTTGCATTACCCAGCACTAAACACTTTCACCTGCGCAGCAATGCTACCCAGCATTAAACACTTTCACCTGGTGGGAGCCACGTTTTCAAGTTTTAATCATATTTCCACTGGGGAGCTGAGTTACTGTGTAGCAATGTCTTTGTACTAGACTTACAATGGTGGTATGAAAGACAATTTGGAGGTAATGTTGAGGGGCAATTCTCAAAGAGCAACAGACTTGGCTATTGGTTCAATAATCAGTTTTAACTGCTCTCTGGCACCAATTTTGTCTTACACGGCAGAAGCAACAATCCCGGTGCAACTTGAACACTGTTGCCTGTTAGAGTTGCAAAGCAGGGTAGCATGTATATGTTAACAATAGTGCTGTTTGGCATTGACATATTCTGTTTCAGCCAGACTTCAGCCCCTACCACTTCTACTACTTCTACAGGCTTGACCGCACTCATTTGCAGAGCAGCAGAATGACATGGCACTTGACCTCACCAGAGCCGCAAACATGGCAACTAATTTTGCTAATTCTGGGCCTAAAAATTTGTCTGGAGTGTTTTTGTGGAAATGGAAATTGTGGCCTAATAATGGCGGCAGTAGAGGAAAGTTCAGTGCAGATGCAAAATATCTGTAAACTCATGGAAGAAACTGTGTTAGTCAAAGGGAAATACTGACCTGAAAATGGTCATCATAATTATAGGGATCCATCCACTGTGGACAATGAATATCCACTCCATAGCAAACTGGTCATTAGGCCTGGCCGCTGGCAGGGGAAGAAAAATCACATGAGTAGTATTTTACAGCACATACTGATACTAGGTATTTTACAGTGCTACCAGCAGTACAACACTGGATGCAGTATAAGGTTACAAGCTTCTCACCTTGAGGCAAGACGTGTATTGCTTTCATCTCTCCCAGCCTGTCATGTTCCTGGCCGTGGTGGTAGCATGCTAAGCAAGGTGGTCTTGATGTCCTTCTCTCTAGCCCCTCCAGGCCTGGTGTTGTGTGTAGAGGTGGGCCCAACTGCATCCAGTTGGTATCCTTTCATCTACCTCATGTTCCCTGGCTCCTTTCATACCCGAGAGTTGTCAATCCACGTGCAAGTTTTCATAGCCAAGAGTCAGGATCCCAAGACCCCGGCTTTGCCTGCCGCCCCACTTGCAATGCACTTGTTGGTGGTGAGTCCACATAACAGCAGCCCCACATTAACCTTGGTCAGGCTGAGATCTGACCAGATCTCAGGTGTACAAACCCAGACACTAGGCACTGTCAAGTGAGCTCTCCTTCGGCCTGGCTACAGAGGGCTCGGGTATCCCTCAGTGTCCGGGTGAGGTTCCTCTTTCCCACATGCATTGTCCCATAGATGTCTTTGAATGGCTCTTAGTCTGGCCCCCTCACCTGGGACCAAATTTGCCTTGGGAGACCCTAACAGAAGCTGTTGCCCCCAACAACACAGCCCACAGGGTAGGAGGGGCATGCAAAGCTATCCACCCTAGTAAGGTAGTGATTCTTGAAGGGGTATGGTGGCAATTCTCAGACAGGTGACTCTCAGAAGAGGATGGCGATTTTCAAAGTGGGAAATCCTCATACAGTGTGGACATATTTCCTGAAAAAAAAAGAAGATTTTCACTTTTTTTTTTTTTTGCCACATTTTGTTTGGATGTTGTGTTACTCTTTTCCTCCATTGTTGTTGCTGAGTTACCTTTACTGTGGGCACTTCGAAGCACAAAGCAAAAGGTTAAAACCAAAATATCCTACACATAACAGAAAAAGGCCTGTGTCTGGCCAATGGACGGCTTTAGGCTTGTACACATAGAGGCACAGACAGAAACTGACACAGAACATTGGAAAAATGTTTGCAGCTTTAAAATGAAAACAATCTAGCATCCAGCGTGGCTCATGATGAAGAAGAAGAGGGATGTTTACTCCCAAGATGAGAGAAAAAGCAAGTTAAATGAGGTGGCCAAAATTATATACTAAAGTGCTGAAAATGAAAAGTGGTGTATTACAGATGGCTAATGGACAAAAACAACTCACAATTTCTAAGGGAAGATAATGTTTGGGGGGTGGGGGTGGGGGTGGGGGGAGGGGTGTCAGACTGTACAGGGGAATTTGGGTTTTGGCATGCATCACTCTCTGTGGAGCTACTGGTGCTCACACATCAGAGCTCCACTTCCTCCAGACACACCATGCAATACACAGAGGTATTGTATACCCATGTATACAGACCTATACACATTCACATGCTTGTATCCATACATGGGTACACATACATAGATATGCATACACACGCTCACACACTTAGTGCACTGTACATACTCATGTTCCCTCCAGCCATAAGCACTGCTCTGCAACCTAATTAAGAGAACAATTAAGTTTGAGGCGATGAGGATTGAAAATGAGGGGGTGTGTATGTGTGTGTGTGTGTGTGTGTGTGTGTGTGTGTGTGTGTGTGTGTGTGTGTGTGTGTGTGTGTGTGTGTGTGTGTGTATGGCATGTAAGATCATATAGTATCTGACTAAAGAATAAAGCCTGTTGCCAGAACGTCAGGAATTTGGCATCTTACCAATAGCGGAGGTCTGCTTGTCACTGCATTTTATTAAATTAAATTTGGGACAATTCACTCATATCTTGCACTGTAATTTTATTTATTATTTCTATTTTCACTTTTAAAGCATGTAATGTAAAGTTGAATTACCTTGTTCTTGAAAGATGCTATACATATAAACTTGCCCTGCCTTGCCCCCATCAAAAGTGTAAGACATCTCAGAAATATGTTCTAATACTTTAGAAGGATTGTGACGTATTCGAACGAGACCATGTCCTTTAACCAAAAATATAAAGGGTCAATACCTGAGTAAACAGTCACAACTTGCACAAATAAATAAGCAAATCTTAAAAAACAAGACAGTGCCTTGCACATCCTGCCACATTCAAACAGCTTTCCAGTATTTTCCTATTTTCTGCCATTGTATCGCTACATAACTCCAAGTTCAAGTTTGCTTGGTCATTTCTAGTTGAGGGAACTTTCATGAGCCTACCGTAGGGTCAAAATAATTCAAACCTATAGTAAACACGTGCTGAAAAGGCGGCATTTTTTGACGCTTGAGCATACATGATGTTCATCTGACAGAAGTGATATTCCATCTGAGCTTATATCATACTGTAGGTCTTTGCTGGCAGCACAAACAGGCTTCTGCGGCCAGGACGCCAAGAAGCAGGGAAATATTAAACAAAGGAGGAGAGAGCAGACGCTGAAAAATACCTGCTGGCCCAATACTGAGGCTCCATATGCCCAGCTCTACCCTGACTGCTGGCTGACTGCTGGCTGGCCAGCCTGTATGCCCACTCTCTCCCAGGCCTGAACACACACCTACACACACAAACACACAGACAGACACACACACACATGCAACACACGCTTCACTGGGGACAAGCCAGCAAGAGTAATCTTGGCCTACTTTTCTGCCCGGAGCGTACTGCAGCACCGTCTACACACACTAACGGTACAGAGGAGGGAAAGGAGGTGCAGGAGGGGTGGATGAAGAATTAGAGGAGATGGAGGGGAAGTTAGGATGAGGGTGGAGGGGTGAAGGAAGATGGAGGGAATGGTTAAAAAATTGGAAAGAGTGATGGAAAGGAAAAGGATGACCAGGGAGGGAGGGAGAACTGTCTCAATCTCAGTTTGGGGAGGGGGGCAATTAAAGATGATGAGATAATGACCGAAAGCACAAGAAATGGAGGGATGTGAGAGGGAAGGAAATCAAGCTGTATGACACAAAGAGAGAAAAACGAGAAAAAGAGATAGAAGGAATGAGAGAGACCAACAGAAACAGGGTTGGAGAGAGTCAGTGAATCCTAATAGAAACCAGTGAAACAGCGGAGTCTCCTGCCAAACGAGGGAGGGGTGTGTGTGTGGTCGGTGGGGGGGTCCTGGCTGCTCTTTTCCAAATAAGCGCATTACTTAGTGCCACTTCCTCTTGCCGGGAGTTCCTGCTGTATATTCTGAGAAGCCCCAAACCGCACCGGGGAATATATTTTACTCTGCTCCCATTGACAGGGTGAAAAATGATACCTGGAATATGTAAATAAATAATTACATCACACACGACCGCCATGAACACATACATGCCTTTTATTTATTAGCTCAGACATGTATTAAGACAGAAAATAATAAAACGGTCATGTTTATTTATACGCATGCAGGATATACGGTGTGTTTGTAAATAAACTGATAATATATATATTCAGGCATTCTGGTGATTCAATCATTCCCTTCAGGGGGTACACGTTTCATAGCTGTTGTTTGCTTTGACTCAGGGTGTAATTAGTGTGTGTATCCAGAAACTGTGTAAAATACTTTTATGAATCATGATGTTTCCATACATCTGTGGTCTAATAGTTTCCTGAATCCAAATTAGTTCCTAGATAAAGGACAAATGGGCAGAGAAGGTATAGTAAATAATATCACTCTGAAATGTCATGCATCTATTCTTGAGGAATAAAATCATTCATTAAATTAAAATAAAATTAAGTAAAGAAACTAATTGGTGACAATTAAAAAAGTCATAAAGCGATGCTGCTATTTACACCCCACCGGACCAAACTGTGATAGAAAAAGATGTGCATCACATTAATTATAATTACTATTTCCTGGTTTAGACAGAACGGAAAGCAATGGAACAGAAAATGAGTTGAATCTTTTGAACACTGAGATATTTCAAATCCAAACAAATAGGTTCAATTGTGACTTCCGTAACTCTTTTCTTCTTCAAAAGACACATCTCTCACCTTGGAACAAATGCTCGTACATACAGTACTTACTGTGTACAGGGGGTGAACAAAAGTACTGGAAGTGACAATCCTGCAAAACCCGAGCTTACATTCAATACCAATGGGTTTTTTACATCCACTGCCAACACATTTTTATTTCTCGTTTTATACAATATCTGTGCATGGCAATTATAGTGTAGTTAAGGTTGTGGTCATGGCTATGGTAACTAAGGTGTAACTAAGGTAAACACCTGGCTAAGTTTAGGGAAAGATTGTGATTATGGTTAATAAAAAGGCAAATGTTGACTGTAGGTCTGTGGTGGGACTCGAACCCTCCTGCATGAAAGTTGGACTCCCTTCACGTCCCTCCACCACACTCACCTCCACACTCTCTGCCTCGCTACATATTAGGCACACTACTTCCTGCATTGGCATGGGATGCTGGCATTGGACATAAGATAAGAGATAAGCCTTTATTGTCCCACAGCGGTGACATTTTTAGCGTTGCAGCAGCCAGCAAAAGTGTCATATATAGAAATACAATAAAAATAAATAGAAAAATAGTCCTATACACAGTATAGACAGAAATAAATAATAGAGTGACTGAGTGCAGTTGTAAGTATGAACAAATAGATAAGATAAAAATATTGCACATATATAATATACATGTATATGAAAAATATTTCACAGCAACATATGAAGTAGATAACATCATGAATATAATATATGTATGAAGATAATGCACAGTAGCAGATGAAGTATAGTAGCGAATAGTCTGCACACTGACAGTCAAGTGTAGATTACCGGGAGTTGTACTGATTATAGAGTCTGACAGCAGCAGGCAGGAAGGACCTGCTGTATATTGTGAGGTGTGGGATGGAAGTAATTCCTAGAGATACTCGGATGAGATTCTGTTATATTGCCAAGCATTTTATCGTCTCCGTCCACCCCATTTATATTTACATTGAGGATTATTTGTGCATACAGTCGGGCCAATCCCACACAAGTACAGTTAACTATCTGCATCCTTCTTATTCTTCAGTTCCTACAGTACAGAAGCGATATAATGAAGACTTGTGCTGTATGAATCACTGATACTGTGCTCTTAAACTAGACAGAGGTGCCTGATTACATTTTTGTCAGCAGGGAGCAAGAATATGTTCTGAGCAACCCCAAGGCCTTTCTGCCTTAAAGAAAGAGGAAAAATATGGATCGCAGGAGAAGGGGGAAGGGTATTTAAAGGGTCGGGTCAAATATACACACTGCCTCCATACACACAGACACACACACACACACACACACAGTCGTCCCATTGCTCCCATCGCTCTCACTGATGAAAGGTGTGTCTCTGCTCATGGGTCGTTTGTCGCGGGCATCTCCATGGACGGCTCATTGGAGAGTGCAAGGACCCCTTCATCTTTCACCATGACAGGTCTCGGACACCGGCCCCCGTGACAGACGACCAGTAATTCACTGGAGGGGGAGTGGAGCTAATGGCCTTGACTCCAGGCCTCTGTAATGATCACGTCCAGATTTCCAGTGTCACACACTTGATGTCAGACACAAAAGCAGGCTGTTGTCACTGTGTGTGGATCAGACACAGGGAGGCAGGGTACGACCTCACACTCATCCCATGCTCGTCAATTCCAACTAAAAACTGGGGTACTTGGGTAAAAACATGCTGGTGGACCAAGTTCTAGCTTGCATTGGACTAATATACAGTATATTGATCTGATTTCAGCAGATATCAGCCAGTCATGCCATCCACCTCTGACATGATGGAGATTCCCCCCTGACCACAGCTACTGGACATAAAAACAGCTAAGATCTTATGTTTTTAATTGGTCAGTAAAATTTTAAAGTTAATTCTTTGCTCTAAGGTGAAATTTTGCCAGTCATATACTGAAGGTCCAGCATGTCACACTGGATGCTCCACAGCTACGTCACATCTCCATCATGGTCCCAATGTCCACTGGAAGCGTTTCAGAAACGGAGTCTGTTCTTCTGCAGTGACACTTCCAAGACTGTTTAAAAGTGGTTTTGCTGTATATCATGGATCTAAGTCAGATGTTTAGTTCTTGTGGCCACTGTGTATTGTTGGTATTTTTGGATCTGTCTGTGTTTGTGTTGAAAAACATAATAAAAATATTGTTTAAAAGAAGAAAAGTTCTTTTGCTGGCATTTTTTGTCTTTTACAAGTATATTTAATATGTTTACAGCTCATTGCCGATAGATGTGGTAACAGATACTTTCCGGCTGGATTTTACTTGTTTCAGTTACTGCAAGCAGCACGCCATCTTAACTACGTCTACGGAAAACCGTAGCATTCCCTTTCCTGCGACACAGACGACAGAAACAAACAAGACAAACTAGTTTTGCTGTATGTACTTATAGACAAAGTCAATAACTAATAAGGTCACCATTAAATATTATATTCATATAAACTGTCAATAAATATCTGTATTTACGTATATACATTCAAAAGGGAATTTCACACTTCAGACACGTGAGCTGCTCAAGTAAAAATATTCCCGGTGCGTAAGGATAACAGAGCGGAGAAAAGAGCCTAAACAAATTTCAGTAGTCTGTATTTCAGTGGAGATATTTAGTATCACATGACGGTCCAAATGCTGTTTCAAAAGATTTTCCACTCTGACATGTTGCCTTTTTTGGCATGAAAACTGGAAAAATTAACTATGTCACCAAATAACTGCGATAACTCCAGTTTAAAGATATATATATACATATTCTATAGATCAAAATCTATGGCATTCTTTAGCCATGGCTGTTGGTAGTGCCAGAGTATTTTACCAGGGAAAGACACAAGCTTATGAGAATAGCTAATTTAAAGAACTGTGTACTATGAACTGTGTATAGGCATAGCAATTATTGTGTTAGATCAACAAAGGGAAGCGAAATTACATTTAAAAGTGTCACAGATTATTAATTTGTATGTATTTTTTGGTTTTGAGTTGAGTATAAAATGGTAGGAGTTGATCATTATGGAAAGCCAAAGGCTGGGAGAGACCGGTGATACCCATATGTCCTTGATGCATTCACACTGTAGATGATGTTGATTAGTATAATCAAGAAACAACAAAAGAAAAGCCGCCCTGTTGAGGAGAGTTTGATACAGGGTGCAAGGTAAACTTAATTATCCCTTCAGGGAAAACAAGAAATAAAGATATCACAATAATACAGTAATCTAATCTCTACAAGCACTCACTCACGCTCAATTGTCCCCTATGCACTCATCCATGAATGTATTCAGCAGACCTCCTATAAGCAGATGAAACACAACCACCTATCTACATCAGAGTAAGAGCACTGCTGAGTTCATGCAGAACAGACAAAGGTATATACAGTACAATGTTCTCGCACATGTTGTGGTTTTGAATCCAGACTATAAGTTCTGTCCCTCCTCCTCTATCACTCTACACATTTTCCTGTCATTCTGCACTATTTTATGAAGCAGGAACCCCTTAAAAACATCTTTAAGGTAGTGTTTCGAAGTGACTGAGTGTTAAAATGAAATTCAACAAGATGTTTCCCCCAGTCCTCTCGTATCCACTCGTATCGTATCTACATGCTCTCCACGGGTGAAAAGATCTAACGACTCCCCACAGTTGTCTGCACTGTGTAAGTTTGACGTGCCTTGTCTTCACATGTAACTGTATCCCTTCAAGCGATGAGGGCCTACCCAGCAGCTTCTCATCACTCGGTGGAGAAGACGCTAACTATGATTAGTAATAGCGCCATTGATTTTCACTGAGCAGCGCACGCTTGCTCCAATCCTCCACGCTCAACTAAAACATGTCAGAGATATTAAAGCACTGCCTCTTCTTTTTTTTTTTTAAGTGCACATTTCACATTCAGCGAGAGAGATCAGGATCTATTAGGGCGTTCGTGATTGCACCGAGTATGAGTGCTGACAAGAACGTGAGAGCTCCCTGTGCCAGACAGCGTGGGATTTGGTCTCTCACAATTTAACTACAGAGATGAGTTCAGAGGAAATAATATCATATTGACCTCATGAAAAACTGAGCAGTTAAGTACTTTTGTCTCTCCAAAGCCCACTGAGACTCACCTCGTGGTATCAACCCACACATGTTCAATCTCCAGAAATAATCATCCAATACTAATCACAGAATCACATAGGCAAAGGATGTAATTATAATTTTTTTCTTTTTCTACCATTGTAAAACCTTTAGGGGTGTGACACAATAACCTTTCATATGCCGAACGCCTCATTTGGAATTGAAACGAGATGGAAGGACATTATAAAACGATGAATAAAGAGGGGCGGGGAGGGGTTGCGGGGGCCATGAAAACTGAACTCTTGCTTATGAATATGCATATTCATATTTGGACCCTGGTCGGTGTGAAAGACAATGGGGACTCCGAAGTTTGCTGGCCCCTCTGAGTGTATTCAGCCCCGTCCCATACAAAGACACAAATTTTCCGCTGAGGCCTTGTCAGAGATGGCGTGGAGGGAGGCTCAAGCACCCCTGAGTGTCCCTGAATCAGACAGACAGGAAGTGGTCCTGCGAGAACCCCCGTCCCCACGGCGATTCCCATGAATTCCCACAATTCCACTGGCCCGTTGGTTGGTTACTTATTCAGCGAAGCGCCACCGTGGTCCCCTTGAACGCAGTCATAAAGGGGGTGGGGTGGGGGGGCAAAGAGCGAAATGGAGAGAAAAAAATCATATTTCATTCACCGTCACAACATGACCCAGATAACAGTAGATTGCCCTTTTTAGTCAGGACAAAATTGCCTTTGTGTCCAAAGTTACAAGAGCGAAAGAGAAACAAAAAGCCAAACGAAAAGGGGGTGCTTCAAAGGTTAATCCGTTACAAGCAAGATCAGAGCGTCCCTTCTTTAAGGAACAGAAGAAAATCTATCTCTTTTCTCTTTCCCTCCTTTCTCTTTTATGTCTGGCCATAAAGAGTGGGTTTTATGTACACTCGAATGGCTGAGGCTCACAGAACATGCATGCGAATGAGAGGGAACCACAGGGGACCGATATATCTTTACAAACATATATGCACATAGAAAGAGAGAGAGAGAGAGAGAAAAGAGGGAAAGATCCAAAGACGGAGATAAAGAGAGACAAGAAAGTAAGCAAGAAGGAAAAGAGAAAGACGCAGAAATGGAACAGTGAGGGTTGAAAGAAGGTTATGATGGAGAGAGGAAAAGAAGAGGGAGAGAAACAGTCTGGAGGAAAAAGACTGGAAGAAAAGCCGTCTGGTGCTTTAATCGCAAAATCAGAGCTGAAGGAGCGAGGCAGGCATGCAGTCATCATAACGGATCCCATCTGAGAATGCTATTACAGGCCTGGCTCTGGTTGCGGCTAACGCTACTGGGCTTACAGCAACAGCACTGAGGCTTTCTACTTCAGCCATGACCTGCCTTTAGTACCTGCTAAAAAACTGCCTGCTTAATATCAGAGCACTCATCAATTCCCAGGCTGTGATGGAGTAGTACTGCAAATAAAACTGCTGCCTTAAAACAGCATGTTTGAAATTTTGCCTTTTGCTCACCTCAGCTGAACACTTTTAAACATTTCCTTCATAAAAAAAATAACACTAAAACACAGACATTTCAGAGTATAGACATTTTGGCATTACTATCCACCTTGCAGTCACACAAAAAATGTCACGCTAATACAATATTCCAAGTGCAGGTTACAACTGAACAGCACTACCCCCATCTTGTCTCATTAATGCTTTGTTGCTCTTTGTAAATCCTTATTGTACTGGCTTGTTGCTTTTGTTTAAGTCTGTGATTTCCTGCAGCTTGTTGAACTGTTGTGCATGCTGTAAGTATGTTCTCTAAGTGGCAAAAATGTTACAATAATATTAAAAAGGTTAGGAACTGATATTTGTTAAGGTTACCATGATCGGGTTGCAACCAAAATGCTTTTATATTAGAAAAAGAGCATCCCCATCACATATTTACAGTATAAGTCTGTTGAGCATATGCCAACTTACCTGCAGGACTGGGGGATGGAGTGATGGATAGAGGGAGATGGAAGGTGGTAGGAAGAGAGGGGGAGGAAGGAAAGATGCTAGAGGGAAGCAGCAGTCTGGAGTTAAATATTAATCCGTGGTGATTCATCTGCTGTGGAAGCCTCCAGGCTCCTTCTGCATAACGCCAGCTGTTGGCCCCTGTCTCTTGGCCCTGGACCTGGATGTGAAAGGCTGGGCTGCTGCCCAGAGTGCCCAGGCATGAGCTTCCTTGGCTGGGTGAAAGACAGCGCAGGCCAGGACAGGTGGTGGACCTGGCCGGGATGGCAGTGTGTGAAAGTGTGTTTGTGTGTGTGTGTTACGGGGTGTTACACATACTGTATAACCCCAACTCTAGGGTCTAACAGTCTTGCGCTGGAGTCACCACACTATGTCACACTCACAGAGGGCAATGAGGCCTGACATTGTCAGGTTGTGAGGTACAGAGATGCTGTAGGGGTTCAAGGATGGAGGGATGGAGGAGTGGGTGGAGGCAGGGAAGCTGGAAGGATGGGAGGGCAAACTGAGTGAAGTGCATGTTGAGCTTTTGTCCATCCATCCATCCATCCATTTTCTTCCGCTTATCCGGGGCCGGGTCGTGGTGGCAGCAGGTTAAGCAGGGTTGTCCAGACGCCCCTCTCCCCGGCAATGCTTTCCAGCTCCTCCTGGGGGACCCCAAGGCGTTCCCAGGCCAGAGGAGATATATAATCCCTCCAGCGTGTTCTGGGTCTGCCCCGGGGCCTCCTACCAGTTGGACGTGCCCGGAAAACCTCTAAAGGGAGGCGTCCAGGAGGCATCCTAATCAGATGCCCGAACCACCTCAACTGGCTCCTTTCGATGCGAAGGAGCAGCGGCTCTACTCCGAGCTCCTTCCGGATGTCCGAGCTCCTTTCCCTATCTCTAAGGGTGAGCCCAGCCACCCTTCGGAGGAAACTTATTTCGGCCGCTTGTATCCGCGATCTCATTCTATCGGTCACTACCCAAAGCTCATGACCATAGGTGAGGGTTGGAACGTAGATCGACTGGTAAATCGACAGCTTTGCCTTCCGGCTCAGCTCCCTCTTCACCACCACGGTCCGGTGCAACGCCCGCATTACTGCTGATGCTCGTGAACAAGACCCCGAGATACTTGAACTCCCCCATCTGGGGCAGTAACTCACCTCCAACCCAAAGGGGGCAGTCCACCGTTTTCCGGCTGAGAACCATGGCCTCGGACTTGGAGGTGCTGACTCTCATCCCAGCCGCTTCACCCTTGGCTGCAAACCGCCCCAGTGCATGCTGAAGGTCACAGCTCGATGAAGCCAACAGAACCACATCATCCGCAAAGAGCAGAGATGCTATTCTGAGGCCACCAAACCGGACACTCTCCTCCCCCTGGCTGCGCCTTGAAATCCTGTCCATGAATATCACAAACAGAATTGGTGACAAGGGGCAGCCCTGGCGGAGTCCAACACCCACTTGGAACGTGTTTGACTTTGTGGACTGTGGAGAATGTGGACACAGCACTCACTTCGGTTATATAGAGACTGGATGGCTTGTAGCAGCGACCCCGGTACCCCATACTCCCGCAGTACCCCCCACAGGTCCCCCCGGGGGACACGGTCGAAAGCTTTCTCCAAGTCGACAAAACACATGTAGACTGGATGGGCAAACTCCCATGAACCCCCCAGCAGCCCTGCAAGAGTAAAGAGCTGGTCCACTGTGCCACGGCCAGGACGGAATCCACATTGCTCCTCCTGGATCCGAGGTTCGACAATCGGTCGTAGTCTCCTTTCCAGCACCCTGGAATAAACTTTCCCGGGGAGGCTGAGCAGTGTGATACCACGGTAATTGGAGCACACCCTCCGGTCCCCCTTTTTGAAGATGGGAACCACCACCCCGGTCTGCCACTCCACAGGCACTGTCCCCGACCTCCATGCGACACTGAAGAGGCGTGTCAGCCAAGACAGCCCAACAATGTCCAGAGCCTTCAGCATCTCAGGGCGAATCTCATCCACACCTGGCGCCTTGCCACCAAGAAGCTCTTTAACTACCTTGGAGACTTCTGCCGGGGATATGGGTGAGTCTTCCCCCGAGTCTTCAAACTCTGCCTCCTCCACTGAGGACATGTTGGTCGGGTTGAGGAGTTCCTCAAAGTGCTCTTTCCACTGCTCGACAACATCCCCAGTCCAGGTTAGCAGCTCTCCTCCCCTGCTGAACACAGCCTGGGCCAAGCCCCGCTTTCCCTTCCTGAGTCGTCTAACGGTTTGCCAGAACTTCCTTGAGGCCAAACTCCTCCCACACCTGGGTTTTTGCTTTGGCGACCACCGAGGCCGCCGTCCTTCTGGCCTCCCGGTACCTGTCCGCTGCTTCAGGAGACCTCTGGGCGAGCCAAGCCCGAAAAGCCTCCTTCTTCAGCTTAACGGCTTCCTTCACTGCCGGTGTCCACCAGCGGGTTCTAAGGTTGCCGCCTCGACAGGCAACGACGACCTTCTGACCACAGCTCCTAACGGCCGCCTCAGCAATGGAGGCTTTGAACATGGCCCACTCTGTTTCCATGTCCCCAACCTCCCCTGGGATGCGCGAGAAATTATTCCGGACGTGGGAGTTGAAGGTCTCGCGGACAGGGCCCTCCGCCAGACATTCCCAGTTCACCCTCACTACACGTTTAGGTTTGCCAGGTCTGTCCGGCAGCCGTCCCTGCCATCTTATCCAACTCACCACCAAGTGGTGATCAGTTGACAGCTCTGCCCCTCTCTTCACCCGAGTGTCCAAGACATACGGCCGCAGATCTGACGATACGACCACAAAGTCGATCATCGACCTGCGGCCTAAGGTGTTCTGGTACCAAGTACACTTATGAACCACCCTATGCTCAAACATGGTGTTCGTTATGGCCAGTCCATGGTTAGCACAGAAGTCCAACAACAAAGCACCAATCAGGTTCAGATCGGGGAGGCCATTCCTCCCAATCACCCCCCTCCAGGTTTCACCATCATTGCCCACATGGGCGTTGAAGTCTCCCAGCAGAACTATGGAGTCTCCAGGTGGTATCCCTTCCAGGACGCCACCCAGGAATTCCAAGAAGGCCGGGTACTCCGAACTGCTGTTTGGTGCATAAGCACAAACAACAGTCAGAGCCTTGCTCTCAGCAACTTTCAGTCGCATCGAGGCAACCCTCTCGTTCCCCGGGGAAAACTCCAACACAGCGGTGCTCAGCTGGGGGCTTGTGAGTATCCCCACACCCGCCCGGCGCCTCTCATCATGGGCAACTCCGGAAAAGAAGAGAGTCCAGCCCCTCTCCAGGAGTTTGGTTCCAGATCCTGAGCTATGCGTAGAGGTGAGCCCAACTATGTCTAGCTCGTACCGCTCCACCTCCCGCACCAGCTCCGGCTCTTTCCCCGCCAGAGAGCTGACATTCCACGTCCCACGACCATGTCGATTTTTCGGGCTGTGCCCAACCGGGCCCCATGAGTCAAGGCCCAGCCACCAGACGCTAGCCATTGTGCTCCCCTCCCGGGTCTGGCTCCAGGGGGGGGGCCCAGTGTCCCTCTTCCGGGCGAGGTGCTCCAGCTCTCCATGGTGCGATTCATCGTGGGTTTGTGAATCGCTCTTAGTTTGTCCCCTCCCCTGGGACCAATTTGCCTTGGGAGACCCTACCAGGGGCCAGTGCCCAGGGTCACAGGGGCACACAAACCCCTCCACCACGTTAGGGTGGCGATTCATGGAGGTTTGAGCTTTTGTGCTTTGCAGAAATATCTGTTTAAAAGTAATTAAGTCATAATCCACAACATTTTCGTATAAATAATATCAATTTGGCTACATTCAATTGAATTCAATAAAGCCTTTACAATTGCAGGAATGTATCACATACGTATCATAGTGCTACCCACACTGTTTGACTGACAGGCAATCTCTGGGATGTGCAGTACCAAAACACCAAAGCAGTGAGCACTAAGCACTAACGATCTGTAACATGACTTGATATTTTCAACAGCAGTTACAGTAATCAAGTACAGTATGGAACTTAATAAAGTAGACCAAATATAATGCAGCACATGTGCATTTAAAAGCCTGCCTTTTGTATTCACGCTCATTCACTTCAACTTGGGCATCCATCTTGTTCGAACATGTGACCTGGTGTGTCAGAGAGAGGCAGCCAGACGGTCGCACACAGCTGCTTCTTTGGCTATCGCTCAAAAGTCAGTGTACCTTGGGTGGTTCCCCTACACCAAGAAAGCCAATCTCGCCACTGAGAGGAGGAAAACGAGGGTATGAAGAAGCAAGAAGGGTGTTGTAGGTGCTAGCGAAGAAGGACCCAAGGTTGCACGAAGCATACAAAAGTCTCATAAAATGCTGTGATCTGAGGTATGAAATGTTGTGGACATGAATGTGAAAATACAGTAATTTCACTAATGTGAATAGAGATAATGGTCCACGTCAGTTTCATGTGAAAGGTTACACTACTAGAGAGCTTTTTACAACATTGGCGAACGTTAGGGACAGCTTTTAGCAACTGAAACAACAGAAAATAACAACCTCCCAGGTCACTGGAGTTGAAAGAAAATGAAAGCTACCACTTTTAAATTGTTGCTCTCTGTCAGCGCCAACAACAGCAACTACAACATATTAATGATGACCATGTACAAAAGCATACAACAAGAGGTTTAATTAATGTGTTTCTCCTGCCTTCAAGGTAGCCACTGGATACACTTGCAGAATCAACTTGCTGACACTTGAAGTGGCAGTAAACATCATTGATGTTTTGAATCACTTTTAAGGGGAATTTCTAGTTATGCCTTTTTACAGTGTAGCTTTGAAGCCTATGCATTTATCCGCCATAACTAGCATGCGGTGCCTCAAAAATGTAACTATATGTCAGGTCTAAAAAAGCTATGGAGATACCACATTAACCACAAGAACTGTGATTGGTAAGCTCGGGCTGCTTGTATTTTCTCCTACAAGTTTCCGATGCCAGTGGGGATTGCTGATAGTCTTCTGTTTACCATGACCACCGCTCTCTATCACAGTGAATGAAAAACGGCAAATGCACTGCAGTAGTCTCCTATTCAGTAGTGAGAATGCTCAGTAAAATGAGACAAGGTGAAATAAAAGTCACCTGGATGTAGCTCCAGTTTTATGAGTAGGTCTGCAGCCCACTGTCAAAACCTACGGTCTGAGTCCCGTCACCTCCTTGCGTCAAGTACAAACCTAGCTTTAAAGTATGTTATCAACGCATTGTAAAACACTTGAGAGCAGGCACCAACTTTCCTTCTTGGTTAATTTAGGTATGTGTGTAAAGCTCAGACATGTAAGATTTGAGAGTGGGGAACTCAAGTTACTCTTAAACAGCAAACTACACCCTATAAAATTCACATTATCCATATCGGCTTATTGTTTTGTCTTCCAGGTTTTATTTTACAAAAGAGATGCCTATTACAGAACTTTATACCTTTGTACTGTGTCATATTGCCATGGAAGCACATAATGAAGGTGGGATCACAATGAAAAAAGATTATGCAATCATAATCTTTTCTCACAGAACAATAACAGAGCTCAATGCTGTGCAATAGGGTCTTTGCAAATTGTTACCACTCAGGTTCACAGGAAAGTACAGCAAAAGGAGAGAACAGCAGGATGCAGTCGGCCTGTGATGAAAATACTCACAGGGTAGACTGTAACTACAAAGAAACAAGAATCAAAAAGAGGTGTTTCTCGCTGTTTCTCGGCAGGTGTCCCCAGAGCTCGCTGAGCCTTGCCTCAAACTACGCTGTTTGACTTGTTTCAGTGCTCTCTTTAAACCAGAGAAGAAAGAGGGGGGATGTGTTCGCGCCAAATGAAAAAGAGAAATCTTCCTCAACCGCTACAGGAGCCAACAGAACACCATAAAGGCTTGAGGAGTCTTCTCTGTTTTCCCCATTTGTATTTTGCCTCCTTCTACTGTTGTTTTCTGTTTTTTCCCCCTATAAAGAGTTTCACTGCGGGATGACTCATTCTCCATCTGAGAGAGGTAAAAATAGCTTTACAAAATACTGTAACTGCCAACATGAAAGTGAAACTCTAAGGAGTATGAGTCAACATTTGCAACCTTTATCTAAAGAACACATTTTTCAAGATCGAACCATCTGCATTTTTAAAATACTGAGTCATAAATTTTAAAACAGGACCAGGGTAGCTTTCTGGAATTACTTGTGTCACGTCATCTGTAGGTCTAACATATACATCTTCATGCCCAAATTGAAAGCACTTTGATATTTCTTCAATAGAAACTCTTGGGAAAAAGTTGTACTGTACATTTTTTTCCTGCACTTGCTTTGCAATGGCTTGTTAGCACTCACAGAATTGCTCAACGAGTCCAAGGAACACAGCTGAGCCCATTAACACCCTCCATCCTCTCTGCCCATGTTTGACATCGCACGGCTCTTTTCTGAATACATTACATCTTCAAAACCCCTCTTTCACAATGTGTGTCCATGTATGATGCCCACCCACTCATACAGTACCTTTTCACAGAGTAAAGGCTACTGAAGAGGAGGGTTACTAGAGCGTCTTTGGGAAAGAGAGAACAATTTGAGAGGAGAAGAAAGAGAAAACGCTGGGTCATGAATTATAGAGCAGATCACTTTCGTCCGGGTCCAGGGAGAGAGGGAGAGACCACAAGAGAGAGAGATTCACCCCTTATTCTTCCATGCCCTGTCTGGTACGTGGGAAGCCACTGGGGAGAGCAATTTATGGCCAATTGAAGAGGCAGCAACATCCCTCGGAAGGCAGCGAGTGGATCCATAGCAACGATCCTAGCGGGGCATATTAATCCCCTGCTTTATGTAGTGCTAAGTGTACAATAGTAATCAGGATTGGAGTAGGCCCCACTGATCATTAAGGGAAAAGGCTATATAAAGAATTCATAATGGGATTAGCCCACGGCGAATGGAGAAAGAGAGAGAGAGACAAGAGGGTGTGTGGGTAGATGTCTGGAGGATGAGGACAGGGAGAAATGGGCAGAGGGAGGGTGGGTAGCAGTATGAAGGGAGGGAGGGGTGGCACGATGCTGGAATTAAATCACCCATCAAATTGCATGGAGGAATTTTAATTTACAGGTTAATGTCGTATTGTGTGACTAATCACAGCCAACCGTTTCGATGAACCAGTAGAAAACCGAGGAAATCAGAGGCTGCTGCAACAAATTGGAAAAGCTGGTTGTAGTCGTTGCTGGTGAAAATACATTGTGTTGAGTAAAAATGATGTGTTTTGATGTTCACAGGGGATTTTAACTATAGTATCCATTCAAAGCTGATATGACAGCAGAGTAGAGCAGGCTAAGCAAAAGTAATGTGATTACTTTATTCACAGTAAGTGACTTAGAAGTATTGTTGCAGTTATCATCACCTTCTAGCAGCAGCAGTGTGAAACAGTCTGTTGTGTGATTGCTGTATTTTCACAGTGACTTCATACAGTTGGCCTACTATGCAATCAAATTGCCATTACCACAACATTTTTCTCCTCAATAGGTGCTTTCTTGCAATGTTTCCATTGATTCTGTACCACTCTGTACCTGTAACATCTACTCCTGGTACAATACACAATTTCTTAGCAAAGTAGGGCCTAATTTATAGAAAGGTTTCCTGCTCATATTTGGTCTTATCCAGCAGCATAGACAAGCATAGAAAATCACACCACATAAGATGCCAGTAGATGCTTGCCAGACTGCGGAGGTAGTCAGGGCACGTCCAATGGAAAGGACACCCTAGGGCAGACCCAGAACATGCTGAAGGGGTTGACATATTCCGGCCAGCGTGGGAATGCCTCGGGATCCCCCAGGAGCAGCTGGACGTGGCTGGGAAAAAAAGGATGCCTGGGCTATTGTGCTTAGTGTGCTGCCACCGCAAACAGAACCAGGTAAGCATCTAAAAATGGGTAGATAGATAGGTGGGTGGATGGATTTATTGATGGTGTGTCTTTACAGTAAATATAAGCAGTCCAGCCTTTGAATAATCACATCACAACAATTATCTCTGGAACAATGCTGAATTGGCTTTAAACGATGATGGCCATTAATTGCAATTCACACTCAAGCTAATTTGCAGTTTTCACTTTAGTTGCACAACACAAAGAAACTACGTTAGATGAGGATACACAGCTTTATTCAATGTCAATCATTCTCAGAAATAAGGCATAGGCATGATTTGAAAAATGGCTTTCAGATTACATAAATGACCCAAGTCTTTTTGATATCTGGCAGCAACAACATAAACAAAATGAACCTGCCATAACCCTTTCAAAGTAGGTTATTGCCAAATATGCTTAGATGCCTTACCAGTATGCTTCTATCGTACCCAGAAGTACGAAATAGTTCAAAGACCTTCCATCCTCTGGCAGTTTGGGTGTGGCTTTGTTCACTTGTGCTAAAAACTATAACAGTCTTATGCAAAAAGCACCTTCACCCTATCACCAGGCCACCAGCAGTCACAAAGTAAGTTCAACTGAAGCCTTTCCAGTGCTAATTCTATCTAGGGCCTTGGCTCAGCTTGCTTTGGGTAGCTCCTTCATCACTGCGGCAGACCGGGGGGAGGACTTTATTACAGCCACAGCTCGTTAGCTTGAGTGGTCTTAATGAAGCAGCGTGGCGATCAGACAGAAATCATGCTGCTGAGGCCCTGCATCATTACACCAGCCTTTAATTACGTTGATATATGGCTGGGACAGGCCTCGATACCACAGAAATTCACCAAGTCTTGCTGGACTAAGCGCATGTCCTCGGTGTAAAAGTGTACAGAGTAGTGGGCAAGACACGAGGCAATACCAGCTCTTTTGTACTGAAATTGTAGCCAATGTGTTGTTCCAATATTACATTTAAATTTCCATCACACATATTGTAGAATTGACTGTTTCATAACCATTGACTGTTTTTTTAATTTCTACCAGACTCCCTTCTTGTCAGGGTGAAAACGCCTCTGAAACAGCATTTAGACCATCATTAGACGCTAAAACTCTCCACTGGTAGTGTAGATAGTGTTTTCAATCCCAGCATGCTTCTCCGCACAGCAGGTGGGAGAGAGGACCTCAGGACAGATCGAGAATTGAGGCCAAGTCTTGGTGAGATCGGAAAAGCAACTTGACTGGGTGACAACAGACTTGAAAAAGGTACTGTTGTGTTTCATTACTATTCATGAGTTTACTTCAAAATGTATTCTCCAGCTGAGTAGGGGAGAAGGACTTCCAAAAGGCCCTTGAGGGGTTTCAGAATAAGCAAAACATCAATTTAGAGTCAAATAGTAACAGGAAATAATACCTTGTCTGCTTGGAGTACCAAATAGGCCAAAAACCAGAATACATTGAGGTAAGATGTGCCATCTGTCCCATACTTAAATTCTCTCTGTGGAGTTGTTTGGAGCTGTTTTTTCCCGTTTTGTTTATCATTATGTTTGTTTATTTATTTATTGACATGATACACATATATCTGCCAATGGTTTTACACAATTCCACTGATCTACAGGCAGCAGTAATGCGTCAAGATATGCTGCAATGTGCCAACAAAGACAGGGAAGAAGAAGACTGCAAGCTAGTGAACATGGATGTAAACAATTCTGGATTTAAAATACTTTAAAAACCGGCTTTGCAAATGTTTTATGAGGAAAATGCTTTCAACACTCAAGGATACATGCAACACGTTTTGGTGAGTAACACTGAATGTAAACCTAAGTTTAGTTTGTTGTTTAGTTTGTTTGGTACCTTTATTTGTCCAGTGCAAAGTGTTTTAAAAAGTAATTTCAAATACTTTGTCGTAGTTCTGCCTGGAAGCTACCAACTATAATGTATAACATGTAAGTGAGGCTTCAAGTGATATGAAAGCTTTATAGGGTCCCTGATTCTTAAGTAATTTTTTTGGATAAACTCCCTCAGACTTCAGTGAAGCAGCGGCACGTCTGCAGGAGTAAAACATTACTGTCTGGCTTCCACTGCCACTCTGTGAAACATATTCCACTTTTCTTTCATTGGACTCAGAGTTATGATAGCTATATTATGTCATGCTTCCCTACCTCCTTCATTATTCAAAATGAAGAGAAATCCAGTTATATAATAATACGAGGGCAGAAGTTCTTATGAGATTTGGAAAGCTCAGCAATAGACATCTCCACTCTGTGTTAATTGGTTTTGCTTTTGAAAGGCCATCATTTTCTTTCGGGCCCATTAACCATAATGCTCCAGAGTCCAGGATTAGTTCGCACTCAGTAAGACTGCTGTGTTGTCGTTAAATTCAATTTAACGGGGCACCCACCAGTGCTAATTACTGCTAACCCCGAATACTGCTCCATGTTAGTTTGGTCACTGTCCCTGTAAAAAGAGTTCTGTATTGGATCACTTTTCCTTCGCCTCTTGGCCTGCTGGTTGATTTTTTTGTTGGGTGTTGTTGGGTGGGTTTACCCAGTGAGATGTTTTTCAATTCTGCTGTTGACTTCATGCATTTTAAAATACCTAGAACAAATTCCTCTTCATGAGTTACTATTAATGAGTGCTTGAGCCCGCCGCATGGGTCTCGCACCGGGTTCTCACACCTGCAAACATCCACCAATACTTGCACTTCAAAAAGAAGGGGAGGTTGTCCACCCCAGAGCAATATGTTAAGTCAAGTATGACAAAGTCACCATCGTGCAAGACACTTACACTAATAATCTGTGAGATTTTGTCCGACATCTTTGGCACGAAGCAGTCATTGCAGTTATTAGTGGTGCTTCTGTACTTCCAGAGATCAGTTGTCATTAAAACTGTATGAATGGACAATGAACAACAACTCCTCCCACGATTTTCTGCTGAAGTTTCTTTGCTGATTACTTTGGTCACACTCCAGTCTGCTTCCAGGTTAGGTAAATAAACTAGCTAACCTGTTTTACAAAAAAAGACATATTTGACATATTTTAGTTATTTTCCTGAAAAAATTGATTCAGACATCATTTTGAATTAAGTATTGTCATTTATCAAGACTATTTTTGTACATAGTTTATGAAAACTACCAAATAAAACATGGGTGGTCTCTTGGTTCAGGAGAATGTGACATAACTAAAGAGACATACATGTGATGTCTTCTAGAGCCACTGTTTCCTTGAACAAGTCACTGAACCCCAACCTACTTAAATGTGAATCATTCTGGGTTTATTTGCCTTCAGTATAAATTACAATAGAGTACTGGCTTGTTCACAGCACTCCTGCAGTTTTCAGTCTGCTGCTTAGAGAAACTGACCTTTAATATTAACTCTCCTACCCATTTGGCCACCCGGATATGCTTAAGAAACTTTTGCGCAGGACGCAGGTAGATTCATTATTCAGCCCCAGGAATGTGCAAAGGGAGGGCCATTCCAATGACTTTTACCTAACTACCCCCCTAAAAGCCTCCCAAGAAAAATACCTGCATTACAGAGCCATGCTGGGGAGAAAGTGTATTCACTATAGAAGCACTCCCAGCACCTGAATAAAAGATGAAATATTGAACATAGACTGTGGGGTTTTAAGTTTATTATTTAGGCCAAGATGGTCTAATTGCCTTAATGCAATGGAGTTGATTTTTTTTCTAGCAAGGTGGAGTCTGTCTACTCAAATGCAGGATTGTGAAGGGACCACTTTACAGCACAACCATATTTTCAGTGAGGATGGAGTGACGTCGGTACAGTACATTCAAGGTAGAAACAATTACTTTTTAATTTACAGACTCTTAAATTTTTCAGTCCCAGGGCTCTTTACCTGAGCCTACGAATGGTGAGGAGGGGAGATCTAAATCTAAATGTATAAGTTTTTAATGTAGAGAATGATCACGCTGCCTTTATTATTAATGAGTAAAGCACTGCTGCCATCAAAACCAAATAGACCCAGAGGAGCACTTCAGAATAAAGCGTGTATCATGAGGTTGAATAAAGGCAAAAAAATCTGATTATTACCATTTCCATTTATATATCGGTTTGTTACTTCAACAATAGCTTTCTATTTCAACAACTAATTTTACTTCAACTGGAATATGCCTTTTATTTTATTTTACTTTACTCAGTTGAAGCCCAAATTTAAGTTAAGTTAGGCAAATCTTACATCTTAAAATATCTCTAATCTACAAATAATTGTTTTCAGACATAGCCAAACACTAACTATTTTATTACCTCATAAATAACACATCCTAGATGGAAAACTAAGTGCACGTTGCTATAATATTAGCTTATTATCCACTAATTACATCTGTGTGTGCTGTTACAGTATGCACCTGCTGGTACTTGATGTTAAGCCTGGATTGCACCAGAATATTAAAGTATCGGAGTTTAGGGATGATCAAAGATTTGTTCATTTGAGATACAATAGCTAACTTGGGGACCTACTTTCTGTGTTTTCTTTTGTTTGGACTCAGAGACAAGCATTTAAAATGATTTATGTAAAATTTAAAGGATCTTGTCAGTCATCTTTTGAGCAATGGACTCCCACGTGAACACAAAAAAAAGACAAAAAGTTACAACAATTTTGGTTATTTTGTAAGAGAGAGTTTCTGTATTTTGTGTTTTATCTGAGCTTTTGCTTTTGTTTGCTAATGTTGCCAGGCCACTGTAAATCAAATATAATCAAACCACATCTCTACAGTCCTGATGAAGCAGATTAGCTGAGTTTTCAAGTGTAAAACTACATATCAAAGTCTGTTTACAGGTCTTGGGGAGTACCACGGCATATGTGAAAAATGTTGCATAAAGCCTTTTGTGTCTCCAGGTAGCTGCGCAAAGTCTGATAAACACTCGAGTAAGCGTTGATGGGGGCTAAAGACTACAAGTTTGAAAATGAAAAAAATCTGGGGTGTGGAGTTAGAAAGACGTGAGGTTACCAGACCGCTGTAGCCCGCTCCTCATAGGCTAGCAGTTTGAGGCTACATTAGCTGCTAGTAGCATAACACATGAATGTCCAACTGAACTGTTGGCAGTCAAGTTGATACATTTACAGAGTGCAAATCAGTGGATAACTCTTTTAATAAATAACAAGATGAAGAAGATTTGAAACCCAGTTTTCATGCATACCTACAACAGTTGGCAACCTCAAGTATACTGTAACTGGTAAGTAAGTAAGTAAGTAAAGTTTGTTTAGTATAGCACCTTTCACAGAGCAAGATCACAAAGTGCTTCACAAAAGTACAAAAGTAAAAAATAAGACAACAGAAACAGTAAAAAGAAACAGGCAATAAAACATAGGCAACCAGACCTTAAAAACACACACACACACACACAAAAATTCATACAGGACCAGACTAGACAAATGCCAATTTAAATAAATAAGTCTTCAGCTGTTTTTTTAACATCGAAGAACATTAGATGTTTCAACAGTTTCCCCTCTACTATTGCTAAAGTTGCAATTTATGCAAAATACAAGAGAGCTGAGGCAAGGATCAGGGAAGAAGGGGAACTTCCTAACTCTTCTAAGGTTTATAATTACTACAATGCTGATTTCCTTGAAGAAAAACTGCTTTCATAAATGCTCAAAGTACTTGGCTGAATGTTGAACCCTCAACACCACTTCTACAGCAGATTACTCACTGACTTATATGGGTATTTTTGCCCTGAAAGAGGGCTAGACAGGAAGAGGAAAAGACAGAACACAGTGAGAGAGACAGAAAGACCCTGGCATCACCCCTCACAGTCCCTCCTCCACCTCCTTGTGTGTTGTGTTTGACATTTCCCAGTAATGATGGGAATTTTCTCCCCTCTCCTAGTAGGAGTCACCCTTCCCTCCCCTCTCCAGCGGCCAGTCCCTCCATGCTGAGACCCACACAATCGCTCTGTGCCGGGGCCTGTGAAATCCCAGGACGCTGGGGCCCTATGAAATCCAATAGAATGGCTTTTATCCCCTGAAGATACAGTACAAATCATCATTGGTTTTATCTCAGCTGGGGATGTCAATTTATCTAAATGAGCTTAGTCCCTCTAGCTGCCTGTCAGAGTTATTTCTCCAACACCAGCCCCACCCTGACACCCTCCCTTCCTCTCATCTTTTTTCCTCTCTCCTCCCATCTCTCAGCTCTTCTCATCCTCCTCCCGCCCTGATTCGGTGAGGTTTAGATCCTTTCGATGTCTCCGTCCTTTGTTCTCTTGAGAGGGAGGGGGGGCAACAGAGGACAGGGCAAGTAATGGGATTGGTACCCTGTACTAGGCACCAGTTTTGTTCGAAGCCTGCCTTACTGGCCCAAAGACAAGTGTGTGCGTGTGTGTGTGTGTGTGTATGTTATTCTGAGGCCCTTTAGTGTGCAGTGGAATGTACTTAATCTGCCTGCCATCATAATGCAAATGAAGCTCCCAGGTCCCAGCGGGGAGATAGTGTGTGTGTGTGTGTGTGTGTGTGTGTGTGTGTGAGTGAGTGTGAGAGAGAGGAGAGAGAGAGAGAGTGTGTGTGTGTGTTGTGGAATAGCCAGGCCCTTAACAGAGAATGCTCTGGAGGGGGCATCAAAGAGTGGGCAAAGGCTTCTGTCACACTAACACAATGGCTCAGGACCAGGTCCAGTTACACACACACACACACACACACACACACACACACACACACACACACACACACAAAGAGGTCCACTGAAGAAGACTGAGATATGACACTCTGTAGATGAAGGGGGGAAATGACAGTCACTCTGTACTTCTCTCTCTTCCCTAAAAGGCTCTGCAAAGGCACTGAATGAATTTTAAGCTTGTTTCCGCTCAAAGCAAATATAAATGAGTAAACACTCAAAACCTTTCATTTTAAGAAATGGAGTGTTATTTTTAAAATCCACTTGCGTACAGTAACAAGTTAACATATTAATACTGCTCTTCTTCCTTTTCACTTTGCCCTCCAAGCCTTCTTTTCCCGTTTCTTACTTTTTTTCGTCTTTTTCCGCAGAAAGCATACGTTACATGTAATCAAATATTTTTTTCTCTTTTTGGCAATGCACCTACATCTAAACATACTGTTGCTGTCTTAGGCAGAAACTTTCTTTACACATGTAAATACATTAATAGAGTATTAATGTTTTACATTGTACACAGATGTGAGACTGTGTAAAGCTGAGTGCACTCTTACAATAGTCTTTTGTACTTTTACATAAATCACAAATAAACTTTGGTCTTAACTTTAAATGTCATTACACTGTCTTTTGAACATGGCCCAGTTCTTATAATCATGCAGATATACAGTATGAATGAACACAATAGCCATAAGATACTGCGTATCATTCTGCCTTTAGTGAAATTACAATATACATTTGTGCCGACATAAGATTCACTTATAAGCAAAAATTTTCTCTTAAGCTAAAGATAATTTTGACAACTGATATCAATAACATTACTACTTGTTAGTTAAGCCATACATTCTCAGCACATACATAGACCACCCAAAACTTTAAAACGATTCCACCCATTTTCCCAAATAAACTGTCCTATATTTACTGTAAATGTAAGCACACAGAGGTACAGCCATCTCCCTGTTAAACAGAGGTTTTATAAAGATACCTTCACATCATTTTCTGAATATGTCATCAGGTAAGATTAAATATGATTGTAAGACCTCTCTATAAATAAAGCTTTCTGTGGTCCCTTGTTAAAGTGACCCTTGATCTCAGCAGGATTCATCTGAATAAAAGACTGAGGACACTTTTGTATTTTTTAAAGGAGTAAAAATACGTTGTTTTTCTTTCTCACTTAACTCCTCCTTGTCCTCTTCTCCTTCAGCTCCCCACGTATCATCCACATTCTTAAGATCAAGGTCAAGGTAAATTTTATTGTCCCAAAGGGAAATTACTTCTGTAGAGAGGTTACAGGAAATACTGTCTCCACATGGCAACTAGAAATATATCTTAAGGGTGCAAGCTAAAGTCAATACTGAACAAAGGAAAAAGGAAATAAACACATTGGAGCTTTCTAGACAGAGATGTGCATTTGGTAGTAAACATCGTAGTAAATTATGTTAGGAGGACGATTGACAGTGTGGGTATTCCTTTACCCTCTGCTGAGGTTAGATACTACATGCTTTGGTATTCACTATGTTAATTCACTGTTGTGCAATTACTGTGAATTTAGTGCTATATTGTACAGTAAAAAGCAGAGGAAGACAATGTAAAAACACTTAAATGGTCCAACATCAGAAATCCAACCTGACTTGCAGTGAAGGCATAAATACAAAGCATTCAAGAGGAACTGAAAAGTCACATTAACAAATTATGATTTTTACAAAACACTATAGCGAAATGACATGTAAACAATGCACACTATGGAATATCAACCACTTATTACTCTGCCAGTCTTTTACTTGATTCATGACTGACAGGAATATGATTTTACACAACACTTTTTAAAAGTGTCAACGGCCAAAGAAACCAAGGCGCTTCACTCCTCTTGCCTGAACTGTGAATCCTCATTTCAGTGCTTTGACAGTCAAAGGTACAATAATGTGGCCAAAGCTATTAATAGCAAGACAGTTAATTAGATTCAAAGATTAATTAACGGCTTATCTAATCTATCAAAGGGCTAAAGATAATTATCTAATTAACAATGAGTGAAGAACAGCGACAAAGTTTGTCAAACAAAGAACTTTGTGGTTAGATATCAGTGTTATCATTAACGGTCACTCTTTCCCATCTATTGTTCTCTCTCATCCCCTCTTTCCCTCGTCGTTCCTTCCTTCTGTTCTCCTTTACTTCCCCTCTCTTTCCCTCACACATACACTCTGCCCCCCCGATGTTTATTGATTGCCAGAGTTCATACAAGAGCATCACTTAATGTGCTTGCTTTCATGTCCTGCCTTTGTTGCCAGGGCCGCAGCCCACGATATTGCAAATTGATCCGTCTCTCCCCGCCACCCTTTGTCAGGGTTTGTGAAGTGAACTACTATTACATTAGCCCACTCTCCGATTCGTGCCCCCACCCCTCTCCTTTTCCCCCCTCTGAGTCTTTCTTTCACTCATTCTGTCTCTTTCTTGTCAGTCTGAGGATGGCATCGGCATGGCTAAACACTGGTTTGGATGCTGATTAACGGAGCCACACGCCTCACTGGCTGCATTGATGAGCTCCTTGAGGTTTGATGATGTAGCCAATAAACGGACACTTTTGATTATCTGACCTCTGACCTTTTCTGTAACAACAACGTCCCCCCCCCACCCTCCCGCCTTTCCTCTCCCTCCTCATCATCCCCTTCACACCTCCTTCTGTCCATTGTCCTTCTCAGGTGACGACTTGAAAATGAGGTCATGCTTGTGTGCACACAAACAAGGACACGCATCCTCAAGGACAGTCCACCCTTGAAATGATTCGGTGCAGGATTTTACCGCCTCTGGGAAGTATAAAATGTAGAGGGAATGATTTTATTTTCATGTCACTGAAGTAAGGTATGGTAACAATAAGTGGTGTATCCTTGCTGCATAGATAGGGCGCACACTGTACATCTTCAAAAAGTTTTTTAAGAAGTTATGTGAGTGAAAGCTCTGGGTTAGAAAACTTCTATGTAACTTGTGATAACCTGTCCCTTTAGGCGTTGGAAGTGAGTGGACCCCGAGACGCAAGACAGGCATCCAGTAATAAGGTTTTGTCTCACTTCGCTCATGCCCTGCACAACTTGGCAGGAATTTGGAACAAAGATGAAACGCCGGCACTCTTTGACGTGCCTGTAGTCTGACTTCACCGTCCTCCTGAGCCGATCAGCGGCAATTCCTGAAGTCTGCATCCCTGACAATCATGTAATTGCCTGGTGGAGTGTTCTCCCCAGCTTAAGGCAGAGTGCCTGTAATTAAGATTGGATGCCCAGGACCACCATCACTACCACCCCTCAATACACACACATACGGACTCCACGACCTCCCAAAGCTGCTGTTGTCATGGAGAGAAGACATCAGAGGAAGAGGCTGCAAATGTTTGTAGTGATGGTAGCAAGGGATGGGGGGGTTGCGTTGCAAGAGTCGAGGCTGTACAGGGGGTTGTTTTCAACTGTGTGGGAAGGGGGGTCTGAGGAGAGAGCGATAAGGGGACGGGGGACTGCGGCACAATCATCTTGATTTCTTGTGCTGAACGATTACATGCCACGCTAATTGCTAGCAGAGGGATCTTTAATAAATATTTCATTCGGTGCAGCATCATTACTGCCTAATGTCGTTATTAATCTCCGCCGGTAATTTCCACTCAGGAGAAACGTCTTTGTGAGGGGAAAGCAGTGTTTCCCCCCCCACAAGGAGAGAAAGAGAGAGTGGAAAAGATGGAGAGAGAGAGAAGGAGAATTAGGGAGTGATGCTGGAGAAGTGCCATTACATTAAAGTTATGAGAGGAGAGGGGAGGAGAAATGAATGAACCATGTAGAAGAAGAGAGAGAGAAAGAGCGATAAAGAGGGACAAAGAGAGGGAAAATGAGGAAGGGAATAAAAAGTAAAGTCAGAATGAGAAAGGAAAAGAGAGAGAATGGGAAGTTAACTGAACAGCACTGGATGGATAATGTGGGAGCTGACATGGCTGCAAATAATGTTACAGACACATGTCATTTCCTGAGAGGCCTTTCCATCAGTGAGATCATAGCTACTAATTTGATTTGTACATGGGGAGGGGGTTGGTATAACTGCCTCTGTAGAGAAAGATTTACTTAGGTTAAATGGCTAGAGCTGCCAGTCATGTGTTCTGTGGTGTCAGACATGTGGAACAATCAACACTGCCAACTTACCTACAGGAACTTTTCTTTCTATCTCGCTCTAGATTGCTCTGCTATTATTTTTCTTCTTGGCATCAGAAACCCAGCCATTTATATTTTCCACCAATTAAATACTGTGATGTCGAAACAGGCCCTGATATTTCTGCCCTGCTCCTAGAGCAATTGACCCAGATCTGCTCTAATAAAGCTTTACTGGAGAGTGCCAATGACCAATTAACTTTTGTTATTATTTATAAGACATTCATGTTAATAATTAGCATTTCTCATAAAATGGTAAAGCATCTTAAGCTTTCAACAAGAGAAATATTTTGTAACATTTTCACAAACATATATGTCCATTTTGCTCATGTCTATTGCACGCTGATGTAACACAAAAATCACTGAGCTTATACCTAGCTCCTGACTCTACATTTGCCATTTTTGCAGTTTTAAGCTCTCAGTTTTATGGAGCACATTCCTTGGAAAAATGTTTCTGTATGTTTCCAGCATTAGAACCAGTAGTTTGTTTAGGGTAAAAATGAGAAGAGCTGAGTAATTAGCACAAACTATAGCTATGATGGCTGAGCAGACAATTAAAATACAAGAGAACAAATTTTAAACACTATTTTAGTGAACTGAGGGACAAAATGAAAAAAAAAATCTCGCACAACTAGATTTGGCTTGCAAAGAAAACAACAACAACGCAAAATGTCCAAGTAGTCCTTAAAGGCAAGACACTGCTAACAACATAACCTATGTTATATTTGCAGACCAACAGACAACTGTGCATTGGTTCATACCATGTTGTGCAAGCCGTCTCTTTCTTCATGCAGTTTAAGACATTAAGAAGGCGTGAAAATGGCAGCAAGCTAAGCCTTGGGCAAATAGCAAATAGCATTAGCCACCAAGCGCACATTGCATTTTGCTCATTCCAATATCCAACTGTGCCTGCAGCTATGCTAGCTAACTGCTATCAGACTGGCTTATTCACAGACATTTTCCACAGCTCTAGTGCTTTTTAGAGCAAAATACAATCTCTGGTAATAAGTGAATTTGAGACGGAGCATAAGCACGAACTAAAAAGCAAATCCAAATCCATGTTGGTTTTATCTAACAATGTATTTCATGGCCGTATTCCAAACTCTTATGAGAATAGGTTATGAATGATTACCAGAAAAATGATTATATGCTTTGCATGATGTTTCAATAACATATCCATCATATACGGCCATAGACAGTGACAGTAGGGTTGGAATGGGATGGAGGGATGGCTTGAAAGAAGAGGAGAGGGAGTGATTTACTGACTTACAATAAAAAAAAAAGGGAAAAAAAGGCTTCAGCTAAACCCATCTATCCACCCAGTACTTACTCACTCACTTCTTCACTCTGCCTCCATCTTCTTTTCTCTCCCTCACACACACACACACACACACAGACCAGAGCCACACAAGTGATGGCATTGCCCCCAAAGAAAATAGAGTTGTGTGTACCATCCAATTATCTGTCAGGGGTGAATAATGGCCCCAATAATATATTCACATTGCCGTTGCCGATCAATTTTTAATCAAGCTGAGAAATATGGAGGAAGTGAAGCTAAAATGACCCACCAGGAACTCTCCCATAATAAGAGTCCCTAATTTTGCACCAATCAAATTACCTACTCCCCAGACCCCTCCAGCTCCCCCAACCCACCGTCATCCTAGGAGCGATAATGGTGCCTCCCAGTGTGGGGCAGACTAATAACTACAACTGGCCTGTTCTTTTATAAGGGCGGAGGTCAGGGGGCAGTGACCTTATTAAAGAAATTTTCACTGATGATAAAGTGATTAGCTGTTACTAGCAGGATAACATGTATATAGTGGCACAAAATGAGAAAACAGAACAACGTACTTGCTTTTTTAATTCCTTTTTTATGTCATAGTTTATGTCTATAACCATTTTTTAAGTCAGCCTTTTATTTGTTTTTAAAAAGTCCTAAATATGGTGGGAATACAATTCTACTTAAATGTAAGGAGGTCAAGTGTCTGTGGGGAGTCTAGTGTGCCAACATAAAGATACATTAGTTAAGTTATTAATTATTTAATAATTCTTACATATAAAAATATTTTTAAAAGTGATTTATTGTTCACATTTAAACCTGCATTTAAACTAGGTTTTTTTTTTGGCCACTTAGGGGCAGTGCAACAAAGTGTAAAACGAAATACACATATTTCATGGTGTGCTATACAAACAGACTTTTCTGACAATTTCACGTCATCTAACCCATATTCTCAGCTCATAGTTACTCATTTATAAACACAATACTCATATACATTTCATATGTGTATGTCCACAAACACACACACAATCAACTTCTTGCCTGTGCACTTTGTGAGTAGATTCAACCCTGCTGAGCCGACCCCAGTGCACCTGAGATGGGTCACGTACCTCTATGCAGCGCTGGGGCAATCTGCAATGAAAGCTTTCCCATTTGTAATAAACTGCAACCTCTCAGAAGAGCAATCCTAGGGAGACTCCACCGTACTCACTCCTCACTATAACAACAGCGTCTGTAAAACAAATGAGCGGGGAGGTAATTGCAGACAAACAAAAATTACATTTCCAATAAAGGGTCTTGTCTCTTTGGGCTCCCAGAAGCCCCCAGCCCTCCTCAACTGTTTAACAGCCTTAATATACCCTCTCATCAGCCTTCCTGTTGAGAAGCCGCCTGAGAGAGGTTATCAGAGCACAAACAGAGCTCATCTAATGTGAACAGGTTGAGGGTTTAGTGGTTGAAGTGTTTTAGGCAATTAAAAGGGGAAAGTAATGGTGGGATAGATGGATGAGAGCATTAGACAAAACACTAAAAGTTTACATGACCCATACTTTATACTTGAAGACATTCATGGCACTGTGGTACAAGTCTCATAATAAGAAGTGTGTATGGGAAGATGAGTAATGCACAATGCTATTATAAACAGATAATTTCCATCATAGATCCAAAAACAGATTTTAAAGGAAGACACTTGCTAAAAAGAACAATTATTCATGAATCAGCATTCATGTATGTGTGATGTAATTGTTTAAGCATTAAAATCCAATGGCAATAAAATCCATCATTCAACAATTCCCACCATGTTTCAGCAGCAATGATGGAGATGAATAATAATGTTATGCAAGAATGTAAAGCAGGTTTTGAACTTTCAATCTCCAACTGGCTCTAAAAGCTGAATGTGCTACGTGTTGCATGTTAACATCTACAAATAACGACTAAATCAATTTGACAAGTAGGTATTATCATAAACAAACAGGTAATCTGGGAAAAGATCAACCTCTGTGATGTGTTTTACACTGTGTGCCATCGGTGTAGTTTTTTCAGTCCAGCACAAACAGGAGGAGGGAGTTGTTCTTTTAGAGCTTTTAGAGTTTCTGGCAACAGCAGACGGTGGACGGAATAAAAGGCTGGTGGAAAAATATGTAAACAATAAAAAATGAAGTACCAAAATCAGCATAACAAGAAGTTGGGTCATAAAGGTTTTGTGCCATGTATCGCCAGTTAGCAGTATTTGCAAACCCTCACAATGTTGTTCATATTCCTGCTGGATAGTTTCTGCATATTGCTCTTCCTCCTTGTTGATTCAGTTTGTCTGCATTTGGTATGTTGACATGATTTTCCAGACTGCTACCTTTGACATATTAACTCATTTTGCCCTTGTTTTGACCAATACAAGTGCACTTTGGGCGAAAATATAATGCCCTCTTTGGAGCTCCTTTAGTTGTCTCATGTTGCTTTGAAACTCACATACCAAAGTGTCAACTGGTAGACCCTCTCTTTTGGCGTTCAGATTCATTTCTCAACTTTTGTAGCAGTGATTGTAACTGCAGTCAAACTGCTAAAACTCAAAGATACTTCATTTATAATGATACAAAACACAGAACAGCAGCAAATCCTGACATGAGAAACTGAGATGTGAAATGTTTTTGGGCTTTATGCTTGAAAATGATAAACAATTATCAAAATAGTTGTCAATTAATGCTTGTTGATGGATTTCACAATTAATCGACTAATCGTTCCAGCACTAGTTTTAGGGAAACTGTTTGTATTGTGTAACAATAACATAATACTCCACAGATACTACCACCCGTCGCCCTCAAGGTGTCATTTTGCACTGTTACATATATTATCAGATAGATATTTGTTTACAAATGCTACACATAGCACTTAACTTCCATGCACCTGTTTGCAAACATACACACAATCATTCACTTTTACACAAACACACACATTTGTGCAATGTGACACTCAACCACAAGCCAACTGTTAGTTCATGTCACACACACACACACACACACACACACTCACATAGTAAGAATTCCACTGAGTGCAGCAGCAGTCATCTCCTCCCTGCAGCACTGAGATCAAATCAGTCTGTTTATCTGATGGTGAACCTGACATTAGGCCAAACTAAAGGTCCCTGCTCGGCTTCCTCTTATCAAACCCTGCAAACAGTGAACTCCGTGGCCCGGCCCCTCAAGAGGGGGAAATTGATTACAGCCTCGGGCCAAAACGGCAGCAAGTCCACAGCTCTGTTCATTCCATTATGAGTCCCGGAGCCGAGCGGGCCGAGGTGGCTATTAGCTACAGATTCTGGATCAGATCCTCAGATATTATTTGATCTTGTAACAGTGATGGGTTGAACGAGAGGTGGTGTAATCTGAGCTCAGATGCAGGGTTAAAGGTTCATATGACCTCAGTGGTGACTAAACAGCCGCGGTCACAGCTTTTAACGAGAGGTCTGGGGAGTTCATATTGGTTTGACATATTTTACTTAAAATGGATGTATTGACTGTAGCGAATGTAGAACAGCCCACTAGTTACTCTTTAGGAACAGACCACAGCATGCACGCTCTATGAAATGTTCTTTTAAATGGTTTTAAGTGTGTCTGTCTGTACCCACAGTCTATGTGTTTGTGCACACATCTGCCTGTGTTTACCACTGTTATATTATTCTGTTTAAATTTATGTGCAAGAGAGAGAGAGATGGAAGAGGGAAACAAAGAGTGAGAAAGCGTGTGTGTGTGTTTGTGTGCAAGTGTGATGGTGTAAGAGAGACGAAGACCTAATAGTTTTAGGGCATTCCTGTCAGTGTTGCTGTATGATTGCGGATCCTGTGTGGCTTCCTGCAAACTTTAATGCTTAGACGGTTTGAAGTAAACACTCAGAGGAGACAAAGATGGGAAAGTCCCTGAGATATTTAACTGACTAATTCCTCCACTGGCTTTTCTTCATCTTTGCTCACTTCTTTCTTTACTTTGCCTCAATCATTCCACTGTGGCGGAAGAATCTGGGAATCTGGGATATGCAGAGCAAACATGCCCTTCTCCTTCATCATCAAAAAAAGAAAAGAAAAATGCGTGAGTATGTGTGCTACAGACAAGCAGGCACGCACACACACACCTCCACCTCACAAACAATTTTTTTTTGTTAAAACTTTGCTCGAGGCATTTTATTTCTCCAATTAGACTTGTCGAGGGCCTGACAAGTCTCAACTTTTTTCCTGCCACCAGACAGGAAATTAAAAATTGTGTTGAAACCGCTGTCTTCCAACTAAAACAAAAAGGGAAAAAACATCAGCTTAACTGCTGTTTGGCACAAAAACATACACAGTTTTTCTTCATAATTCATACTGAAAATGCAATTGTGCATTACTAACTGACTGCTGACTTTTGCACCTTCAACCTCCCAAACATCAGTCATCTCCTGATTTGATTTTGTATAATTTGTTCAAGCCTAAAGTGCCAAATGAGGGAGGTTTTCTACTGTATGTTGGACAAAACAATGAGTGACATAACTTACAGTATTTATATATTAATAACAACTTACCAGGTTTGCCTGGCACTGATGCTGTAACCCACTTGACACTACAAATGATTTGCAACTACTTCTACACCTAGGTTTGATTTTGTTTTTAAGAACAGATGAAATAGTAATGCAGATTGGTACTTTTACAGTATCATTAGTGCTAATGGAATCTATGTTAGTTTGATTGGTTTTATTAACTTGTGCAAAATACTTTAAACGATCAGGAAACTGATAAAAGTACATGTTATTGCATTTACAGCATAAAGCAGCATAAGAAACTTTGTATATTGGCATCTCTAAATGGCAGTAAACGTAGCTTTGATTCGTCACCTCCTCATACTTAAATTTTAATTTAAGCAACAAGGGTAAATCTATTTTGTCTCAATTCTCTCATCAATTGCAGCCCCAGTTTGTGATTAAGGCTGACTGGTTTATTTATATGTAACATTTTTTTCTTGTTAAAGAATGACGCCTCTCCGATCCATCACCCACCACCGCAGCATGCTGAGGTGAGAAGGACCTTCCATTCTGTACATATATAGCATAAACATGTTAATCCAATTATGTTTTGCAACCAGATGTGTAATTTACTCTCTGAACTGTTCTCGCTCCATCTTAAGAACAACACACCATACCTTAAAAAACTGACCCACATCATTTGTACATGCAGTCATATCATGCACACTAATTGCAAAGTGGGACGTATCGGCCACATGTCTGCATTTCCATGCGTGCACACCCCCACAGGCCGCCTGCCCCTCCCTCCTTCCTCTTCCTTGATGTGTTTTTCATGTTAACACTTTGCAGTGCCTTAGGTACATCGTGCGGCTTCCCGCCATACACAGCTCCACCAAGCCCATTTAGAATGTTGTTATGGGATAACATCGTTTTTATTTTTCAATTAAATTTTTATACTTTTGTGTTTCTCCCCCTTTCTTCTTTTAAGGGTTGCTATTTTTCCTCATACAGTTTCCTGATGTGCTGTTTTCTCCTCTCTGCTCTCTTGGAGAAAGTACTGGTTGCTAGCTCTGTTTTGGACCCAAACTGAGACCTTGGTGTAGCTGCCAGAAGAAGACGAGAGTGAAAGAATGAATCAATACAACACTTAAAGACTATTGATTGCATCGTCATTTTTTATAGTGAAAAGTACAAATTCTATTACACATTTCACAGTGATAATACTATTGGAAAATCTAATGTAAGCTGTTGATCAGAGTTATTGTTATGGGCTTAATTGTCCTTATTATGCAAAATAAATAATTTCTGGAACAGCAGCGTTGACAAGCACAGTGCACTGATCACATGAATACACACATACTTTACAAATTATCACCTTGCCAAACAAACTGTCAGACTGTACCAATCAAACAAGCTTCTGAAAACAAAAGAGGGCAGGCAGGATCAAACCCCTCTCATCTCTTTCCCTCTCATCACCTTGCACCAATCTGAATCTTGATTTGAATGGTTCGACTGATGAGGAGAACCAAAAGCTTTGAAGCATCAGCCTGGCCGGGTTCCTTTACTCCACCCAGGAAAAGTAATGCCATATCACATTTGACACCCCAAAGCCTGAGAAATTGATCCCCAAGTATGGCCATTGATCGGGTTGGGGTTTGAACACGAGCTCGGGCCGAGCATGGTGGGAAGGGTCAGGAGCAAGATGTGTGACAGGCTCAGTTCTTTTGTTACGGGAATCGATGAACTCCCACCATGGGGGAGATTAGCCACATCAGGTCATGCGGAGCAAAGACATCAGTTATGTTGTGTTTGTATTTGTGTGTCACCAATGTGTTGTTCTTTGTCTTAATCTTAATCTTTGTGATGTTAATCTAACTTATTTGTGTGTGTTCTTGCTTTGCAGACCTTTAAAGTGAGCAACATTGCAAAAAAGATCCTTGTAGGGTCAGACTATGCTTGAAAATAAGTGGTTCATATGACGTGTTGTACGACTACGTTGGGAGTCAAAAGTGTTTATACCTGTTCGGAACAGCCACACTTGAAGGCAGAGTGAAAAGCCGGCTGTCTTAGAAGGGGGGGGGGGTTTGTGTGACCTTTTCTTGAAGAGGTATGCATCCCTGAGACAGTCGCTGTTTGGCTTTGCTGGAAGGTGAGACTATTAGCAGACCCCCCACACACACACACCTACATTTTCCCTGAGGCCAAATAAAAATCTCTCTATCATTTATCTCAACTACAAGTTCATACAGTGACACTTAACAGTAAAGGCACTGTTTTTGCAGGGAAACAAAGTGAAGTAAACGAGCGTGATAGAGCATGCTGTCTTATAATTTGGATGCATCTCTGAAACACAGTCTAGTCTCTCCAAAACAAAGATGTGTTTTTTCTCTATTGCTTAAAATCATTTTTTAAAATCAATTTTTCAAATGGGAGCATGGTAATACTTAGAAAAACTGAACTTCAAAAGACAAAAATCATATTCAGTGTTATTGCCACATTCAGGTTTACCAAACAAACTGGTTAGTTATGCTTTAAACCAAAGGAAGTGTAGGGAATTAAATTAGTTTGCTTGCTGGTTGATACCACTCTCACATCTGCCCAGTAAACATAAGGCCACATCCAGCAGCTAGTTAGCTTAGCATAAAGAGTGGAAACAGGGGGCAACAGCTAGCCTGGCTCTGTCGCAAGGGGACAAAAACCAGAACCTCTAAAGCTCATTAATCAATGAGTTATATCTCATTTAATCAGCACAAAAACCAAAATGTAAAAATGGCAAGTTGTGTTTTTACCAGGATTTATGTGTTACTTTAAAATCCTTTCCAAGTGCAGAGAGAAAGAACCAAAAAAAAGAAAGGCAACACACAACACTATGAGAGAAACAAAAGTGAAAGCCTAAGCAGGATCCAAAGGAAAAAGAATAAAAAGCAGAAGGAATAGAGGAGAGCAGAGAGCAGAGGAGGTGAGAGCTGAAGGCTTTGGCAGGGCCAAAGCAGGCCACAAACAGACCAGTGCTAAAGGGCCCAGGACAAGTGTTGCCATGTCCCCCTGAAACCACCGAGGCCGCTGGGTAATGAATAAACAAACACCCCCTCCAACCATCTAGCCTCTTCCTCTTCCTGCTCTTCACGTTTGGCAGCCAACACGCATACAGAAGCTGGCACATGCATATAAACAATGCACACAAATGCATACATGCATGATTGCCATCGGCCTGACAGCCCAAATACAGACTCACAAACATGCAGGTTTTGTGCAGAGGCTCTGCGATTGTGTGTGCGCCTGTAGATGTGCCTGTGCCGGCAGTGTTCTTTACATCCAGCTGTCTGTGTGCCAGAGTATATTCCCTGCTTTGCCTACTTCATACTGTTCATCTGTATGCGTTTTATTTGCCCATCCATATTTATCCAAGGCTGTGTGGAGACATTTGGCTGGCTAAGCCAAAGCCGGGCAGCCTCAGTACATTCCCACACTCATGCCATGTAAAACCCAACTGAGAAATCACCCACACGCCAACGTAGAGGCATGCAGCAACGCCATGTCAGAGCTTAAGAAAACAAGAGACAAGAAGCTGCGAAACTCACAGATGGTGCCTCGGCTCCACATCTCCTGGCCTGACAGTCAGTGAAAATATTTTCAATTATTCAACTTGGCGGACAGAGCAAAGGCCTTTTAACATGTAACTTGTTGTGACAACGCTAAACGACCCTCACCACGGCCTGATGAAATATAGATATTTTGTTTTGTTTCCAAGAGGATTAATTTGTGATTGCCGAGTTGTTGCTTCGACGAAGGCTGGGATCCGCTCCTGTTAAATGGCAAGAGGCAAGTGAGAACAAGGAGGTTGAGGAGAGTAGCAAACCTCTAGATATGATCTGATGAACCAGGAAACATGGAAGGAAGGCAATAAACATACAAAAACATATCCTGTGGACTTGGGTTTGATTGATATGGGTTTTTAAAAGATAGGCTCACAATTTTGTAAGACAAAGTCTGTCTTGAAACAATAGTCAGATTTTGGCTTGCTGTAATGATTCATACTGGCCATTTAAAGATCCCTTCCTAATGCACTTTAAATGTAAGTGATGGGGGACAAAATCCACAGTCCTCACTTTGTGTAAAAATACATTCCAGTGTTTATCTGAAGATAATATAATGTGATTGGCGAGGGAGGAAAATATACAGAGCACACACACACACACACAGCTGAAGCTTTTGTGCATTTGTATTTATCACCACAAGTATGGAGATGTTTCCCTGTGTGTAAATGTTTCTTTTGAAAATGTTAGATATGAATCTATTTACTGTGCAATAAAAGGTTGTAGCCTCATAGCCGTATAGTTCATTCACACCAGTATAAGCTATATAAGTTGAGTCTAGCTGGTGTGGTTGCTATGGTAACACTACAGCATTGCCCGTTATTGTATGGTAATTTTAGTGCATCTAAACTTGAAACGTTAATGTGAATTGATACTGTGATTTTCTATTTCTTTATAGGTTAAAGTAATGAAATATGGATTTTCTGGTTACCTAATTGAATCTCATTGCTTATAATTGTTTAATTTCATTTGTTATTTTCCTATCATATTTCTGATGCTTGACTATTCACGGTCACACTTAGTATTTTTATGTGATTCATATTGTACAGTCAATGCAATTAAACTTTATTGTGTCAAATTAGCGATTAGATTATATCATATTGTAACTTTGAGTTGAAAAAGCCTTTTCCAACTGACGCGAGGGGAGCCAAGTCTGTCGAACACACACAGCTGATGCTTTTGTACATTTGCAAAAGACAGTGCAAACTAACTCAAACCACTAAAACAGAAATGCTTATATTTCAATACAATTCCCCTGAAAAGATAAAACAAACGCCCCTAGAAATCACACCAGTCCCCCAAAAGTTAATTTCTTTCCCTAGTATACACACACACATACAGACACCATCTACATCCCCTCTTACCACACACACACACACACACACACATTGCTTTCCATCAGACAGAAGATTACATGGCAACCTTGACCTGTCTGCCCATCGTAAATTACCACACAGCCACCGCTGGCACCTCATTCTGGTGTGTCATCAGCTCGCGCCCACAGCCGCCATTACACTACATCAGTGCCTTGGTGAGTCCATTGTATGTATTACTCCATGTTTTGCAGTGTTAGTGAGTTATATCTGCATCTGGGGTGTAATAATTCTGTACTGAGAGACTTTAGAAGTTAGTCACCGGGAATTCTGTAGTGTTAAAGCTGCATGGGGCAATTCGGCATAGGCACAGGATGAAATGGCAGCAAGTGATGCCTGATTTTATTGAAAAGAAATACTATTTTCACTTTATTCAACAGAAATCCTATTACATGATCTAAATTAACTGCAGACAACAGAAATGTTGAAAAGAGGAACAGGATTTAAAGCCCGTGTGTCCAGCTTTCTCTAAATAGAGCTCGGATGCTGCCGTTTCCTCTAGTTTGTTTTTGAGCTTTGATTTGCAACTTTTGATTAATCACAGCCACCATGTCTTTATTGTAACTGATGTCTACTTTAAAATATTGCTGTATGTGTTTGGGAGTGTGGCAGGTAAAAATAAATCATGCTGCTGGTTTTCCTCAACCACAGTTACTTGTTCCTACAGTTCTGGGATAGTCAGCAAGATGGAAAACAACAGTTTCCAGGTCATGAAGGAAAGGAGGAGATAATGAGAAAATAAGAGTGTAATGGGAGCTCCACTTTATGATTTAGCCTGATAAGACCGGTGCATCTTAGCAACAATAAATTGTAACCCCAAGCAGCTTTAATTGAACTTGGCAATTAAAGTGATTCAGATGCTGATCATTAGACCTGAGCACCAGCTACACTCACTCACATAAAGGGCTTGCAGGTACAGTAACAAAGTGTACAAGTACTCACACAAAACTGAAAAGCTGAGCTCGATGCCAAAGACAAAACAATTAACGTGAAAAATACACCTCCATGCTACATCGATGCTTCTTTGTTGGGTTTATTCATTAATGTTTTGCCCTCCCCTGGCCTTCATTAGGTCTGCAAAAAGCACCAACAGATAACGTTCAACATGCAACGATCAACACTTTCATCAATGTAAGAACAGCTGTCATTGTAATTACATGTCAAGTAAACAAAGTAGAGGGTCAGATTTACACATAAGTCATGAATTAAATGTTTGATTCACCTTAACCTTGAGTGATTACAGAAGACTAGTGAGTGTGTGCGTCTATCTGTCATTCAGTACATGCATATGTGTCTCTCTCTGTCCTACCATTTTTATATGGATGCAAATGAGTATCTGACTGTTTATATGGATGCATACAGACATAGAAAAATGTGTGTGTGTGTGTGTGTGTGTGTGTGTGTGTGTGTGTGATGCCAACGTGTGTTCTCTCTGCTCTCCATGCTGCTCTGCTCCCACAGTGCCCCTGGGACCCATCTGCCTCCCTGTTATTAATTCATCAGGCTTAACCATGCAGCGCTTTATGACTCTGTTTGGACTGACGAACTATCACACACCCCTATCTCTCTCTCTCTCTCTCTCTCTCTCTCTCTCTCAGGAACACGGTATTGAAAAACAATATCTGTCGCTGGATGCTGAACCTACACTTGCAGCTTGATGTGTCTATTGTATTGTCTGTTACATGTCTTGCCTCTTGGTCTCTATATGCAGTTCTGCTGTCCCAATAGTCAATATAGTGTGTATGAGCATAGATTGTGCTCTGCCTCTGCATCGTTGCCACTAAGAGAAACTTCTGCACAATTATTGTTCTTGGTCAGTTCCTGAACTAATTTTCCATCTTTGTGTCAATTTTACAGCGTCAAAACGTATCTTAAAGCTGCCTGGTAATTCTGCAAGTACTCTCAAAATCACTAAATCACTCAAAAATGATTAAGCTGAATACAAACCAATGAAACAGAATATCTTCTTGCACTTCTGAGGCCCTCAGAGGGCCAAAAATAATTTCTCAGAAGGCCACAAACCTTCTCTGGGCAGTCCTAAACTCCAAGATTTAATTCACTTTACTACGACTTTGTTTGTGTAGCTAATTCCCATCATGGAAACTATTTTGGCTGAAAACACAGCTGATTGTGACCATGTTCAAAATAAACCCCTTTTAAAGAAAGAAAATCCAAACTTTGCATTGAAAGATAATCTAAGAATCAATCAATGCCGTTCACGTGAATACGTCTTGATTGCCATGTCTAAATCTATTCCCATCAAAGACAGGGAGAAGAGATCTGAGATTGCGGTACATCAAAAGAGTTTATCTAGCTAGTATTATGTGGCTGTAAATAGCTGCAGCAAAGAGAGACTGAGAACTGAGAACTGAGAAAGTAGAAGTGGAGAGGGAGGAAGTAAGGAAAGAAAGAAAAGAAAGAAAGAAGGGAAAGTCTTTTACTGGCTCCTCCAAGAGCTCAAAACCAGACAATGCATTCCTCAAAAGATGCAAAAATCAACATACAAAATAACCGCATCATTTTTTTACAACTAATAATTAAAATGCACCCTTTTTTGTGGTACAAGAGTTTTGCATCTTTGCCACTAAGCAAGTCAGATCCTTTGGTTTCTCTGAGTTAGAAGTTAATATAAATTGTGACCAGAATCACAATCAATCTGGCTCTCATCTTTCCTCTCTCTCCCTCCAATATTGACTGACTAATAACATCTAAAGGCCATAACAACCGTCTTCTGAAATAAGAAACTTGATTTGAACTAAATGACAGACCACACAGACCAGACCAGGTTGTGTCAATTATGTCCGTTCCATAGAACTATAACAATTTGTTTTATTTTGCAGAATCAAACTTACAGGTCTGATATTATGGTAACTTATTGACCTATTTGGAAAATATTGCCTTCATTCATAACAGGTGAAAAATCTTTATTTCACAAATAAGGAAAGTTGACATACTTGGTGTAAGTGACTTTCCCCTCCACTCTGTCCCTCAGAGGCTAACACTAAACATGAGGACATCCAGGGGGAGTTCTTGTTGGCCCACAAGTGGCTTACTACTGGGGTGATACTGCCCCCCAGTGGACATGATGTGAATATAATTCTCTGCCATGGAGAATGAAAGACAATCTGCATCATAGCATCATGCATAAGTTAAGAGCGTGTTCAGTCTAATGTTACAAGCTGTGTGATCAGAGGAGCAGGTGTGCTAACCCTGGAGCAGGTTCAGTGTCTTGCTCAAGGACACTTCAGCACTGAGTAGCCAGCTGGGTGTTTCCAAAGGAACAGGAGAGACTTTCTGAGACCAAAACGTAAAGTCCACTGAGCCTGAATTATCGTTCTTATCCACAATATGGATGTACTGTAGCTCTCAGCATTCATCAGTTCAGGTTACAGGTGAAAATGCAGGAATTACCCATTTTCTGTTGTCAGTTTGGATTGCATGTGAACACACTTTGTTGATGTGCAAAGGAACACGGAATTGGTGACACTGGATATGCATCAGGAAATTACAAATATTTAAACAAACACACTGTATTTCTGCAACCCACTTGCACACACACATACACACACCTCAGTCAAAAAATGCCCATGATACTGTAAGTTATTCTCTTATATATGTGTTGACAATACTCTTGTTTGACTCTTGGAGCTCTAACATATTTCCTGCCTTACAGCCTCTATGGAACAAAACGATTGACAATGTTTGAAAATGGCCCCGACAGCGTGATTACAGATATGACAGGATGCCAGTTGTCACTTCAAGAGAAAGTCTGGGAAAAGAGAGTAATGGGAATGCAAGGGAGAGACTGATAGCCATTTGGAAAAAAGAAATGTTGAGAATGACACTCTCTATGGAGCAAAGGAGTGAGAATACTTGACAAGAGATGGAGAACAGTGATGTGACGTGGTTTAAATGGAAGTGCAAGAGTTGGAGAGGATAAAGGATGAGATGAGAAACAAGAGAGGTATGAATGGGATAATTAACTGGCTAAAATACAAGAGTACAACAAAGGCAAAGAGAGACATGGGGTTTTAATTCCCTCTTTGCCACACTGACACAGTTGGACAACGAGATGGAGAGGCAGGAAGGAAGAAGAGTAATGAGGGTAAGTGCGGGGGAAATCTCATTAGGAAGCACCATGACAATAAAGCACAATGCAGAGCCACTCCCTGATGTGTGAAAGCAAATCTTGATGTCTTTTCTATGAGAACACAAACTGTGTGATGCCCATTTACGGCCTCATTCAACCTCCACTACTTCTCTCTACCAGAATACACATTTTAAACCACAGATGTTTTTATCTGAACACGAGAAGAAAAATGTTTGGAAGATCCAGCATTTCTAAGGGTTTAGTGTCAGTTTTGTGTTTGTGTGTGTGTGTTTTGCCTGAGTTACCTCTCTATTGAGGGGGAATAATATGTAGCGTGATTCACAAGAGGAAAGACACTGGTGAAAAAGCAAATGTTGAGACAGGAAATGCAACCTGGAACAGGTACACAGCTCCTGGTGGAGACGAAATGTTACAACAACCATGTTTTGGAATACCAACCTGAGCTGTTACGGCAGAGCAAGCGAATGTGTCTCAAAATATCTACTAGACATTAGACTTCCTTCAGTTCAGTGCAGTTCAGCTCAGCAGATTTACACAACATTAGCATCACGCATTCTGTGGTGACAGGGGTGGATAGAGCACTAGATTATCCTACACACAAAGAACTTTTGTATGATTCAAATATTAGTCAAGTGCACGTAAAATTACATCTGACGACAATTTCTCAAGTACAAGAGCAGCGCTTTTTAAGACACCATAAATAAAGTAATTACATATTGTCACTTTGAAACAGCCAAGTTGGCATCTTGCCTGTAACTTGTATATTATTCATCCCTCCTACTAATCCCACAGTTCAGTGATGCTCTCTAAAGCAGTGACCATGTTTAGCTTTCTTACAAGCGTATATTCAAAATCCCCGATTAGACCGTAACCTGTTTTTTGGCAAAAAGGTTGAGTACAATACATACTTAGAAATACAGATTTTATAAAGTACTCAGAAAATACAAGAAAATGCTACTTAATTACAGTCATGACTAATTATAATTAATTCTCTCCACATTAACCTATAAAACTTCTTTCAGCTTCAAACACGCAAGATTTTTAACGGACTTCCGCAATTAAACCCTGAATTCAGCTTCAGTGTCAAGAGGACGTCTTTGCAGCTGCCTGCATGTAAACAATCAACATTACTATAGCAGAGACAATACATAGCAAAATATGGTAGTATAGTTATAGTTAGAACCCCTTTCTTGGAGTAAAGAAAAACTATTTCACTTTCAGAGCCTTATTTCAAGTCTTCAGGTCTATTAAAATTGCCATTTAATTACACACAACTCATATTTTTAGATATTTGTTAACACAGAGACCTAATTATTCCTCAGAACCTTGTAATATAATCTAAGTATCCAAAAGTACACAAGGAACCATGAATGACATTATTTTAGACATAACATTGAGGTAGAAGCATAAAGAAGCTACTGACACAAAGTGGCTCAAAGATGAAAAAGGTACTTAGAAACACCGGTGGCTTAAGGAAGTGTTCAAACATGTTCTCGTTTTCCAAGAAACAAACATCTTTTAGCTCCTCGGGTAAACTGCTGCTATCTCTCCATTTCCTGCCCCAAGCAACCTCACTTAGTGCCTTTCCCTCCAGGGAGCTCTTTCTTGGCAAACAGGGCTGTTTATTTTACTAAAACGGGCCCTCACTTCAGCTGGTTTGTCTAATTAAAATCCTGCAAAAGCGTCAATGAGTAGGTATTTTATTTAACAGCTAATTGTGCTGACGCCAGGGACTGGGATATTTTATGCATACACTTTGCGGGATCTTGGGGAAAGAACACAATTGTATACACACACACACTCACACACATATATATATACACAAATGCACACACAGGAGATCAGTTTCTTGCTCATTGGTGGGATGAATTTTAAACAGGAGTATCGAGTTAATCAGTGAGAATTCTTTGGGGGAATATCAGGTTGCCTTTTAACAGGGGAGGATGCATGTATGATTAACACACTGCTCCCCATTGGACTGAACAGAATAATTGTCTTGTTTACCAACAGGTGTTTTTAATCTAGACACAGGAATTAACAATCCTTGTTTGTAAGGGCGCTTGGGGGTTGTCATGTTTGAGATGTAATGACTCGCCGTTTTTCTTGTCAACAGCTCACACCATGCTTATTGAGTGTTTCAAGTCGATGAGTTTAGAAAGGTCGAGGCGTATCTACATAAAATACTTTGTTAGTGTTGTTTCTAGTGGACCATCCCACCCTTAGTGTTAACTAGGATGTTCACTATGAATTTGTGTTAATACATTTTAATACAGGCCTAAAATCGGTAAACTGTTCACACTCCAACAGTTAACACACGGTCACACCTGCAAGTACAACCACAGATTGATAGGGGCTTAGCAAGGATTCATAGGGGAGGGTGTTGGTGAGGGCATGTTGTTTTAAGGTAGACAATGAAATATGATCCAGGAAGTCCAGTTGGAGTAACACAATGCGTTTAAAGACTTATTAAATGCCCAAAACACTGAACAAAGGCGTAGAAATACGGCGTTCACATTACAAAGTAATCTACCAGGACTGTGCGCTTATATATGTATATGTATTTGATTGGCCAATGCAGTGCCATGCCCGACAACGTCACATTGCATTGCAGCAAAAGTTGGTTCAACTTTTTTGTCAGACGACCCTGTTTTGTCATTTAAATGAATGAGAGGGCTCAATTCGGTCTGAACGTGGCCTTAAGGGCCTTGCTCAAGGGCCCCTAAGTGATGGTAATGAGGGAGGGACCCTTCACTTTGTGTCAAAGTGTTTGGGGATCAAACCGGCAACACAAGCCTGCTTCTCTAAGCGAGAGGCAACCACTGCCCCCACCGAAACAGGTGGGTTTTCTACATCCCCGGTAACATGTTTTTGCCTCGCTTTGGTCATGCAGATTTAAATGTTAAGGTGCTTTTGCAGTCCACAAACAGAAAATGCAACTAGAGTGTGCAGCTCAGACTCGGACTGATTTCAGAAGGTATCAGGAACTGATGTGTTTTGTTTTTTTTTCTCCTTTTACCTCTTTTCTGTACGTCCATACTGTGCAGATTTTGTGGTTAAACTAACACACTGTAAAGTTGAGCAGACACGTCTACATCCTAATATATGCTGCCAAGACCGAAACTGTGCCTGTTTGTATGTCTTTCCATTGACTTTGTATACAATCGCATCACCTCTAAACTTTGGTTTGCATTCATTCTGAACACACCTTTAAGGTCCCTTCAGACCGGAACGAGACAAAACTGCAGCAGCTGCAACTGGGCATGCACAGTACAGTAAAGGTTTCACCACAACCACACAGCAGTTAGCACCTCAGTCTGCTCTGTGTCCAGAAGAAAGCAGCAAAGGTTTGATATGGTCAGATCTTTTCTTAGGCTTCAGAAAAACAAAACTCTCAAAAATCACGGTGAGACAGGCCAAACAGGAAAATTGCATTAGCAAAAGGGGATGTGGTCATGATCCTCACCCACAATGACAGACAAAACTGAAAAAAACTTGACAGGATATTTGCTTCAAAAAACATCCTATTAACAAATTACAGCATTAGAAGAATCACACAAGTATGTAGGGCTGCAACTAATAATTATTTTCATTATGGATTAATCTGACAATTATTTTTTTGATTAATCGATTAATCCTTTAGTCAATAAAATCAAATCAAATCAAAACATGTCCATCATTTCCCAGAGCCCAGGGTGACATCTTCAAATTGCTTGTTTTGTCCAACCAACAGTCCAAAACCCCAAAATATTAAATATACAATCAGGAGATTTTTACACTGGAGAAGGTGGAACAAGATGGATGGCATTTTTGCTTGAAAAATGCCTCAAACAATGAATCCATTATTGATAGAAAGATTGACAGAAAATGAATCGACTACTTTTATATATAAACATTTATTTCAGGGTTATTGTACTGAATAACATTGTATGGTGTTACTGTTCATGGTCCATCCCTGTAGATTCCTTCCAGCAGATGTGACGCCAGTGGGAAATAAATTTATCACATTTAATTTTTTTTTAGTCCCTCTTCTTTGGATATTCTGTCACTCTGGCAACCAGACAAATACGGCAAATCACCTTACTTGAGTGTTACCAATGAAAACTACTAGCAGGATTGTTTTTCTCTAATGAGGTGTTAAAACACTTGGGTTGTGGTCGTCATTGGTTTAGGATGGCTTGGAGAAGGATAGTGTGAATTTGGTGCAGCTATTGAAGCAGTAAGGAAAGGGGTGGGGTGTGTTCCTCAGTGAGAGTAAAGCCTAGCTTGTATTACCTTTTCGCACGTCAGCCTGAAGCTGACAGGTTGCTAAAGTAAAGGTATTTTAACATCCAATTTCAACAGTTTTGTGGCACAAACCTGCGAAACTAGGGGTGAAAATGAAAATGGAGAGAGAGAGAGAAAGATGGACCTAAACTTGGGAATGGATAGCTCTATTGTCATTTCTTTTATCCTGTAGAAGAACAAAATGCCTGACACACACCAATACCTTTAATCGAGTGTGCGTCTCCCTACTGTGATTTCTCACTTATGCTGTAAAGGAAAAGTAGTGGTTTTAAAAGTGCTGGATGGTATTGGTCCAAGAGATTTGCGATACATGATTGCAAGCCACAACACGAGAAAGACAACACCAGAAAAACCTAATGGAGCTGCATTTAGCTGACGTACCCTGAAACAAGCCAAGTTTGGACAGAATACATCTTACAATGTTAATACAGTCCTTTCAAGGGAAACAACAGCACTCAAACAGCTTAAAATTGCTATGTTTTCATTCAGTGTCAAACTAGGAAACAGTGTGACATTCGGAAAAATGGTGCGGAGTCAAGACTTTTGGATGGGCATACAAGGTGTTTGACAGAGACGCAAGAGGCTGGGGTTCAACGTTGGTTTGCTTTAACCAGAATCACAATCTGATCATAATCTTGACCCTGCTCACAATCCTTTCCTAATCTTACCAAAGTAGAGATTAATTCTTGACCTTGATGTCAAATGTTATGTGAGAAATGGTAGATGTCAAAACATCTAGCCAGAGTCTTCAAGTCAATAATGGTACACCCTAAAGACAAGAACCCCACACCCCAGAGAAAATCACACACCTATGGGGAACACTACATCAGTGAAGAGAAGGACCCTGGACGAGAGACTACAAGAACACCAGAAACAGAAAACATCAGCTGTCTGTGAACACCGGACCAACACCACTCACAGGATCGACTGGGAAGGGGTCAAAGTTATTGACCAGAAGTCAGTGGACAGCCGGAGAAAGATCAAGGAGGACATTCACATCTGACGCCAAAGTACATCTTTAAAAAGAGACGGGGGTGACTGTTGGTAGCTGGAGGATAGTTAGCCTTTCTATGGCTGAATCTACTTTTTAATTTGTTTACAATTGTGTTAACTGTGAAGTGCAGTGCAGAATCATAACAGTAATGGCTACATAGAGTAAAGATCATGCCAAAATAATGGATGAAAACTATGGGACAAATGTGTGAAATGCTTTATTCTCTGATTAAATTATGACATTTAAGTGAAAAAAAGACTACACAGCAGCTACAAGATTTTAATCTCCGATTATGTTTTTTGACCAGTGCCGATCACAAAAAGTTGATTAAACCATTAAATGAATAATTCAGCATTTTGGGAAATACACTTATTCGCTTTCTTGCAGAGACTAAGATACCACTCTCATGTCTGCAAGGTTAAAAAATATGTTGCTAGGTTAGCGTGGCATAAAAACAGGACACAAGGGAAAACAGCTTGCCTGGCTCTGTCCAAAAGTAGCACAATCCACCTACAAGCACCTCTGAAGCTCACTAGCTAAGAAATAGTCCAGCACATAACCCATCGTAAAACTGCCAATTGTCGTTTTTACATTTCAGGTTTTGTACGTATTAAACAATCAAGATATAACGTGTTAATTAGGGAGCTTTAGAAGTGTTGGTAAGCTTCTCATGTAACCCTCGACAAGAAAGCAAATAAGCGTATTTCCCAAAAATATTAAACTATTTGTTTAATGAGAGCATAAATTGAGTCTATCGAATATTTTTTCTATCATACTTTTCACATCTTACACTCAGTCAGTAATTTACATTTCTCTATGTACACAACCTCCTCTCTGCTATTTATAATAAAAAATCATAGTATCCATACCAGATTGAAGCTAAACTTTGAGCTGCTCTTTAAAGCCCTCCTCCCCTCCAGTGAGCCCCATAGGATCCCATCCTATTTAGAAAAGGGTTAGCCAGGATTAAAGGGTGTTTCTGTCGCTCTTATCTAGTGTTTGAGCACTTGATCACGGAGGCGTGCCTTAATCCGAACATCGATGCGCTTCCATCAACACGCTCTCCTGGAGCAACTCGCCAACAAAGGGGCTGTTGGGGCTTGTTTAGATGGGGCCACACACACACCCCCACCCTCTCACACACAACATACACACATGCACGGAAACACACAGATCCCTTTTTAAGGAACACTGTTTCTGCTGTTGCTCGCTTTGATAGTTGATGCCCAAACGTCTAATCTCATAAACTTCTTCTGCTTGTTCTCTGCTGACGGACTCAAGACTTAAGATCTGTAAAGCGTTTGTGTGTGTGTGTGTGTGTGTGTGTGTGTGTGTGTGTGTGTGTGTGTGTGTGTGTGTGTGTGTGTGTGTGTGTGTATACGCGTGCCCATCTGCAGGTCTGTGTGGGTTTGTTTGGAAATCTAAGTGGGAGATTAAGTCAGGTTGGTTGATCACCAGTGGATTTGTTTACAGCAGGCTTTAGACAGAGATGATAAGCTGTTTATGTCAGATCTGTCATGAATAATTGCAAATGTTTGGGCCTTCTGATGTGTGTAACATGATAGCCTACATGTGACGGGGCTTTCCATCAGTGTAGATAAGCAATAAGCAAGTGTATATCATTTTTGAAAATTACTTTTAATACCATCTGGGCCCTTAAAACCAACAGTACAGCAACATGCATCATCTACATAAAAAAAAAAAAAAAAACATTTTCAATATCAGGCTCTACAACTAGAGTGTTGTGATGCAATATTATAATATGACTATAGACATATTTCAACCTTGTGACTGCTTCCATTTCAGCCTATTAACAGATGTGGGAAAGAAAATGAATTAACCTCCAGATGTCCAAAAGTGCTTGACTTAGGGCAATGGTTCCCAATTTAGGGGTCAGAACACGCCTAAGAGGGTCGCAAGATTAATCTGAAGGGTTGCTAGAGGATTATCAGGACAGGAAAGGAGAAAAAAACATTTTGCTACACAGAACTTGCAGACTTTCTTCTAATTGTTGATTTTTTTCTTGTGAATTAGTGGATAATCTTACCTCTTCAGGCCTCTAAAAATCATTCAAATAAAACAATCTTAGAAGGGAATCACGTATTGGGTAAACTGGAAACAACCCATTTAAATTTGCCATTTAATTTAGGGAACATACAATAAAACAATAAAATCCACATTTCAGATAAGATCAATGAATTGTGCTCTTGAATTTCATTTACAAATTGAGTATTAGTGTGTTTAGTGTCTATTTCAGAGTACATATATATGTATGCCTATGAACAAGGCAGAGATAGACAGAGTGAGTATGGTCAAACGAGAAAAAATGACCCTCTGCTTCCCTCGTGGGCCTGCTGGCTATTTGACAGGACTGTATATCATACTCTTGGATGAGTTGTAATTGCAAGTGACTGTTCTGTGTTTCTCAGAAGTGGTGTGGTTGTGTGTGTGTGTGTGTGTGTGTGTGTGTGTGTGTGTGTGTGTGTGTGTGTGTGTGTGTGTGTGTGTGTGTGTGTGTGTGTGGAGGGGGTCGGTGGTGTTTTTGTAAAAATAAAAGGAGAAGTGTTGCACTTGCTCTGGATTCTTTAGGAAATTGCTGTCGCACACACAGGGGCTGGAGCCGGAGCCTGGCGACAGAGACAGAGTCTGGCTCCCAGAACCATTACTACGCCTGCTGGAGCCATGGAGGCCAAGCTGTGTGTGAGAGTGAATGTGTATTTTGATAGTACTGCAAGCTTTTGGGGGCCAAGCTGGACAGGAGTTGGATATGTAAGTAAGGGTGTGGGTAGTATTTTATTTGGACTTAAGAAGATTTTATATTATTAAAGTTGCCTCTTTGGTCAGAACTATTGTATTTTGATTACACAGGAAGGATTAATATTGAACATGGGGCCGTCTGTACTGTACATGCATGTGTATATGTATGTAGGTATATTTACACATCACCAAGAAGGTCCTTGTTGAGAAGGTATAGCTATAAATCTCTGCAATGTGAACAGAAAGCTGGAGTCGCCACTCTGGAGAAAAACATAGACTAAACACTGATGACCCCAGTGATGACCTTGCGCACACACACACACACACACACACACACACACACACATCCCCCAAAATAGCACATATGAGCATTTTCTGACCTGCTGTCCCAATGGTTAAGTTTAAGCATCAATTTATTGGTTAATGGTACAGCAAGAAGAGAAAAACAAATGCTGCCACATCAGCTACAGGGCTGCAACTAACGCTTATTCTCAGTATCGATTAATCATTTGTTCAATGAAATGTGAGAAAATAGTAAATAAAATAAAAAATGCTTATCATAATTTCCTGGAGCCAAAAGTGACCTCTTGAAATTGCTTTTAAACGGCAACAAATCCTCACATTTGAGAAGCTGGAGCCATCATAAAATGACTTACATGATTAATTGATTGTCAAAATAGTTTCCAATTAATTTTCTGTCGAATGACTAATTGATTATTTGACAAAGGCCACCACATACAGGATGGATGAACACTCTGATAGGCAGCTGGCATGAAAACGACCAACCTCACAGCAAAGAGTGTTAAGTAACTAAGTACATTTACTCAAGAACTGTTTGTGTACTTCATCATAATTTTGACATACTGGTACTTACATTTAAGTATTTCCATTTTGCGATTCTTCTACTTTTGCAGCACCAAATTTCTGAGGAAAAGGAAAGGAAAGGAAAGGAAAAACAACGGTGAAAGGAAAAAAATTTTCAAAGAGTACATTTATTAAACATACTCATTTTGCTGTGAAACCATCCATCTCTTCACAGCCACTCTGAAACAGTGTTTTGTAGGTGTCATGCTTCAGTTGGGGGCTTGCTTTCTTAGGGATGATGGGGTGCGAAATAACACAGGAAGGGACAGAAGAAGACCACTGCATACCATTACTCTTTGGTCTAGCAATCCAGAGTGAAATGTTAGCATATCATATTAAGCAGTTAGTAATTTAACATTCAGGATATTCTGAGGAGAGCACCCAAAAATACAACACGTTGCCGTTCATTCCTATTAAAAACTGTAAAAGTGCATGTTTTATATTATGGGAAGTAGGGCTGCTCTATAAAATGTGTAAAATGGTGAAAAATGCACTTTACCATTTCCTAAAACCCAAGTTGATGTCTTCAAATAGCTTGTTTTGTCCGATCAACAGTCTAAAACCCAAAATGTAACAATTTACTATCACTTAAGACAAGAAGCCAATCCTCACAATCCTTTCAGCTCTAATAGGAAGACTGATACAATCCAATAATCTACTAGTATTATCTACTTGGAATTTTCCTGTATGTCCATTGGCACACTAAGCTCTAAAAGTATGCCATTTCCCAGGAAGGAAAACAAAAGTTGGTCATTTAAAAAGTTACTTAAATATGTGTTACATTATGTAAACAGGGGCAAATAAAGTGTCTTTTTTTTTCTTGTATCGCCATAGTTCAAGTGAGGGGGCTTATGAGATTAAATGTTATTTGCAAAATCTGCAGTTTAACACAATTGTGAAATTTTTTATATAAATACAAAGAACTCCATCATACTATCTTAATGCTGTCTGTGAGAAGCATTTTCCTTGTTTGGAGAGGAATGAGCAGTTATGCGAGTCTCTGTCTCCCTCTGCTGGAACAGACCGGCGCAGAGTTGTGACGGTGATGCCGGGAAGCAAGGCAGAGGTTTGACCAGACTGGTAACCCACATCCCAGTGACTTCAATTTGCCCCCAAAACCCCACAAGAACTGTTAGGTCGACCTTTGACCCGATACCACACACTGGGGCAACCTCATTTATCACCTGGATGTAGAGTGTTGTGATAGGGGGGTGGCGGGAGGAAGAGGGGCTCTGGGGGTGTAAGCACTCTTGAAGGGAAAGGAGGCTTTTATGTACATGTACAAAAGTTACAGACAGAGAGACGCTGTCTGGTTTGATTCTGATTGGCCGGGGGGGCGGGGGATGCAGAGAGGTCAGGGAGTCAGGGCTGATGAATGTTTTGTGATACTCAGGAGAGGTCTCTATGAGGGGGGAGCGCAGTGTGGTGTGGTTTGAATTAGAGACAAACTGACCCCCTTAAAAACTTCTATGTATTTACTGTTGTGGCTCCTAAAATGAGCAGAGAAAACGTTGTGAAAGATGCAGGAAAAGTTCCAGCTTATAACCTTTCGGTTATAAGCTGGAACTTATAACCTTAAGAACGCCAAGAATTTTAATTTTATTTCTGTTTACTTTTTGCCAATTGTTTCTTCCAATTATGAAGGCCCATTTCTCTATGCACTGCATCCTTGCCACTGCCAACCTTGCATCACCCATGCCAAATGTTGCCAAACATTTTGGCAGTAGCAGATATTTAAGTGAAGCCCTTAACACAAGGGGAGGTAGTTTAAAGTACAAATTGAATGTTTCAGCCCAGAGGTCAGAGCAGCAATACTGTTCCTCTACACTAGATCTAATATGGAGTTTTTGAGGCACAACAGAACAGCAAAATCTCAAGAAATGGCAACAAATTCTCATTCTCATTCAGTCTGTGAAGAAATAAAATATTGCTCTCCTGTCAGTGGTTCTTCTAAGCTATCCATTTCTTCCCCCGTGAATTGTTTTAAAAAAATTCATTATTGTGATGGGGAACTTTGTCTTGTGCTGCATGTAACACACATATCAACATGAGTACACACAAACACGCCACACTCCTGTTTCAGAGACGTTTTCAAGGCTGCACTCTTCACAAAGGCGCCAGATGCTACACAAAGTTTGTCGTTATTTAATTGATCTGAAATGCTAAAATAATTTACCCTTTAGAGATTGTGTCACACACAAGGACAACAAAATGCTAACATGTACACAACGCATATCTCAAAGCAGCCACAGCGATTACACACGGCAACAACACTATGCTGAAGAGTGAAAGACGCTAGAAAGAGGAAGAAAGTGAGTATGACAGTGAGAGAGAGAGAGAGAGAAAGGTCCTTTGATACCCCACCTTCCACAGAAGTGACAGGTAAAGCGACAACTAGTAGGCCTTCTTCACAAATTTTGACATATCACAGCAGGAAAAGCACAGGTGTAAATAACAAAATGAATTATGGCTTAATTCCATTGTGAATGCTGGCTCACCGTCATTCACGGCTTACTGGAACATTTGAATAAAACATAACCATTGTTAATATTAGTAACAACACCTGTGCTTTTCCTACTATGACAAGTCAAAATGTCTGCTCTGACAGACCCAAAACAACCCTGGTTACAATAGTTAGTGCCTTTGAGAATACAGTCCTAATGTTATTCTGCCAAACCTAAGAATTAGACTGTAGCGCCCCCAACTGTAAACTCAAAGATGCAGGATGGTACTGAAGTTGAGTGTGCTGGGAGAAACTTGTGAATCCTAAATATGTATAAGGATGTCATACTAAATGTTGTGCAACGTTTGTAGTTTGTCCAGTATGGCTAAGACGATTTATACCCTTTAAACAATGTTTCACACAACAGCAAAGAGAGAGACAGAGAGATGGAGCCTATGACAGTCCAGTTTCCAGAGTGACAGGCAAAACAATTAATACCTACCAACACTAAACCAGGATACAATAAAAATGCAGTGCAATGACAATACACCTTTGTCACTGTTGATGTTATAATAAAGAACTATAACAAAGTCAGCCAATGTTGAGAAAAATATAATGTAACTTGCATAAGGCTGCAACTAACAATTGATTTATCTGTTAGTCTGTGATATGTCAGAAAAACACCCATCGCAGTTTCCCAGAGCCCGAAGTTATGTCTTCAATTTGCTTGTTTTGTCCAAACATTTGAAAGCTGGAAACAATGAATGTTTGGCAATCTTCCTTGAAACAACTGATCAATGCCACATTGTTGATTATTCATTTTCTGTTCATCAATTAATTGATTAGTTGTTTCAACTGTAAATATGGCCTTGTGAAGTGAACACTGCACTTTGACAAATTAAAAGTACAACCATCTTACCTTATTGCAGCACTCCATATGAAGACTTCAGCTGAAGCTAGTCTAGCTCACTAGCAGGTAGCTCGCTTTAGCTCATTTAGCTTTCCAGCTCACCTGGCAAACTCACAGTTAGCTGGGTAACTATCTAGTTAGTTAGCTCACTAAAAGATAGAAGAATAGCAGGCGCTGGATTTAATTCTTTTTTTTGTTGTTTTTTTGGGAAATCAACTGGTGGAAAATAAGCCAGCAGCCTACTACTCCTTCTCATGAACTGCTCTTAAAATAACACTTCGGAAAAGATAACTTTTGTTCTATGACAAAAATCTCCCTTGAAATTCAAAACTGTATTGCCTTTCAAAAGCCACACAGAAGAAAACAAGAGTGACAGGCTAACAGGCACATTTGATCAATATCAGCTCCTGCTTGCAGGTAACTTTATTACCACAGCCAAAATACACCAGTAAAGATGGGCAGGGGGAGAATTATATGTAGGCTACCCTGAATTATAGCCTAGACCAATTCTTATTGTGAACAGCTGATTTTTATTATGCCTGTTGATACCTTCATACAACACCCCCTGTCACAAACATACATTTACAAACGTTTATCTGTCACGTTTAGTTTCTGAATGCTGTTAACGAAACAATGACTACATTTCTACCGATTATAGGGAGACCGGGGGCAACTGTAACATCTCAAACTGCACCAATCAGAAACAAGACAGAACCATAAAACTCATTAAGCACATGGTCTGTGATGATCCCTCACTGCCTGCCAAAGGAAAAATTGACGTCTCATACTTATCATTGTTTTTCTGCCAAGACTAGTTTTTGAGGCATGAAAGTTTTATGTAAGTATTTTTCTCGTATTGTCTTAACCTTAAATGTCTATGAATTTAAATCCATCTAGTTTTGATGACCATTCAGACATTTGATATATTAGTCAAATGTTATCTTTGTTGTTTCTACCCAGCAGGGTAGCTTATCATGGGGTGGTACGGTTGGAGGCAGTTGTAACGCTGTGTTGACAACGACATCATCAAAATGTAGCCAGCCTACCTGCGCTGTGTGTATTGTTACGTTTGTGGTGTTACTTGTGCGGCTGCTGTTGCTTAATAAATTGTTTTTATATTTGTATAATTCTATTATTGCACCTAAACACAATCTATCATTAATATTTATCATAAATATTCTATCATTATTATTATTATTATTATTATTATTATATCATATTATATTATTATATATCATATCAAATATTCATTATCATAACTATTATGTCATTATTATATCATGATATTATATATATTATATTATACATCATATCAAATATTCATTATCATAAATATTCTATCATTGCACCTAAATACAGAACTGACTTGTTGATGTATGTAGCCTTGGTGTCAGGGATGCCATGCAGGGAGCAGGGAGGGGACCCAAGTGCAGACAGGCAGGGAGGCTGAAGCAGTTCAATGATTTATTTAACACAAAATTAACTTACAAGTAGATCCACTGGACAGAAACGAAGGCAAAACAGCGCAGGCAAGAAAGACACGAGGAACTCAAGGAACCAGGGAAGCTGAAACTCATTGAAACCGAGACACATGAAATTAGACAATGACAAGAGACAAAGGAAAAGGACCAGTATATGTAGGAGAGACAACGAGGGAACCAGAAACAGGTGAGAAACAAGACACAGGTGAACCTAATCAAACTTCCGGGAAACGAACAATGACAGGAAGTAAATAGCACGAGAACACAAGACCAGGGATTACAAAATAAAACAGGAAACAAGACCAAACTACTCAGAGTCCATGGTGGATCATGACAGTAGGCCTAGGAAATGGAGCAAAAAATTATATGCAACACTATGGGGCAAGAAATTAAGCCCAAGATTATGCCTATAGGCCTACTCCAAACCTTGGATAGGCATTTTATGCAACATTTTGCAGGAGTGGTTAAACTGGAATTAATTGTTCAATAGGTATTACATTGTTTTAACCATATCTATGTTCTTATATGTTTATTGTGTTCCTTGGTATTTATATGAAGGTTTTAGGCCTAGGTCTACATGTGTTGTTACAATTGCCCCAAATGCTGTTACAATCGCCTCCGTATGCAGGGGCAAATGTAACATTTGACTTCTAGTGTTTGAATCAATTTTCTGACTGTACGATTGTTTGTAAAAACATTTGATGACTGTTAACAAGTAGAACACAGATACAAGTTACCTACATAAAAATTGTATCCAAATAGTGGTTAATAATGGTTTGTCCCATTAACCACACTTGCGGTCTTGAACCATCCATGTCTTGAACACACTTTGAAGTATAGCAGTAGACAAGTGTGTCCCGTGTCTGAAATATGCCAACACACAGGCTACACTTGATGCACACTTCTAATACCGCTTCGAGGCAGTATAGTTCTCTTTATACATACAGTCTTTTAGGACCATATCCTAATAATCAACAGACATGAAGATGTTTAAGTTTAATGTCTAATTTAATAATGTCTTTATTAGCCTACTCCTCTCAGCTCCTGTATGTGCATGTTTTACTGTAATTCTGTAAGCTTGATCCTACTTATTTGTCCCAACAAATCATCTGAGTTGGACTGAGCCATGTACAGTATCATACAGTATTTGCGAGAATGACAGGATGTATTTATTAATGGGCACTGTGGCAACACAACTTTTACTTGTAACACAGTATTTGTTCACTGTGGTATTGCTACTTTCACTTAAGTAAAAGATCTGAGTACTTCTTCCACCATTGGTGGCCTCTATTGAAAAGTAAGAGTAAGCAACAATTATGTTATGTGATATTACTGTGAAATTAGGATATTATGAATATCTGTCTCCCAGAGCTGGGAAACAGAGAAATGAGACTGAATTTGTAATGTTTACTCCACCGATGATGAATGGGAGGCTGACTTTGTGTGTGTGGACTCATTAAGTGTTTATATACTCAAGGGAGCTTTGGATGAATGACCCTTCAATATCCTGAGGGGAAATTTCTGTTGCATGAAGTATGTACAGAATATAAAGCAAATATTAGGACAGCATAAGGATACAAAAACAACACACACACTGACAGAAACCAGACACAGTAAAAAAAAAACACACATTAGGCTATACCCACTTAGTATCTCTCTGAAACAGTGAATGCAACTTGATGAAATGCTCTTTGATAATTTATAACATTTACCATGTTTTTTAGTTCATATGCTAAATTCCAAAGTCAGAAACAGGTTTAGCTACACAACAAGGAATGTCTGGATGTTTTAAAATGTTTGAAAGTAAGCTGATGTGTCTTCTCTTAATATACCTTTATACCTCATTTTATAAACTGTCAAAATGATAACAAGTTTACAGCTGAAGGTTCACATGATATGAAACATAGTGAAACTGGACATTTCATTGCAAAAACGTCTGGTTTTACTTTCGTATATACTAATACAACTGATGGTGTCCATGCATATCTGTCTGTTTCTTAGAATCAAACACAATAGAGGTTTGCATCGTGAGAAAACATTTTCCTTTAAATGGTTCTTCAGCTGTTAAGACCATGGTTAAGACTGACTAGAGTCTGAATTTTCACATTTGAACCACACGGTGGCAGTCTAGACCCCAAACGACTGTTTAAGGTGATGTCATAATTTCTCAAATTGCACTAAAATGTCCATTTACTAGGGTTGATAATGTAAACGCCTTACTCCATGAAACTGTTAGAGGTATTGTGAGATTGTTAAACTAAATAATGTAACTCCCCAACCCTGATTACAGTTGCAGTTTGCAAGGTTGCAGTTTTAACAATGATGTTACATTAAAAGTTACGACATGTAAAACAAGTTTGGGCATTATCAGCTGCTTCAAAGTTGAATGATAACTCCAATATACAGATCCTCAGACATTCTCCAAATGTTTCTGAAGATGAAAATCTAATGGTGTAAGCCGTCTACTGTAAAATGTGGAATTGTGTAGGAGACAAAAACTGTTGTTTTGAGGGAAACTACTCACTGAATTATCCTCTATTAAAAAATACACGTTATACATGTTTATATGTTAGCAGCTCCATTTGAGAAAAAAACTCAAATACACAAAAATCCTCATTATGTAACTTCAGTAAACATAGCTCGCACATAATGCAAATGCAAGTTTCTACCAAACAAACAGTGAAAACAGAGGGGAAAACACACATTGATGGATCCAGTTTCTACTTCTATGGTTCAATTAAACCATTGTGGACACAAATGAACAAACAACAGAATTTCATTGTAATAAATAAAGTGAATTTTAAGTATTCCGACAGACTGTGAAATATGCCAATTAAAACTCCAGTTGTGGGGAAAGAATAGCTTTAATTTCCTACTGAGCCTATGATCCACTCAGTTGCTCCTTTGATTGAGAGGCCACACTCACAATGTGCTGATCTTCTCCCTAATCTCCCTTATCTTCTTTGAGTTTAATGCCTAATCAACTATGTTGTGGTACCAGTGTGTAAATTGCTGATGTATATTATTATCACATAACTTTTATGAGTCTAAAGCTACTTAGTATAATATATGGACTTATTATGATGATTATGGCATCAAAAATGTTTTATGACATCTTTAAAAAAGCACAATTCGTATTTTAAGAATTTAAAAAACTGTTGCCACTGAAAAACAAAACAAAGGACTGCAGTAAAAAGGTGTTAATGCAATAATTTAGTCAAACCTTTACTCCAAACATGTAGGATGTAGGAATCACCAGCTGAGGGCGCTACACGACCACAGGTTTAAATTGAGACGTGTTGATTTTTCTCCCGTGCTTGAACCTCAAAACAATGCTGGCAACTGTTTAGGGCAGGAACACAAATCTGGCAGCACTCAACGAAAACAAAAGTGGCTAATCATCTAACTTCCCCACACTTTGGGAAATCAATAGGTGTTAAAAAGCTCAATCCGCAGACTAGTTCACTTCACAAAGGCAATAAGAGGTTACACCTGAGAGCCTCTCAGAGATATGGTGGTAAAAAGTTAACAAGATTAACCAGAAAACCTTTTTTTATCTTTTTTGTTTCATCACACATGCATTTGAACTTTTTGAAGACTAAACTTTGTTCTTTTCTTTTCGACTATTCATTGAAATGATCATCCAATCTATACTATTTATGAGCAAAAGGGTTAAGATAACTCCAAGCATTACAGTAGCCTATCTGGTATTTTCTATGATATACCTACAGTAACCTAATTTATAATCTGCCTATAAGGCGATATCTATAATATCCCAACATGAATTTATAGGAGTTTCATTTGAGAACAAAGGGGACATGTCCGGATTTGAAATCAAGGATCCGGAGATGGGAAAGATGGGGGGGGGTCATTTATCAAGGGCTCCTACGTCTTGCAGCCATCGTGGGCCCTCCACCAAAATGTAGACCGACGTCACCGCTTCCGCCCTACACCCCCCTCCTCCTTTCCCTCCTCCTCCTCCCCCTCTCCCTCCCCCGGCGTCGTTGGAGCAGCTCGGCTGCCTGCAATCCAACATGGAGTAGAGAGAGATGGGGCTCTAGCGGGGCCACCCCTCGGTAACAACAGCGACGACGCGCTTTTTACGCACAACTGGAACCGGAGTCGTCGGTGAAAACATGCGCCTTAGGACTTAAAAACGGAGAGTGTGCCTATAGTGTGTCCGTGCGTGTGTGTGTGTATGTGTTTGGGGAGGGGGGGGGGGCGAAGAGAAGAGCTGGATTCGGCTACTAAACTGTCTGTATAGGCTACGTTGCCTACTGAAGGCGATGGGGTATTAAAGTTATAGGAAAGGGGCATTAGCGATCCAGAAGAAACTGTGTGGCTCCGGGGGAGAAAGAGGGGGAAAGTGAGGAAAAGAAGACTGAGGCACAGCCAGTCGAAGGCAAGCCAAAGAGCCGAGACTCGCACAAAGGCGCAGGGGGGATTTATGCGGAATTGGAGACAGAATCGGAGGAGCCGCGGTGAAAGAATGACGAGCGAAAAGTATGCAACCGCCGTGGTACATTACCTGAGGTGAAACGAGAAAATGATAGAAGAAACACACCCAAACGAGTAAGTACCGTGGCTCAAAGATTTCTCTATCCGTATGTCTTTTTTCGCTTCTCCCAGTGCCTACAAGTTGGAGATGATTAGGGCAACTTGGTGGAATGTGCAGCCTAAACACCCCCCTCCCTACAAAGCTGGGTTTCATGTATGTTTTGCTTTTTTTTTTTTTTTTTTTATTGTATCCACTCGGTGGGATTTGGTGCTTGATGCTTCTGTAAAGCAATGCATTGACAGTGCTGTAGAAGAGGGTTTTTAGGGCCCCCACCTTGGTGTAGACTAGTCTTCAGAAGGCAAGAGAGAAAGAAGAGGAGTAGGAGGAGGAGGGGAATAAGCGTGGGTGGATCGGAAACATTTTCTGAAAGGACCTGAAGCGAGAGAGCAGGCCCTGTTGCAGCGTAACTTAGAAACTCAAACACGCCCCGAAGTTACACCTTTTATAAATACACAAACAGCCCAGGGAGCTCACGCACCTCTTGTTTGTGCATTGTTAAGTTAAAAAAAGAAAAACCCGACGGCGTTTACAGAAGCGATTTGGCCACATCTGTATGTTTGCTTCCAACTGAAGGGGGAAGTCTCGCAGGATATGAGATATCCGATATGCCTCATCCGCCATCTCTTTCTCAATCGCCCTCATTTGCATAGCCTACCGCGCTCCATTCATAAAAAATACCGATCGTAAACGACGACTTGCCCCGAAAAAACACGCGTCTGTTCTCTTTAAACCGAGCCTCATAAGCTCGTGTCTGTCCGTTTCTGTCAGACAGACAGCCCCGTGGGTCGTGCTGTTGAAATGTAGCTAATATAGAGTCGTACAATGTGTAGGCCCACAGACCTGTTTATACGGCACCCATAGGCCTATATGGAAGCGCTTGCAGCTTAAAATTAGCTTTTAGTGCCGAGAAGGAACCGTATCTTAATCTGAATAACATTTAACACTGGGCAGGTGGCAGAGCGCGTATAGCCCTTTACGTGGATGTTACTGTTAAAACAAACACGAATACAACACGGGGAGATTATAATAGTGTTTTATAGACGAGCCTTTGCCAAAAAAACAATCTCTTTAAGGCTCAAATGAACATGTGCAGACATATGAGCAGGCAAGCCAGAACCATTTAAATTATTGGCTCCCATTTTGCTTCTTTTTTTTTTTTTACAACTCCATTAGCCTATATCGACAACTCCTCTGTCTCCGTCAGACTGCACGGTGCTGTGCCCGGTAGGAATGCCTGCCTTGCAGATCTCTGTCGGCGGGGGTGGAAGGGCGAAGGGCACCGCAGGGGATGTTTGCGCTGCTGTGGCGCGACGCCGGCTCATTCATAAAAGCCCTCTAACCTCCAGCGCGTCCCCATTCATGCCTGCCGGCCGTACTCGGCTCCACGACGCCAGCGTGCAGAGACTCTGTCCCCGGTCTCACAGGCGGACAGGGACGGAGAAGGGGGCTGGAACTTGGCCCCGGTTTGTGCCTCTAATACATGAGAGGCACAAACCGGGGCTGGAACTAACCTGGACTCACTAATATGTGTCTTGTACCACCTGAAAGCGTTTAAACGTCTCCCATGTTCCCCACTGACAGTAGCAATATCTTTTATAGCCTTGTTCTGAGTCACATATTTAATAAGTAATATATTAAGTAAACAGTTGCTTTAACCCTCAATTCTAAGCTGCCCTTCACTTCCGGGCGAGGAGGCGTTTCTGTGGTGATGTGATGTGCAAATTGGGCCACGCCCACGACGTACCTTCATTTAGCAAAGCAACATATTCTCATTTTACAAGAATTTGGTAAAAAAAAAACACATCTTCCCAATTTTAGTCGCATGGACTTCCAAGAAAATGGAAATAAAGATTAATTGTGTGACAGTCATAAAAGAGTAATGGGAAAATATTTGTTACTGGGCCCCGTTAGTCTCATCTCCTGAAGATTTTACAAAGAATTTTATTTCGATTTCCACAATCTCATTCAAACATGCACTCGGCTTCATTTCCTTTACATATTTATTAGCCAGCAGTTCTTTACTGTTAAATCTAAACTTTTATTAAACCTTTACTCTTCTGCAAATTAAAGTTTAATAAATGCCAATGCTATAATCTACAGTATAAATTAATTTTAAATTAGCGCTGATACAAATATATTATATATGTCAATTTATCCCTTGATTCTCATTGGCTGACTAATATCCAACCTGGGTTGTCCCTAAAACTTCCAACAGCTGCAGACCTGTGGCCACAGTCAGTGTATTCATCTCTGAATATGAATGCATTTAACAGAATCATCCATCATTGGCCTTCTGTCTCATATCACTTAGCTAGGCTAACTAACAGTTAAAAGCCTAGGATTGCTTAGCGGAAGAGTATTTTAAGGCTTATTGAACTGTGTTGTTTTAAAACATTGATGAGTTACTGTAATTTCATAATGGTAAAAGAACACTTGACATATGTTTAGATTTATTTTAGTTTCAGTGGTACACATTAGGTTAATTGCTTTGTACATTAAATTTCAACTAAATTTCTCTCCAAATTTAGCTTCTGTAAAATTTTGATAGTAACCTTTTGGTACTGCTGCTTGCTGGAAGGACGTGAATCAATGTGCAGTTATCTGCTAGTTTGTGTGTTGTGGTTTTCTTATCAGAAATAAAAGCCAGTTATGGGATTAAGGCAGGGTCAGGAGATAAAAGACATGTTAAAAGTAGCGTAGCCTTTCTTCTGATTATGTAGCATTATGTCACAGGTAAAGATACTTTACTACCTCTTTCTTCCTGAGGAGATAATTGTATGTCTGCATTTTAGCAGCAGTGGACTTTTTTCTGCTGATGCATTCTACGGCAATTGAGTGCACACATTTGAATGCCTCACCTGCTCAATGGAGCAGTCAGATTTGGTGTGTCAGTTTTGCTATCAGCAGGCTTTGTGATTACAGACACGCATGCATACGTTGTGTTTGTGACGGCCTTTTGTTGACTACATGTCCTAACATGTCCTAAACTATAACTAAAGCCATCATGTCCTCAATTTGGGGGATGTGCTTCTTTGCCCTGTCCTTCTGAGGACATTTATTACCTTTTTATAGAAGTGCAAGATCTCTCTTACACACACACACACACACACACACACACACACACACACACACACACACACACACACACACAACCCGAGCAGAGAATGTATTGATCTGGTGTGTGCTGCTGCAGGGTCAGCATGTGCACAGTCAGTATTGGACAGGAGATGCCCGGTGACATTCAGCTAAGGTCAACGTAGCAACGAAATATAATCCATCCATCTGAACAAAATGCACTCATCAACAGGCAAAGCAGTGAGGAGTTAGCAGGTCTGCATGTTCCCTCAGCAGGACTGTTCTGTTCCTCACACACACATTTTTCTACATTAGCAGCATTTGATATTGATAATAAACTTGACAGGTGTGGAATTTTGGGACAGTGGAAAAGTTCCTCACCAAAACAATGCATAATTGGCAGAACAATGAATAATAAATTAGAGATACTGTAGAAGAGGTTTCTCTACAAGAGAGAGCTGCATCTACATTGGAGCATCGCTCAAGGATGTAGTAACTGCACATTGTGTTAAAGGAATGATCCAGCCTTAGATGTTATAAAACTAGGTGTGTATTGAAAGTAATTTTCTTTTCCTGTTATCACTTTCCATCAACCGGCCTCGTCTCTTACTTTTCTTAAGTGAGTTGCTACATTTCCCACAATACAACAACAAGCCCTGGATGTGTTGCATTAATCCGTTAGTTGTACATGTGGAAAGACTGATTGCAATAAGGGCAAAAGAGGGTGTTTTTTTTGTACTTAAATAGTGAGATTTGGCCCCCTGACTTGAAATGCAACATGTGTTGGAGCTGCATTGCATTCTGGTTTATTGAGGCCGTTGGTAGTGTAGAAAATGGTCTTTCTGACTGAGGGACTGGTCACGAAACCTGACATCTTCTGTAGAAATTTTAGACTGCTGAGATATTTCCTATTGTCAAACTCTGTTTGTGGCCATAACATGTGTTTTGTCTACACAGTATTTGCATATACTGTAAAAAGAGGACATAAATGTAACTATTCCCAAGGCAGTGTGGAAAGAGAGGGATAGTCCTGGTGGCTGAGAAAGTGTGGGAAGAGACACTTTGAGGGGCTTATTTAGCAGCTTTCGCTGTCTTTTATACTATGTTTTAGGCCAAATTATCACATAATTTGAAAAACGAAAGAAAAAGAAGAGATAACAGCATGGAGAAAGAACAAAAAGAAACATATATCACACTCAAGTGCACAAACATATAATCCATGTCCAGAAATGAACTTCCTTTGCAGACCCTTTGCATTCTCTCTCTCTCTCTGTGTGTGTGTGTACTCCCCCTCCACACGCACACACACACACGCATCATGTGGAACAGATCCTTGTTCACAGTATTTCCTGTGTTTTACAGAGCAGCTCATCACTGGTTGCTATCCGGAGCCTTTATATAATGGCCTGAGCTGTTTATATCTGGAGACCAAACAATGGCCCCGGATTGTTTGCCTGTTTTTTTTTTACTAATCTCTGCTCATCAGCTGACTGGATGACCAAGATTATAATAGCTTGAGTTTTCATTCACTTCACTCAGTGTGTTTTTCTCTTGTCACACCAAGTATACAACAATCCACCGTGTTGGTTATTGAAGGCTCAAATTCCTTTCAGCTCTTCAGTGAATGAACTCTGTGAACTTTCATTTCTTCAGTAACCAGTTTAGGGTTATACTTAGTTTGCCATGGTAGTACCTGGATGTTTGAAATCAACACATACAGTAAACTTTGCATGCACGCAAGGTATGTGCTTATCTAGACTAATTCTAATGTACTGTACGTTATGTACTCTGTTCTGGCTGATTATCCTTTCTGATCTGTCCAAAAGGAGATGAGCTTATCTTCCACCAATGCAAATTTTTCTCCACAAATGACATTTAAAGGAAAAGAGATCATTTTGTAGGACATATTTGAAAGTTCATCTAGTTCAGCTTTGTGTCTGATGAAACTATTTTACTGTGTCAGTGTCTCGTCACTCTTACACAGCTTCAAATCTTTGGTGGTCTCACCTACACTAAAAGGTTTATATTTGTGAAAAGGTTTCCCCACTTTCAAACGGTACTCTCATATTTAGTTTAAATGCAGATATTCACAGTAATTTTATGCTTCTTGGAAACTAAACTAAAGGCCGCAATGCAATCTTGGAACCCATCGGCTATTGTCTGACAACAATTTATTTAGTTTTTTATCAATGTCGGAACCCTAGAAATTAGTTTTTTATTATCTTTTTTAAAAATCTATTTGCATTCAAATCGTCGTCAGATGATAGCCGACGGGTTCCAAGATTGCTAATCAGACTGTAAACAACGAGTGGCGCACGGAAAAGGAAGTGTCCCAGATATCCGCTGGCTACACCAGAAGCCCTGAAACATTGGCTGTTGCCCCCAGAGGCGAAATTGTCAGACGATAGCCGATGGGTTCCGAGATTGCTTGGAAACTGGATGTTTTCATGTTAACATAAAATTTAAACTATATAAACACATAATAGAGGAAGACTACAGGCTATTTAAAATAACCACAAATAGCATCCAGAAACGCTGCAGCCTGTCATGTGTAGTGGTAAATATACCAGCATATTTAGACTAGGGAAGCCCTAAGAGAACTGACTTCCTAGTGTTCATTATGCAAATAATTTTCAGTTGGTGGTGCCCTGGAGCTGGACCACAGGCTGTCCAAAATACAAGATAAATCTTTGACATCTGACAGTTTATGTAAACGAAGACTACCTGATCAAACACACCAAGGTTGACATTGTGTCGGATATCGATTCAGAGAGCATTAGAAAGCCCCTCATCACTTAAATTTGACCCAAAGCCGTAAGCCTAACACAGCACAAGAGGATATGAGGCATTATAGAGGGTCTTGGTTGGCTTTTCAGTTGCTTTTAAGAGGTTTAGAACCAATCGGCTTAGTATGGTTTCCACCTCGATAGAGATGAAGGGGCTGCAGAGTCACCTTAGAGATGACGGCTTCCTCTCCAAGTACGGTTGCAGGTTGTTGGAGCTGCAACACAATTGGGCCCTGAATGTTTGCACAGTTATTTTTGGACCAAACATGCAGTATACCCATTTGTTTGTCCATTAAGGCTGCACAATTAATGCTTTGGAGTTTCATAATTAATTAGACTTGATTCACAGTAATGTGAAGGCTTAGCTTTTATCCCATTTTGAAATCTTTTTTGATTAATAAGCACATAGCAAGTTTTTTTTTCTATACTGTAGACCTGAGAACAATCTAACTGTGACAGCATTTTAAAGTGATTAACTGCGGTGACACTATTTTGCTCCCAAAGAGATAATAGTAGAGGATAATCATGAATAGGTCTGAACTCGCATTGTGATTGGTCGGTTGGGTATGGGATGTTATCCGCTAACGCTCCTCTGCATATTAGAGACCACTCTGTCATGTCAACTGACCACTCACACCAGCAGCGTGAGTCTTGTGCTGCCCAGACGTGTGAGCGTTCCATATAACTACAGCTGATTGACAGAAAGCCGATCAAACCACCACCACCACCCCCAGGAGCCTCTTGTGTCAACACTTGTGAATGAACTCGCTTCGCCCCACCACTCTCTCTATTTCTGTCCTTCACATTCTCACACTGAGGTGAAAATATGAATGAAAGCCTAAATTAAGTTTAAAAAATGAGCTGAACAAAGTTGTTAGCTAATCCCTCATGTTGCATGTAACTAAAATGTCACCAAAATGCATTACTTTTACATAATTCACCTTATTTTGTCAAAATCTGTTTATTTGTAGTTTTTTGTTTACTATAGAAAATCCAACTTATTATCCAATCACACACTTTTGATCAGTTCCTCCTCTCCTCTTTTCCTAGCACTCCATTAAAATCTCAAATACATTGAAATACATTAAAAAAAACTCAGAAGAATTGCAGTTGTTGTCCAGTACCAACTCTAATAAATCCAGAAAAATAAATCATTCTTATGTATCTATAGTACAATACTGTATGTGAAGAAATTGTGTATTCTCCACCTCAGTTTTCTTTTTTTTACATTTCTTTGAACTACACTGTGTGTAACAAGTGCTGGGACATTACAACAGGAGATAGAAATAAAAGGTGGAAAAAATGACAATCCAAAGTCATTTTTCAATTATTTAATGAATTATGTAGTCAGTGAAAGGTCAGGAAGTGTACGTTAGCTGAGCTCAAAGTAAGGCCTTAGACATGCTAATAGAGTCTGAACTATAGTCAAAAACATTTAAAGGTATTAAATTAACAATGATGATCAAGAAATTCTGCAAAATCTTCACATTTGAGTAGCTGGAACTAGCACATGGTTGGTATTTTCACTTGATAAACAACTATATGTTTCTGCACTATATGTGGCGTAGCTGATGTCCCTGTACCGGGAGTGTGATTGTGAAGCACCTTTCAGTCACTTCCTGATAGCTGCAGACAGGGCATGTGCTGTGTGGCGCTCCGCAGAGAGAGGCGGACCCTGTGCGGGTGTGTGTGTGTGGTTCTGTTGATCAGGCAGAGGCGCGGCCAGTCATTCCTTATCAGAGGAAGTATAGCCGCCCTTATCACACATGGCTGGGCTGCCCTCACTGGCCCTTTTATCTGTCACACATGAGCTGGATTCCATACCTGATAACCAGCCTGTTCCCAGCCCCCTTTACTGTTTTATTGCAATATTGTTACACACAGACCACGTCAGGTATTTGCAGGGTCCTAATAGCATATGCTCTAAAAGTATGTATTCATCATTCGTTCCAGCTATAGTTTTGTGATGTTTTGATAGTAAATACAGACAGAAGGTGGCTGCTGACATGGCTTACAGGCAAATAAATTTAAGTGGAACTTAAGAGTTCATTGATGGTGCACTGTTGTGGCTTGGCAAGGAGTCTACAGGTGTGCACTCCACCCACGGCTCATTTCCTCATTATGAGACAGACTTGTTTGCAAGGTGTGTACCAGGTATAGAAATAAAAAGTATAGAATGGATGCTTCAAACACATGCAGCAGTGCACCAATAACTATATGAAACACAGAAACCAAGGGGACCTCAGTTACAAGTTTGTGTGATATAATTGTTTGTACCTCATTTACAGAGCATAGGGAGAAAATCAATTAGTTAACTATTATATAAATTTATATATATATATATATATTATTTACAGCCCACAACTCAAATGATTCTCTATAGTCTCATCACTTTAATCAACACTGTTTTTAGCTGCAGACGGCAGCTGTTTTCAGTGAAAAAAACTCTAAAATCCAACTGTACGCTACCTGCCGAGCACCAAAAAACAGTTTGACAAAGTTAGCATCTAGCTGGTGAACATAGTAGCGATATATTTCCCTTAGGAGTTGGTGGAGATCAAAACAAAAGCTAAACGGAAAGTGAATATTGGACTTGCATTCGCCAAATGAATGCTAATGTTGCTCTGTGTCTGCTCGATGTGTAAATAGACGACAGTTTGCCAACACATTAGCCATATCAACTTTACATGGCGGTAATATGTCAGTGTTCTGTTTACAGCTTGTTTCCGTTGCCCCCAAGTGGCCAAAAACATCTGTTAATGCAGATGTATCTAGCATATGATGCATAAGTAACAGTCATGAATTGTACTCTTAGTAAGGAGAATCATTTGTTCCACCAGAAAAAGTACCTGTGAACATCTATACAACCTATCTAGGTTCTTTTACATCTGTGGGTGAGGAGAAGGTAATGACTGCAGTGTGCTCAATAAAACTGTTGGTGTGTTTGCATACCAGGCTGTTGAATTTGGTACCAAGAGTGATTGCCACGATACTCACTGTAATGTAACTCAAACTTTATGTTATAATATTGAATGGTGCCTACACTAGCTGGAGGAGCTTGTGAGTCACGGTGGGAGGAAGTCGGCTGGCAGTAAATCAGAAATGTACCCTAAAGACGCATAAAATAAAAAACACACTGACCACCAACAGGCAACAGTACATTGTGACAAATTTAAAGAGAGAGGTTGTGCAAAAAGTAGAAGCGAGGCACACCCTGCACCTTTGACCTGATGGCAACAGCTCATATCAAATTAGTAGAGGATGTGATGCATGAATTGCCTGTTATTTCCTTATCAGTGAGGTGTTGACTTCCCCTCCCTCTATCTTCCTTCTGGACTGAGTCATCACTCAACACTTTACGTCCTCATCCCACCTAAAAGAGACTTTGAAAAGTGCTCGCAGCCTTAAAACACAACACGGTCTGAGCATGTGATAATTGTAAATCACCTGGAGCCCACGTTTTTAGTTCAAATATTAGACGACCATAATGTTTGGGGAAAAGTGTGTATAAAGTTAAAGATTGTGTGAATGTGCACAAATAGGTGATTATAAATAGAATATCAACCACCTTTTCTTAAAGTGGGCATCAGTCTTTTTTTTTTTTAGCATCGGTACCTCGTGCCGCATTCGTGTGGACAGAATTAGATTCACAGTTCCCAAGTGTGTGTGTGTGTGTGTGTATTTGTGCCAGAATGTGTGGTCGATCCCAAGTGTATTAAAGTAGCGCGTTGCTGCTGGTTGTGGCTGTCTGTGTGTTCCAACCACAGATTACAGGGCTGTCTGCAGACGGGGCTCTGAACATGGGTCACAAGGCAGCCCAAAATGTGACAAGTTCATCTCAGAGAGCTGATAGCCGGTATCGTGTGTCTTAAAGCACATGTGCTTATATAGCACAGAATTTGGTGTTATTTTTATATGTGGGTGGACTGGATGTGTGGTTCCGTATGTGAATGTGAATCGTATGTGTGTGAGTCATGTTAAACTGTGGTACTTTAATATAAAAGTAGCAGTGTGGATTTTCACACTAAACATTTTTCAGTGTCAGAGCTGCTCTGAGGATTGAAATAATGTTGTTTTTTCCTTTCAATTTGCAAAATTACTGTACGTTCACCAGCACAAAACCTACATACAAACTATGACTTGCAACAGGAAATAAACCGTCTGTCATCCATCATCCAAACACAATATATATACACACATGGCTAGCAAGTTAATTTCAAGATGAGGGAAATTTATCTGAATAATAATAAAACTAGCCCCATTTTTTAAATTATTAATCAGTTCATAACCGTTCTCTTTAAATCCCTTTTAATTTCTGTAGTTGTTTCCATCATGCAAAGGCTTTTGAACCTATATGAAACTATAAAAATGGCACAAATGCATTGTTATCCAGAAAGGTAGCTCGCTGCTACCCAGAACAGTCTTAACATCTAACAGTAGTCGACCATGAAGACATGAAATAACATTAATTAGTTATTATAAAAAGCCAGTTGCCAGAAGCCTAGCTGACCTTTCATATTCAATATAGCCATTGTAGCCTCTAACTAGCAACTGTAAGGTAGTTTGCTAGTCTAACCCTTCAAGATCAAGAAATAATAGAAATATAAATAGATCATTGACATCTCTGTTTTCAATTCTATCATTTCCTTTGTTGCCATTCAAGTTTTCCACGTGGCTAAGTGGAACCTGAATGACTGTTTGCCTCCGCCCAAATGAAATGAAACTGTATCACTAAAGCTCCAGTCTGCCAAAAACAAGTTTACTCTTCTAGCATACTTACAAAGGTAGGTTTTGGCTAGTGTGTCTTTAATGCCCCAACACAACAAAACTTTCATATCTGAATGGAAAAGTCTCAGAGTTTTAGAGGGTAGTTGCTTTTCTGTATGAGCTGTTTGTCTGCTGTCACCTAGTCAGTCAGTCAGTCAGTCAGTCAGTCATTCAGTCACTTTTATGAATGTGTGTGGGTGGAAGCTGGTGAACCAGTTTTGCCACGTGTGTGTGTGTGTGTGTGTGTGTGTGTGTGTGTGTGTGTGTGTGTGTGTGTGTGTGTGTGTGTGTGTGTGTGTGTGTGTGTGTGTGTGTGTGTGTGTACATCCATTCCCTGGGACTGTCTGTAAGCTAATTATATAACAACACCTCTCTCATTCACTCCCACTCTGCCTCTCTTTCTCCCTCCCTCTCTCTCTTTCTATGTTTCTCTTTCTCTCTTTATCCCACACGCACACACACACACATACACACACACACACACACACACAGAGTGCAGCATCGACGGAATACACAGAGGTACATCCTGTTATTGTCAGATCATTCATGTGGATTGTGACCGTGCTCATTGTGCGCCTGTGAGGGTGGTGGCTGTCATGCCAATGCTTGAGAATGTCTTGTATCTTGAGAGAGTTTTTGTCATGTATTGTTTCTGTACTGCTATATAGACTAAACTGCAGCCGCATTATCTGTCGGTTTGCATGACGTGACGGCTCCAGTCCACCGTACACTAACGAACTTGTGTGTAGTTGGAATAAGATTAAGATCAATAAGATGACTCAGATAATTGTGTGAAGCAGTACATCTAACAGGGCTGCAACTAATGATAATTTTCATTATCATTTCATCTGTTATGTGTTTATTTTTTGATTAGATGATTAATTAATCTATAAAATGTCAGAAAATAGTGAAAAATGCCCACCAGAGCCAAAGGTGACGACTTCAAATTGCTTGTTTTGTCTGACCAACAGTCCAAAACTCACATGTAAAGATATTTACAGCAATAAAAAACAGAGAAAAGAAGCAAATCCTCACATTTCTGAAGCTGCAACCAGGAAGCATTTGGCATTATCTTTGAATAACCTATGGATCCATTTAGAAAATCTCTCAAATTAATGACAAATAACGGCCCAAATTGCTTATTTCTATTATTTATTTTATAGTTAATTTGATTATTTGAAGTAGTACACTTCACATTTTAGTAATTTTACTTGATTATTTTGACATGTTGTCTTCATTTCATGGTGACAGTAGAGATGCAGACAGGAAATGCAGGGAGAGAGACATTCAACAAAGGTCCCTCCTGGCAGGAATTGAACCAGGCACGTTGTATTATATACAACCACTAGGCCACTGGACGCTTCGATAAGGGACATTTTTACAAATAATCACAGGAAAATGTTTAGCGGAGGTGCAGATTGTGACTCATCTTGTGTCATGATCAATTTAGTTAGCAGATGACGGCCTAAACAGCAGCCACATTTATTAAATATATGGAAGTTTCTGTGTGAAATATCAATTCTACTCAATTCTTTTTTTTTATGTTAACGAGGTGGCGCTGCAGGAAACCCTGAATCAGTTATGTGAATTGTCATCGATTCATTAATTGAATGCTTATCTCATGTTAAAATTCACTTCTCGAAGAAGTTTTGAGTACCGCCAAAGAAAATACATCACCAAGCTACATTTACATTAAAGTGAGTGTGTGTATGAGAGTGTTTTCGTGCTGACTTGTCCTGGTGCAACACCTCCCACCTCAGCACAGCGAGGACCAGGCAAAGTCGTGACTTGAGACGCCCTCAAACATTCTGCCACTGTGTGAATCCACCTCTATAATAAACTGCTGTGGCATTAACACTCTCTTATGACTCCTGCCAGAAAAATTAAGACAAGTTTTGAGTTTTCAGGACAGTCAATTCTTTACAAGTAAGTTGAGGCCAGGATAAAATGGTAGTTGCGGCCTGAGGAAATTTTTTTGTTGCTTTAAGAGTTTTTGTCTTGCATGGAAAATATTTGTTCCAAAGCTTAAATACACATTTTCAACTTCCCACCTGGTAGTTTCTCTGAGTGCTGTTTTGTCTGTGTTTTTGTTTGTTCCTGTGGATTTTTCACACCTATCATTCGTATACAGGCTAGTATATATTAATACCGAGAACTTGCACACCACGTATTGATATTACCACGTAGATATATATTTCTGTATGTTTTCTGTGGTTTCGCTGTGGAAGGAAGTGGTTGATCCTCTGCAATTGATGTCTTACCTGATGAAGTCAAACAAAATAACAATCTGATTGGTTTTGTTTTTAGTATCAATTTAGCTGTTTATTTAACTTGCTCATTATGCAAATGAATAAGGTTTAGATATCTACCCCACGTTGACATGCAGTCAGAAGGTGGTGCGTGGTGGAGATTTTCTGCAACCAAACATGTTTGCTGAGCTTCTTACGCTCCCAAAGGTTGATTGAAACGTCTTGTGCTCTTCTTAATGCTTTATTAGCTGACATGTTGACTAGACAACCCTCTATAATCCTCTTGAAGTGAAGTATGTAGGTGATGCAAACTATCTTGAAGTAGAGTTCCGTGGAAATGAGATACAGCGTCTAGTTTGCCAAAAGCAATTGTACAGGGAGTTCTTCTGAAAACTTATGGGGTAACTCCTTTATAAGATTTTATCGTGCATACTTAAGATGGCATAGTGAAAACAGAACCTTTTCCTAGGGGCAGAAAAATGTATCATGTGAGTTTCATGCTTTTATTTCATATCGAAAGGTCAGGTAGCTGGTTTCACCTGTAGTGTGACTGAGGTTCCTCTCTGACCACAGATACAGAAAGAGTCTGAAACCTATAGTGAACATTGTTTCTTTTTTTTCCAGTATTAATTTAAAAGTGTGATTTTTTTTCTGCCGTAAAATACTTTAAAGAGCTGCTGCACCTGAAATGATTTCATTAGCCTGCATTTCAGCAAAGCTTCAGAGGTCTTTTCTGCCCTCAGACCTGGTGGTTTCTTATCTAAAATTCACATCATTCACTTAATGAAGAGGGAGCATTTCCCTTAAAATGTTATCTAACTCCAAAACTGTTATCGTCTCCATATAATGAGCATATAAAAAGTTAAAATGAAATGAAAGTCTTTGGAGTTTGATTGACTTTCTATATTAATTAAACACACATCCTTTGTAATGTTTTGTCACGAAAAATGTTCAGTCGTAAGATTATCAGCTGTTGGAACTTCAGTGTTGACAGTGATCTTCAGTCAAAACCATTGTGACACATTTCGTATCAAACAGGTTAGAGCCCCACCCTGCTGTATACTCCAATATAAACAAATACATTTCAGTTATCTTTCTAATGATTCGTCCTCTCTCTCTCTATCCAGTGACAGCTACATCGTGCGTGTGAAAGCGGTGGTGATGACGCGGGACGACTCGAGCGGTGGCTGGCTGGCCCAGGACGGGGGAGCTCTGAGCAGGGTCGGGGTGTGCCGCCTCCTGCCGCCAGAGCTGGCACCCGTACCGGCCCCCAGCTTTTCCCAGTTCCTCATCCGTGGTGAGCGGCTGCGAGACAAACAGGTAAAAAACACACACAAACGCACAAACATCAGTGAAAGCACATCAGTCAGAGTTCATTTAAGGATAAGATTTGGAAAATGTCTCCCTGTTGTGATTGGCTGATATGTGTCGGATGAACAGGTGATCCTGGACTGTCCTCTGAGGAAGGACCTTGTGTACACTATAGCAACGCCCACATTTCACCATTGGAAGGTGGAGGACAGGAAGTGTGGTCTGTCCTTCCAGAGTCCAGCTGACGCCAGAGCGTTCGACAGGGGGGTACGGAAAGCCATCGAGGACCTGGCTGAAGGTACGACAATGTCATGAGGTCGTAGTTATGGCTGAAACATTGTTCATGTCTTTCCAAACATACAATTAATATTGAAGGAGTTTAATACGAAGAGAGATGTAGCACATAGGGATGAGAACACTCAACTTATCAATGAATAAGATGTTAACTAATCCATGCAGAGAGGTTAAAGCATTTTTACTAATGAAGGTGGACCACGTGGCGAAACATGTGTTCAAAATTGATTAAAATAAGTCATGAGTTTTGATAAGCATGATAAAGTGAATTCACTATCCACTACTAGAAAGTCTGAGATAGCCTTGAGAAGTGTGCATCAGCAGACTCAAAAACTACAGCTTTGAAATCTGTTTCCCAAAAGTTGAACCAGACATTTTGTTTTTTAACTGTATTTTCAGATAATACAACTGTAGGACTGTTGTGGTGTGAAATGTTTTGGGTCACAGCGTAATATCAGGGGTACAACTTGGTTTCTGATTAAAAGCAACAACTTTAAAAGGAATTCTTCACCGGCTTTGCTGAACATTAATTGGACTTTATAAATGCACGAAGTGATGATTTGAGCTTTAAACTCCACTGTCGGTGGATGAGCTCCAGAGTTACCCTCACAGATACATCATCCAGTTAAGTGCTGGTTCCTGTTTTCTTCTCTGTAGGCTCCACAACCTCCTCTACAGCACTCCAGAACGAGGGCGAGCTGGGTGACGACGACGTCTTTACTGTAAGTTTCCTACTTTCATGTACTATCCATGTTGGGATTATTATATATAGTTATAGAGGTCCATCTGTTTTTTGATTTAACAACAACTTTCCCAATGTAGCTGCTACAAATCCTCATCTATGTGCTATCAAATGAGGCATCAAGGTGCAATAACTGTGATGTGAAGGCTACTTGCAGGCATTCCTTCATTTAGTTTGAAGCACTTTTAGTTGAGTTGACATTTTGCATAAAGTTGAACTCTTCTCAATTCACTCCATTTTTGAGTCTTGAGTCGCAGTGGGCAGCACCAGGATGTTATTTCAAGGTTCAGTTTGGGGGGTGCCGATGCAGGGGGCTCCGGCAAAATAAAAAAGTTACGTTGCGACAAAAGTTGAGCCTCATTCAATACGACATCATCCGGCAAAACACTGCGAAGGCTGGTCACATACATGCAATCGCACATTCCAGAAAAATGACTGTATAACGTGAAGACTGTATTTCTACTGTTTACCTCGCGATTGTCATGACGAAAGATGCTGCTTTGATAACTTTCCAGACTTGTAAAATCCTGTCTGAGTATTATAAACCGCTGTGCAGTGTTTTGGCATCTGATAAGCCTTTAAACACACTCAAACTGATCTTCCTGGATCAGATTTCATGTCCACCTGGTACATTAAACAACACTCCCCCACCTGTGCAGCCCCCTGAGTTTGGGGGTTTTTGGTCTGAATGCACTCCAGTGAGTGTTATCTTGACTGTTGCAGTCCTCTCTTAGTCAGACTGTGGCTCAGTTTCTACCAGTACTCATTCAACATCTCCAATCCATGGAGTAAACCATGGGTCCAGTACACACTGATCAACTATTCAGACAAAAACCCCAAAGGACTCTTCTGCATCCAGAAAAAGACTTTGTTTCGTCCATGTAGCAGAAAGTATTTCAACTCAGGACTTCACTCAGGATCCCATCCCTGTCTTGTATACCTGCCACAGTACATGAAGTGTGTGTGTGTGTGTGTGTGTGTTATTTGTGTGTCAGGGCCTTTCTACCTTAAGTTAGCATGAAGGACCTCCTCCCCCCCACTCTGTAACCTGACACCAGGAGCAGCAGGCAGGGTCACAAGGTCACTTCCTGTATCCCACCACCTCGCTCTCTCCTGGTGAACTCCCCTCTCCACCCCCCTCTCCACCCTCCCAGTTGAAAAAGAGAGCCGCCACCAAACTAGCAGCTAGCAGCTGTTTCCCAGCTTAGTGCAGGGCTGCTGATTTACGAGAGGAAGTGCCTCGTGGTTCATCTTTGACTCAAGCTGTCTGTAAGGGCCAAGACTAATAGGTGCTCTGCTGGGAGTGTACAGCCACCACAGAGACGCATACAAACACATGAGGAGGGGTGGAGGGAGGCTGCAGCGCTGTCAGGGTGGAGCAATCCCTGAAATGGAGCATCGGGTTTTCAGGAAAGTAGAAGCCTTCATTGCAACAAATCCATGGCAATTCTTTGGTGTTGTTGCTTAAAAAGCTGCCATATTCACCCAAAATAAGACTCAGCTGCTCACTTCTATTTCAGTTAAAGCTCCGTAGAAGCTCATAATAAAACAGTTATGGCCCTGACACACCAAGATCTAGCACCAACAAAATTCTTACTGAAGAAATATTTTGCATTGCCTCATCATGTCTGCTTTTAAAGTGTGTACTTGAACGCACTGCAAAGATTACAGCTAGCAGCCAGCAGACCTGCACGTACATTCTCCTCCTGCATGAGAGGAATTACTAGCCTGTAGTCCTGTACTTGTAATCCAAAAACTACAGTGGAAAGGCAAAACAATGTTTAAACTGTCTCGTTATGTGTCTGATAAAGCTAAAGCTAGCTGTTAAGTTTAGCTTTGCATAAAAAATGAGGAAAAAATCACAATAAATGGGTGAAATCACTGATCCGCGAGGTTGAATAGCCAGTCGGCAAACTCTCTTAACTATAGATCTGCTATTGGAGATGAACCCCAATTGGCCCCAACAAAGTATTGGGTAAAAGTATTGTCTTTTTTTCAAATGTAATTAATTTCTCTCTCTGACTGTCAATCATCGGCTTCCATACATGTCATGTGTTGCAACAGATTCACAATGTCCAGTGGGAAGAACGAAAGAGTGCAGCCAAACCGTTGCACATGGTCGGTAACTGAATAAAGCAAAATTGTAGCATTCGGTCTCAGGTGGAGATCGGGTCTTCAATTTGGTCTTAAAGACCCAGGTACGCGTCAGGTTTAGGTCTCAGTTTTTTAGGCCCGCACAGAACTCTTCACCGACTGCCTCCATCACTGCTTTAACATGCTAATCCCACGACTAGCACAAACTGCCGGACACACTGGGAAAAGTGTGAGTGGCAGTCGGCTTGATGTGTCAGAACCCTACTGGAGTTATGACTGAATACGGGTATGAGACCAAACAATGCAACGTCAATACAAAGCTAATTTATTTCACTCCTTTTCCTAAACGGATTCAACAAGCCTCTCTCATCTCATCCCACTAAGATCACGTTAACAACTATGGGATACATTGATGGGTTCAGTACTGCTTGTGTTCCTCTTAGCCAGTGCTAATGACCTTTCCTAAAGTTAGAGTTTGCGAGGCGGGCAGTCGTGGACAGGGGGAAATGCTGCAGCAGATTTACAGCCTTTGGGGGGGACGGGGGAGGATGGTGGATGGGGCTGCAGAGGGGGGAGAGCTAGGATGGACATACTTCCCTAAATTATTCCTCGTTCGCCAAACCTAAACTTAACCCAACCCTTCCTCTGTCCCTCCCTTCAGCACGTCTCCTCTCTCTGTCTCTATTTTGGCTCATTCACAACAGGGGGAGTGAAAGCTATTGAAGCAATTCTGGGCTCATCCCAGGAGAGCGAGACAGGCCTGTTGAAGGATGAATCCTCCCGAGCTTTGAGTCGGGACATGTTTTGTGTCAGAAAATAACTCGAAATGCCCTCTGTCCAGCCTTGGGCCAGAATATATAGAGGGAGGATGTCCAGAAATATAAACTCTCCCCCTCAACTCCTCTCTGTCTCTCGGTCCTCGTGTGCAGTTTGAGCTTGCAGCAGAAAGTCTGGTCTGTGTTTTGAATTAGTTGCAGCCGTGGAGGCCAGAGTCGGACTGGTTTTAAACCGTATCAGCTCCTCCCCCGGTAATGTCTTCTCCAGGGGGGCGGGGCCTGGAGCGGAGGCAGCATGTTATGTTATTTTTGGCCGGCTGCTCTGAGGGCTTTGTAAGAAAGCTGGGGGAAATTCTCAGGATGGCGGTATCCATGTGGGGAGCAGGATATAATAGGGATAGCTTCAGCAGACAGACAGACACACACCAGATCTGGGTCATATAACTCTGGCAAATAATTCATAGCGTTGGTTTTAGGCTTGCTGGAGTACCAGATTTTGACACATGGGGTGAATTTTTTGACAATTTCAAAAAGTTTGTTCGGTGGGTGATATGTTACCTGACAGTGACCCATCTTTACACTGCAAGAAATATAGTTCTGTTTCGATTGATTGTAGGTTGGACTTATGTAGAGCAGTTTAGTGAGGAGAAGAAACACTCAGGTTTTTGCTGGTTTTGTTTTGACAATCATAATATAGCACTCCATAAGATGACTTAGCATTTTTAGGGATGGTAATGTCGGCCTTTCTGACGGTTGGTCAGTCCTTCCATCATTTTGGTCCAGTCTGAAATTTATCAATAATTATTGGATGTATTACCTTGACATTTTGGTGCAGATATTGATGGTCCCCAGAGGATGAATCCTACTGACTTTGATGATTCCCTGACTTTTCATTTAGGCTCACCAGCAGGTCAAAATCTTCACTTATCCAATGAAATATCCCAACATCTACTAGATGGATTGGTACAAAAGTTTGTACAGAAATGCATGGTTCCCAGAAGATTGAATCCTACTGACTTTGGTGATCTCCTGACTTTTCGTGTAGAGCCACCATGAGGTTCACATTTGTGGCTTTGAGTGAAATGTCTCAACAACTGTTGGATGAATTGCCGTGAAAGTTGATACATTCATGTTCCCCACAGGATGAATTGTAATTACTTGGGTGATCCCTTAACCTTTGGTCATCATCAGGTTAAAAATTCAATTTGTCCAGCACTTTGGTTTATGACCAAATACATATAAAACTAATGACCTTCCCATCAGCCTTTAACTGTACATTGTGTTTAGTGCCCTTTAGCAAATATTAGCATGGCTCAGCTAAGATGGTGAAAATGGTAAAACACTACCTGCTAAACATCAGCATGTTAGCAACGGCATTTTGAGCATGTTGCCATGCTAGTGTTAGCATTTAGCTCAAAGCACTGTGCCTAAGAACAGCCTCACAGAGCCCCTAGCATGGCTGTGGAGTCTTGTTTCATCATATGCATACTGTACATTGCGAGCAATCTGGGGTTCAGTGTCTTGCTCAAGGACACTTTATAGTGTTTACAGGAGGACAGGAGTTTGAACCACCAACCCTACCATTAATAGCCAACCTTCTCTACTCAGCTGAGCTACAGCCGCCCCTTTCTGAGGCATTTATTTCTTTTTGTCTTTTCAGTAAAAGTTGAAGAGAACTGGGAACATTTGGATAGCTGGAATCAAACTTGCTTGTCAGTTGGAATCAGCACGGAAAATAGGAAGCACAGAAATCTCATCGCTGCTGTGAGCTGCTGGCAGAGGGTGACCATGTAAAATTCAGCGATGGCCAAACTTTTCTTTGGCGGACAAGCTTGTTGACCTTTGATACAAGTTTCTATGGCCCTGTTGACTTCTGGTGACTAGCCATGTGGTGCTCAAAGCAGGATTAAACAAATACAGAAAGTGATTTTCAAACATGACTTTTATTTTTTGAAACAACACGCCATCATTGAGTAAAGAAAGCCCCTGTGAGCACAGCAAATCTCTTGATTCATAAAGAAAATCTGCTCATCGCTATCCTGAACACTGAAAGAGAAACGGCACCAACTTCAACCCTTCCAAAAGACGAAACCAGTTCTTCTTCTCACACAACACCTGCACTTTTTTCAATGGGTCAAACACATCTTGGATATCTTGGTCCATATGCACACACATAACCAGGCATGACATGATGAGACAGGAGTCCTCACGACCTGCCTATCAGCTGGTGCACTGCGACTCCCCACAGAGGCTGGCCCCCCCCCAGTGTGCCTGTCTGAAGTCTGTCTGAGCGCTACACGGCAGCGGCCCGACTGTCTAGTGTCGCGCCAAGGTTTGAGTTGGATTGGAGCCCTGACAGCCTTTAGCGGAAAGGGGACAGGATACTGTTCACACACACACACACACACACACACACACACACACAGAGAGAGAGTGGTGGAATAGAGAGAAGGTGAGATAGAGGGAAGGTGGGCATGTTGATGGGGGGGGGGGAGGCCAAAAAAGGTGATACTGCGAAAACTGTGTGTGCAGAATGCTGGCTTCCTAATACCAAGTCGTGCCACCACCGTTATCTAAAGCATCAAAAATCTGTCTCTAACGTGTCGAACCATATTGACTGTGTTAAAGTTGATTCAACAGGTGTACGTGCCATTTGCTTAATGGTTGTTTTGTTTCAGTGCTGAAAGGATTAGTGGAAAATAATGACAAGCCAAAGTTAAACATTATTTTTGATCATTGATTTATCATTTAAATCATTTAGCAAAAAAATACCGAAACATATTCTTGTTCCAGCTTCTCTAATGTCGGGATTTACTGCATTTTGTCTTTTTAGGTTTTTGTAAATTCATTATTTTTAGGTTTCAGACTGTTGGGTCAGGCAAAAGTAATTTGAAGATGTCGTTTTGCACATATAAAAAGACCTGGTTTGTTTTATTTTGTAATTTTTTTTAAGTAGAAGGCACTTTATACTCATTAGGTGTAATACATCTGCTATAAATCCTACCTTAATGAAGAGGTGAGGTGTTTATTCAACTGTATGGTCATTTTGAAGAATGTAGTTTGTGCTGCCATTAACTTCTATTGTTATATACTGAGGTGTTTCTGATATTTTGTCCACCCCATTTTTATCAGGTGAGGACGAATGTTGACTAAAGAGCTCTCACTGCATATTCAAATGCAGCGAACAGTAACTGCTGTACTTATTTGACAACCAGGCCTTTCCAAATGCCAAAATCATTGATATCCCTTGACTCATATGTCACCACGGTAACCTTATTAACCAGATATGTTATATATAAATGGGATCACCATGGCAACATATTGAGTTTTAAACCTAATTTAAATTTTTGGTTTGATGATTACTACAATGTTTCTCTTGGTGACTGTTGCCGCTTTATTTTGTTTGTTTTTTTGGCAGATGTTGTCAATAAAAGTTTAACTCGCACACGGCAATCCAAATGTGGATCAAGCGGCTCGAAAAACAGAGCTCGCGCTTCCTGTTTTCCCAATCAGAGCTGTGCCGAGGCTTCCTGTTTTTGTTTGTCCAATCGTTGCGTCCTCTCTTAACTGTTTGTTTGGTGTATCCAATCAGAGTGCAGCTTTCAGCCCGCATCCTGTGTTTGTTTGTCCCCCCAGAACACCACAGACAGCTCGTCCAACTCCTCCCAGAAACTAGAGAGCTCTCTGCAGCCGCTCGAGTCCTCGCCGCTTCCGCAGAGACACAAGTGCATACTGGGACATCGCCACGACCTCCACGACCCCTACCGGCTCTCAGAAAACTACTTCTTGGACCAGGTGAGACTATTATATTCTAGTGAAAAATGTTTTTTGTTTAGCTATTTATTTACACAGAACATTTTTCTGAAACAGTTGATGATTCATTGTCGTTGTTGACTGCTCACCAGAACAAACAGTACGGGTGGATTACTGCCAGCAGTGTTTAAGTTTCATTCTGTCTGTCTCTTCAGCCGTTGTCTCGGCTTCCCCGTCATGTCACCTTCCAGGAGGACGAGGAAATCGTCCGTATCAACCCTCGGGAGCGCAGCTGGGAGCGAACCACCGAGCGTCACCAAGGACGCCAGTCGGATCGCCCCTGGCTCACGGGATACGAGGACTACCGCCACGCCACTGTGCGTGACAAGTTCATCCAAATGGACGACTCTGAGTCCTACGTCCACTTTGCCAAGACGGAGCCGCAGAAGCACGACTACACCTATCCGCTGGCACCAGCCCTGTCGCCCTCAGACTCTGACCCCGCCCTCGGACCCTTGGTCAATAAGGGCCACAGTGGCTCGTATCACCAAGGCTTCTCCTCTGTGGTCTCCACCCAGCCCCGCTCCTTCCTCCCGAGCTCCTCCCCCTCCACCAATGGTGGGAAGGGGCGGAAGGAGGACGGGGTGGAGCGCGCTCAGTGTGAGCACTGTGGCGAGGCCTTTTACATCTCCAACAACCGGAGAGGGCGGTGCCAGGATGCGCCGGACCCTGTGCAGGCGTGCATCCGGCGGGTCAGCTGCATGTGGCTGGCAGACACCATGCTCTACCACTGCATGTCCGACCCAGAGGGGGACTACTCAGACCCCTGCTCCTGTGACGGGGCCGAGGGCAGCGGGGGAGGCCGACTCGGCTCGCGCTGGTTAGCTCTGCTCGGCTTGTCTGTGGTGGCGCCCTGCCTCTGCCTCTACCCGCCTCTCCACGCTTGCCACCGGGCGGGGCTCAGGTGCGGCTGCTGCGGAGGCCAACACAAGGCCCTGAGCTGAGCAGCTGCGCTTGGAGACCTCTCAGGAGGAAACAACAAAAACCTAAACCCAACGCAAGCACAGGGAAAGGGGAGGATGGGGAAATGCACAGAGGGGACAAGTGGTCATGGCTGCTCGCTCTATTGCCTTGGTTTCTCTGGGTTTCTCTACAAATTCCAGACTCTGAAATAAGCCAAAAAAAAAAAACAGTTGGTGCATTTTCTGAACGGCCTGGGAAGATAAGCTCCCCCTTACGGCAGACAGTTCTCTCAGCTCTCCACGTGGCCATTTCATGCTCTGTTTCTAGTGAGAGAGCACTCTTTTTCAGGGGGCCTTTTTTTTTATAGCTGACCTATATGTCATGTATTACATATGCAGGTACTTTATACTTTGTACACTGACTCGGCGTCAAAGAACTTGAATTGTTTCTTTGTTCTATTTTCTTTCTCTCCTTTGATGTACGCGTGGCCATTTTGTTTATATTCTATTCCAATATCAGGCCCGCTCAACTCCAGCTACAAGAGAAATCAGACACTACACCTCTTTGCGTGCGTGCGTGCGTGCGTGCGTGCGTGCGTGCGTGTGTGCGTGCGTGTGTGTGTGTGTGTGTGTGGATGGTATATGTGCATGCTTACAATGTGCGCCGAGGCCTTTTGTTGTCTGTACTGCAGCCTATAGTAAAGCTCATGTATATAGTCTACATAGCTCTCCACCATCGACATCTTTTTTTGTTCACTGAAACAAACGTGGTACTCATCTTAATCTTCTAAGATCCCAAAGATTCGTGTTTTTATCCTATTTATTTTCTCACTGAATTGATCTACCAGCAAAAGGGTGCTGGGTTGTGATTTGCTCACTGAATGAGACGGTGCTTCATGTCATGCTACGATACTCTAGCATACGTCTCCCTGCTCCTTTCACGTTATTTTAAACAGTGCCTAAACTATCACCCAAACCAGGAACCCATCCAGTCCTAGAATTCCAGTCAGTTGTTTGGCTCATTTTACTTAACGTGAGAGTTTAAGGCTCTGATTCCCTCATTGTCTGCAGAACCTCAGTCAGCAGTCCTCGTCACGTCAAGGACTGACAAATCAATCGGAGATACCGTTAAAGTTGGTGCCCGTTATGCCTTAAAATGTGGAGTCCCTGTCCCTCTGAAGATGTCTGCTATAATGAAAAGCGTGAGCATGGTTACAGCTCCAAGCAATCAGCCTCACCACAAACTCTTTTAAATTTGGTTTAAACTATTTTTGTAATGAAAAATAACTCTTAAAAAAGATTCTCGTCAAGTGTGTGAACTAAGGACTCCAGTATATCTTGCGACGTACAATCAGCTCCCCTCTTTAAGCCCCGTCCTCCAGTGGAGCCCACCAGTCACATGTGTGGAACAGCAAAGTTTTAATTGATGGTTATCTGAATGGTTCAGTGAAAAAAATAATTAAGAACTCCAATCCAAACCTCCCATAAAAAAGGTATTAAAATCTCCCCACTTGGGAAAATTAGTATAAAACCTTTATTTTTTCCAAAAACATATAATTATGAATGACCTTTGACATGTACCTTGTCACTACAGCAATGTAGTGAGTCTTATTTCACATTTATTTATAAAAAATAAAAAAAAATCAGCCTTCATGTCATTCTTGAGATGTAAAAGAAATAATCTGACATTTTGGGAAACATGCCTCTCCGCTTTCTTGCCAAGAGTTAGATGAGAAGGTCGATACCATCGTCATGTCTGTGTGTTAAATATGAAGCTAACCTAGAGGCGCTTAGCTTAGCTTAGCATAAACACTTGAAACAGGGGAAAATCAAGCCTGGCTCTGTCCAAAGGTAACAAAACCCACGTACCAGCAGCTCTACAGCTCGCTAACTAACATGTTATATCTTCTTTGTTTAATCCGTACAAAAACGGAAGTGTAAAAACGACAACTTGTGGTTTTACGAGGGGTTATGTGCTGGACTATTTCTTGGCTGGGCCCAGTGACTTCCTGGAATCTACGCTGGTTAGAAATTGTGGTTTCTTTTCTTTTCTTTCTTTCTTTCTTTCTTTTTTTTTTTTTACCTTCAGACAGAGCCAGGGTAACTGTTATCCAGCAAGAAAGCAAATAAGAGTATTTCCCAAAATGTCAAACTATACTTTTAAGATATTTTCTTTGTAAATGAGAGATTAACAACTTGCTGAAACCACAGTTACATGTGACTGGCGTGCGCTATTCTTCTGTTCTACGGCATTTTTTTCTTTCCTCCATGCCAGAGTTGGTACATCACCATGCCCACAAAGAGTAAGGTCTGATGTTCGACAACAACTCGGCTGGATTAAGAAAGAAGCAGGTAAAGTCTGTGTATTCGGGGTCATAGTGAGAGTGTCCAAGTACAAACTCAGGCATGGGAGGAAAACAAAAACGCTGACCTACCTGCCTGTGTTACCTGCTGTTTGAGTGACACTACAGCCGGCCAATCACGCCCTTCACACTGACAGCACAACACTAAACTGGCAACCGCTTGGGTGCTTTATGCTTTGTCTAAGCCTGGCTGATGGCAGCATTGGGGATGTGACCGGGAACACAATAAGCTTCTTTTTTTTTTAAACAAAAAAAACAAGAAGCAGCAGGCCATCAGTAGGGTCTCATCGGAAAAGAATGGGGGTCCGAAAAACAGCTGAAATCCTGGTAACAAACATCCATCCCTGATTGTTTTGCCAAGGAAATGTCACTTACTGTAGTTGAAATGCAGAATGCCTGAGGATGTCCTCTTTCCTTCCCTGGTTGTGTCTGTTTCATACATCCTGTCCTGTGTGTGTGTGTGTGTGTGTGTGTGTGTGTGTCCCACATCCCTTTCCCCTCTCCTGCTCCTTGATCCAAAGCTACTGGGATCAGCTGAATATGCTATCACGTACTAACACCTATCCAGTATAATCAGATCCTTTTATGATGTGATGTATCGGGGACGGGGGCCAATCAGATTGGAAAGAGTGTGTGTTTGTGCGTCAGCGTTTAATCTTTTTTCTCCGTCTCGTCTGGCGTTTGAGTGTGTTCTCACATGTCAGAGCCATTTACAAGTGCCTGAACGCATCCTCTTTATCTCCTTGTGTATTTAAATTTGAAAAATTAAAAGAAACGACTCCCTGTAATGAATTAGACCCATTTTTTACGCTTAGTATTTTTACCTCTGTAAAAAAAAAAGAGCAAAAATTATATTATATATATCAAGTGTATGTTGTACATTTTTATTTCTATTTTGTTTTTTTAAAATAACTGTTTCTAACATGTACGATGGATGTAGCTCTTGCTTTTGAGAAGGAACAGGAAGTACTTTGTAGATACTGAAGGGTGGCCAGGTCTGTGAGAAAACTAAAGTGAAATGTGTGTCTTACCTTCCGCCTCCAATAAAATGAGAGAAAACAGTGAAACCACACGCACGTCTGCTGTTTAATTTTACTCTCAGATTGAGGGGGCTTCCACATAAATATCTACTGTGAAACTTTTACCACAATGATCATTTACCACCACGTTCCTCCCATTTTAGTAACGTATTCTCTCAGCGCATCAAATCAAACTTCCGCTCATTAAAAGAACAAAATGCATCAAACGGATTACGGGGAATAAACGGTAAAAATAAAAACATGGAAAATAAAATCATAAAAAAGGAATTTTACAGGTGAAAAATTGCGGGACAACTAAAAACAAGACTAAAGAGTCTAGTCATGCTAGCCCCTGTGTGAGAATGGTCTTTGAGCTAAATGCTACCTGCTAAACATACATAATCATACATAATGTAACATAAGCGTAATGTTTACCATGTTCAACATCTTAGTTTAGCATGTTAGCATGCTAACATTTGCTTATTAGCACTAAACACAAAGTACCGCTGATGGGAATGTAATTTATTTTGCAAGTTTTTTGGTCATAGACCAAAGTATTGGGAAGAAGTCAAATGTTGACCTGCAGGTGGGGATGAATATAAAGTTAGGGGGTCACCAAGCCAGTAGGATTCATCCTCAGGGGAACATGAATATCTGTACAAAAATTCATTCAAATTTTGCAGGGCTAAAAACCAAAACATCAGGATAGTTGTTTAAAATGAACTGCACTTTTTGGGACAAATATTCAACATGTCATTACTTAAAGTCCCTTATTCAGTATCTAAAATGGTTTATTGAAAGTATATTTTGAACAAGGGCAGACTCATAAACATTCGACAGATAGTTTGAAGACATATATAAAGTCCCTAAACAGGTTTTCTAAAACAAATACAGAATCTTTAGAGAGTAATAAAATTGCTGGGGAGAAAAGGATGTCACCCATGACTTCATGCGGAGAACCGCAGGATAAAAAATGTCAGTCAAGGCCTGAAGTTTCTCATTATGTTTTAAAAACTTCCATAGTTTGACGCACCAAACTTAATGAAAGAAAGCACAAAGAAAATAACCTCAGCCTCGTACACCCTCTTATATCCTCTTCAAGATGTCTTTCCCTTGCTGCCTCCCTCCTCAGCAGGAACATGTGATAGCCATCGAGGACGTCGAGCTGTTTCACTTAGGATGTCTCTGGAAAAGCATGTGGGCGATAATGATGGAGCGCGAGAGAGGGGAGGAGGAGGGAGAAAAGAGAAGAAAAAGAAGGTCCCTGAGGGCTTTTGGGGGCCTGCTAAGCAGCTCAACGGCTGCAAACAGCATCACAGTCCACATGTGCAAACATTTAAGATATCTGCTCTTGTAATGGGGTCAGCGTGGCCCCTCTCTGGGTGCACAGAGCACCGGCGCTCGCTTCCCAGTGAAGTTTACAGGAATGGGTGGCTTGTCCCACACCAGTGCTGTGGTCTCATGTCCAAATTTTGATGTTTTCCTCCTTATGACTGAGATTTTGTTGTACATTTGCGGCCTGTGAGCACTACTTTTGCAACATCTCAGCCTGTTGTGTTTGTCTGTCAGGTCTAAATTGCCTGATAAACCCACACTGAGCAGAAGTGAAGCTTACAAGGAGGGAGATAATTGTTTAAAGCATTTCCTGACTGAGTTCAAACCCTGCACCTGAGATAAACTGTGGAAGACTGCTGAGGAAAACTTCTCTCTACTCCCACCCTGTGGAAAATGTTTTAGCAGGTAAGGGTTTGTGTAAAAGCAACTCAAAAACCAGTGGTGTTTATCTAAGTGATACCAGTATAGAAAAGTATACAAATAAAAGTCATTTTTGTCATAAAAGTCCTCCAAAAAGTGAATTACAAGTAAATGTTTTAGCAGTGAAATGTACTCAAGCACCAAAAGTAAAAGTATTGATAGTGAACAATTGTTCTTGTGTCAAATTACTGATGTATTAACACATGTTACATGATAATATATCAATAATAAAAAGCTCCAAAACTAGAGATGTAAAATGAAAAAAAATTAAACATTTGGAGAGATGGAGGTTTTTTGGGGTTTTTTAAAATCTGAAATTAGACTTTTATTTCAATATTAGCTGGAAGATCATATGCTCCTCTACAGGTCAAAAAGAAAATCTCTAAAACTCTAAATAATTGAGAAAATAATTTCACCATGAGGTCCATATAGTAGCTGCTGTTCTGGAGCTTTTGATCATATCACACGATCAGATGAAGATTGCCAAGTTGTCATAAAATTGAAGATGTTCAAATTGCCATTTATTCTGAGCACCTTGGTTTAAAAGCTGATGTTAAAAGTTCATTTGTGACTAAAGTGTTCTGTCTAAAATGCCAAAAAGTCACTGTGCAATCAAGCTGAAGTCATGCATTTTGTCTAAGTACATGAAAAGTTGACATTTGGTTGAGATTGTTGAGAAAAGTTGCCAAGACAAGAGCAAAATGTAAGAGGGAAGTGGCAAGAGTCGAGGGATTAAAATGGAACAAGGCCGGAAGAGTCTGGGTGAGATCTTTATTTCAGGCACGGAAAGAGAGCCTCTTCCTCTGGTGGCGCCAGTCCTCTGCCACTGTTCCATTTCCTCTTCCTCCTTCTGGTCTGTGTGCAGAGCCTCAGTCACCTTCATACCTCCATCATCTCCTCTGGTATCACAGTTTATCTGTCAACCACCCATCTAATCTCACCTCCAGCTCTCCGCAGAAGACCACAGTTGCAACCAAAACAGAGACAGAAAATGTATCTGCAAGCAGTTTGATAATTAATGTCAAATATTTGATGGTTCCAGGTTGTCAAATGTGAGAATTTTCTGCTTTTCTTTGTCTTACATTATAGTAAACTGAATATGTTTGGGTTTTGGACTGTTTGTTGGACAAAAAAAAAAACACTGAGCTCAAGGAAATTGTGACTGAGCATTTTTCACTTCTTTCTGATGCTCATGGCCCACATGATTAATCAATTAATCAACAAAAGAAATGGCAGATTAATAGATATAGGATTATAGAAATAATTGTTAGTTGCAGCCCTGCAAAAGACAAAAACATTCAGTATTTTGAAGGGGGTTCATTTATTTAACTTTAAAGTCGCAAAACTTCACATCAACCAAATTCTCAATCTCTAAATCATTTTATTCAAAACTGAAATAAAGATGTTAAGTGTCAGTTGCAGATTTTAATTTGTTTGGGTTTTTTTTTTTTGCCTGATAGCTCCAATTTATAAAGATTTCCAGAGTAAAAACCTGTACTGATATCAAACCTCTGCTTCATTAAGAGATGTAAACAGAAAGAACAAAAATCTCTGCTGATTTTAAACGTTGTTTCCACGTTGCAGAGCTGGAAGGAAATAAGCTGCTGTACATGTATTTTAGTATTATACAGTGGTACATATTTCAGCCACTAAGCCAACAAGTTGAAGCTAAATTAAAGCTGAGTAACAGCCACTATAGCCACAAGTGACAATTAAGGGACAATACTAAAGGTAGTATAACAGTCGAAGAGTTAGAGAAGAGTCCTAAAGTCAGCAAATCACACATTGGGCTCTGAAGAACTGTGATGGGCATTTTTTCTTACTTTTTGTAGACTAAACAATAAATCAATTAGTCGAGAAATCAACCGATTATGAAAGTAACTGTTAGCTGCAGCCCTCCAGTGAACTGCACTGTAAAGTGTCTGATTCATGGAGCAGGTTTACTAAATCAAACCCAGAACGAGACTTTTGATATCAAACTATGTTCAAGCTTTGCAGTGGTTCGATTTTACTCAAATTACTTTGTACAGCCATGTCAAAATAAAAAAAACCTGCCACACAAACATCCTTATAAAATCACTTTTCTTTATTTAAATCAGCGTTAGGCAGTTATGCTATGAACAACAAAAGGAAAATAAAAACAGTGACAAAAAGAAAAGACATTAAAACATGAGATCCAGTTAACATTAACTGCTCTTGGCACTGGATAGACGTTCATGGAAAGGAGGAAAGAAAAAAAAATATACACATTTGTCATACTCAAAATAGAAGTGCCTCCAGTAATCATTAAGTCGACCGTTGGGAGTGAAAGACTGGAGACTTAAATATGGTCTCAACAGCATTTCAACATCAATAAAATACCGTTTCATTTTACCAGTTTAGCAGTGCCCTGCGCCCAGATTCAAACCGAGCTCATCGCCGACCTGCGACTGCCTCCATGCTTCGGTGGATCTGAAGGAATACGACAGGTGAGGTGCTATTGCGTCGTCAGTCTGTAATATTGCTACAACTGCTCACACCCATTCATTCATCTTGAGATTTACATCGAGAGAGGAGGCAGAGGCGAGGCCGTCGGATGAGGAACAAACAGTATCACTCCCCCTCCCCCTCCCCTCCCACACACACATCCCATCATTGTCTCACCACCCACAAACCCCAAAGTACCGTCACACAACCGATGTCAAGCTCAGGGGCTTTCCTTTGTGTATTTGTCCCTTTATAAATCAACCATCAATTCTTCATAAAAACATGGAGGAACTTCTGTTACCACATTACACTCCATTTACAATGCACAGCAACAAAAAAGTCAATGAGAAAAAAAAATTAAAAGATATAAACTGAACTCATACATCCAACAAACAAAAAAAGGAAAAGCAGAACAAAAAGTAATCCCTCTCCCAGAAAAGAAATGTCATGATATCATTTATAAAAACCGACATAAAAATGTGATCAGTTCTCGCTCATCTGGAACAGATGCTGAAAGCGGCCCGTGGCGGTTTGTGGTGGACCCTGATTGTGATATTACAGACGCTTACGAGTTGCTTAGAAACTTCGCCTCAATTTATCCCCTCCGGAGGATCATTCAAGGGAGGGAACTAAACTTTCTGAAACACTGGTGGGTTTACCTGTTTACTAACCTATTTGCAGGTAAACGTGCAGAGTTAACATTTCCTGACCTGGTTTTAACCTTCTGCACCAGCACTCCATGAAAATCAAGACTCCAAAATACACCAGCAAGGCAACTTTAACCTTTCAATTCGAAGTTTAAGTAAAGGAGGGGTTTCAGTGTAAATCTGGTTCTCGAGGGCTTGCAAGGAAAAGTGTTTGCCAATTCCAAACCAGGAGAGAAGAGGAGAGAGAGGAGGAGGAGAGCGGGGGGGAGCAGGAGAGCGAGGAGGTGGTGGCTCGATTCCCTCTGATGTTTGAAGAGTATCAAGAGCCGAAAGAGAAAAGAGGGATAAATAGATATATACTCTGCGATGTGGGCGAGGGGGAAATGTGTGTGTGTGTGTGTGCGTGTGTGTGTTTGTATGCGTGTGTGTGTGGTCTGTCCGTCCAGTGCTTTATCTGACGGTGACTCCGAGTTTTTCCAGCACGCGGACTCCTTTCTCCTGGTACTCCTCCCGGGTCAGCCAGAAGTTGTCCTTGTCCTTCATGATGTCGGCCAGCACGGCTCCGCCCAGGAACACCATGTGCTTTCGCCTGGGAGGATCCTCGATCCGGATCTTAAATTTCTACAAGACAAGGGGACACAGAGACATGTAAGACGGCTTTATGTAACAAACAAATGTCCCGCCGCCTCAGGCTGTGCTCACACTGCATCGCAAAGTGTCCCAAATGTTTTGTTTTTCTCAACTCAGATATGATAAAGATCTTAATGCTTTTCTAATCAGTGTGAACTTGACACTACATGGAGATTTAAATCAAAATTCGATCCAGAGGCATAAACCTAGTCAGGGTTTCTGCAGGGTTCATCAAGTTAAGTTTAACACTTTTTCAAGACCTTTTTAATACTACATAGAATGCATTTAATACGTTTCACAATTATACCGAAGATAAAATATGGAAATATGAAGAAAAAAAACAGACAAAATGGCCTGGATTTAGGTATTATTATATCACATTATTTTCAGTACTTCCCAAGAGTATATAACCATAATTCCTGATGAAATAATTAAATTAATGCAACCTGGATCTGGATAGGTGCCAGAAAATGGATGGATGGATGAACCAATAAAAGCTAACAGCTAGCAGTAGTGACAGTGTTTGCCACAGGTCTGATGGTGTCGACTGAAACTCCACAAAAAAGAAATTACACAGCCCCCTGCAGCACAATACACTGTGGAAACAATCCCACGTTTAGTTTATAGGTGTATAACGTCTCCCAGCAGCCTGCAATCGGATACAGAAACATTTTACAACTAAAATAACAAGAAAAAATATTTAAGACCCCTGAAAATGAAATGTAAGACTTTTTAATACCTCTTAAGGCCTTTTTTTATTATTTATTTTTTTAGAAAACTGAATTAAATGTTTGTACATTTAAATCAAAATGTGTAATAGCTGCCAAGGCAAACTCAAAAACAACTGTCATAATTTCGGTGCCCAAGGCCACCTGGCTGAACCAGTGTTAGCAACAATACACAGCATTAAAATAAGACAGCTGGAGGGACTAATATTTGGAGTAACAAATTAAACTCAAAACTTCGTAATCATAATTAAAGCCAATCGAGGGAACAACACTAGATGTTTTGATACTGGGATCTTTTGTATGAGGATATTAACAGCATAAGTAGCATTTTGACATTTAAAATTAAGGACATGCCGTGTGAACATCTGCATTAATAGACAGCAACAAGCTGTAAACACAATATTGACGTAAAGTACTATCGCCTTATTGCACGTTAGCTAACAGATGCCAATTTAAACACATACAGAGTAATATTAGCATTTATTTGGAGTCTAAGTTCACTCTCCTTTAGCTCTGTTTTGGTCTCCAACTCCTGAAGGAAACATGTGAAGACACATTACGTATTAATATTGATTAGTGCAGCTTTAAAGTGACACTGCACTCAAAATCAGCTTGAAAGGTGGCTTCAGTTAATTTGCATGATACAACTTACTCCAATGGTGACATGCTTTTGAAGACGGAGGAAGTATCGAAACATCAATACAAACTTCTCAACCCACTCCTGCCACTTCTCTGCTCTCCGTCTGTATGCTCGGCATGTTCCAAACACCCATATTTTCACCAAATAGGGCGAAAGGCACGGCTTCTGTTTGTTGCTCACGTGGCTAGCTGTCTAAACGCAGTTGCGAGCACCAAACAAACAGCTGAATGTGCAAGCTACAAACGGAGGTGGTGTGTATGGCCATGTTTTGAGTGTTTGGAAGATCAGACGGAGCATTTGGAATAGCAGAGAACTGGAAAGTGCAACAGGAATGGTTTAAAAGGTTTTTATGGATGTTTTGATGCCTGTTCCCCACTGTGAAACCCTGTCAACAGTGGAATTGGACGTGAATTCAACCACAGCCGCTATGAAAGAGTAAACTACAAACTTTTTAACAGCGATCTTTCAAGCCAACAGGGTTAAGTATTTGGTATAAAAAATATTCGGGGATCCATCTAAAAAAAAAAAAATCCTCTGTCTTTTTACAGATTGCACACATTTGAGCTAGTTTTCATGAAAGATATATGTGAAAAACATGATCACTTCATATAAAGACTTCCACTACAAAATGAAAACAGTAAGAAAACTGAAGCCGACTGCAGTTGTGGGCAGCAAAGTAAAGAACATAATGACTTGCTTTTAAACCTATGAGTCATCTGTAGACCTTTGTTTATAAAATACTTCTGTGTAAAACCATCAGTGTCTTTGGGATTACTGGCGTGGAAATGTAATGTAGTGATATTTTTTCCAAAACAATATTTATGATTGGGAAGTGAACCCCACATATATTGTTATTAAAGTGCTCTGATCAAATTAAATGAATGTCTCTTAACCTCTGGCACCACCTGGTGGTGGTCTGCATACACTGCACAAGTCGGAGACATCACATTATGATAAACTTTGCTTTTAAACCTTCCAGATGTGCTGGAGACAAACCCGGCTCAAGCAGTAACTGCACGTAATTCGAGGCATTAAATTGTGAACTCCCAGTGTGTGGAATTTTAACCTCATCAGGACAAAGGACATACTGTCAGGTGTCAGTCACCGTTTACACACTAAACTGACTCAAATACGTTCCATGTGGTTGTTGTATCTTTACTGCTCCCTCACATGTGGGAAACCCCGCCCAGGCCAACTTAAACAAACCCAGAGAATCAGCTGGAAATATTAATTCACACCAACTGAGAGGCTTGGTGCAGTAAAGCCAGACTGTGGCTCATCTGAATGTTTAGATCAGTGATTCCCAACCAGGGGTACTTCTGCAGTTACCAGGGGGTACGTGGAAAATAGTGAAGCTCGGCTAATTTGAAAAAATGAAAATATGATTTGATAACATATATACATACACATACATACATACATACATATATATATATATATATATACATATACATATACATATATATATATATATACATATACATATATATATATATATAGTATAGTATATATATATAAAGAGTATATAGAGAAAGTAGGTGGAAGAGAGTATAGGCATAGCAGTGGTTATATATATATATACAGCAGCAGTGGTATATATTAAAGAAAGACATTATGCCATATTACATAGATACATACATATTATTACATGGACATACATATACATACATACATATTATTACATACACATACACACATACAGAAAGAAAGACACACATTACACATTACACACAAAAGACACATTACATATATACATATGATATATAAGATGGCAGCATACATATATGAGTATTAGGTGATATATATGTATATATATATGGAGGAAAGAATGAGGGTATATGGTGGAGATATATATAGTGAAGCATGTGTATGTATATATATATATATATATATATATATATATATATATGTGTGTGTGTGTGTGTGTGGGTGGTATACATATATATACATATATATACATACATATATATAATATAATATATATGTATGTGTGTGTGTATACATCCACATATTTGTGTTTAGGAAAAAAATCAACACACAACTAAGATTGCAAATGTGTGTGATTCTGATCTTTATAGTTATCGTCACAATAACTTAAATCTGGTAGTCTGACTGCACAAGACATGCCTCAGTTTTCCACCAACCTGTGTCAATTGTAAGTTGATTAAGACTGCAGAAAGACTAGTTGGAAATAAGACAACAAAAAGCTGAAGTAAAGATACTGTAAATGGTTAAAACAGCCAGTTTCTGTCACTCCAAATGGCAGTAGTACAAATGCAAACTTGGCCAAAACTACTAAAAAAATGCCATTGAACAACACCATAAAGCCACCCCTTCTATCAAAGGGGTATGACAAAGCGATACATAGGCCCATCTGATAGGGGTGTGATGTTAGATTACATTGGTCGCGGTGCAATTGACACTAATCAAGTTCTAATTTGAGCTAAAATGAATGCCGCCTGACCTGTTTTCAAAGTCACAGTCACACTGTAAACCACATCTGAGTGGTTTTAGCTCAGAGTCCTTCCGTAATGCTCTTCACATAGTCTAGTATAATTATAAATGAGGTGTTAAGAGTTGATATCTCACCGAAAGCTTGTCCACGTCTCCCTTGAGCACACGCTCCAGGTACAGCTGCTTGAGTTCCCTCTCCAGCCGAGAGGGCAGGCCCGGGTACATGGTGGATCCTCCTGATAGGACAATGTGTTTGTAGAATTCAGACCTGATGACGGGAAGGCAGAAAGAAGGTGAGAACAGGAAGAGAGCCAACAACATGCAGACAGGAAGAGAAGAAGAATCTTAAAATCACACAAGTAGTGTTGCTAGTTTCCTACCCAACGGGTATAGTTTCCCATTTTACTTTCAAGACATTTCAGACTAAAGTGTCTCAGTGACTTGAATTCTACAAAACAGATAATTCAAATAATGACGTATTGGGTTTCCAAGTGTACATTTCCTTGGATATTTCCATACCCAAAGATCAATTTTCATACTTTCCATACAGAACTCGGCTGACTATTGCATCAGTGGGAGCTCTGCTGGGCTGACACCACCATTTTGCATATGTCTGTGTGTGCTGTGGTTTGTTAATGTTGTGTATTAATGTGCTAGAGCGGAAACACCCTCAGTAAAGTATATATTGATGCATCTGCCCGTTTTTATAGACAGTGGAGTGTATCCGTGCACTTTCCTTGGCCTCACCTGGTGTCTATATCGGCTGCCTGGATGGTGTTGAAAAGGAGCTCGGCCACTCCGACACCCTCCACGTTGATGAGGTGGGGCTGGAACAGAGCCTCCGGGGCCTCAAACCGCTCTCCTCCCACCTTGATCACACGACCATCTGGCAGCTGGAGATGTGTGGGAGGGATGAGATGAAAAGAGAAGGAAAAAAGAAAATATGACACCACTAGCTGAAGAGGTAGGATTTAATGAATGACTCAACAGAGAGTCCATAAATCTTGAGTGTAAGAATCAGGACTGTTCAATGGTTGTTTGCAATGTATGAAAGGAAGTCATAACTTCTACTAAGTGTGTTTACTGCAGCTTGTTTTTCTCCAAGACTCTGATAATATTGTACAGTTAAAGCACAGAGAGTGTAGGCTCCAAACTGAGTAGAGTGAATGCGTGTGTGACCATAAAAAGGCTTCATTCAGCCAAGGGCAGTGGGAGGAAGCGCAGCCCAGCCACCGCCGCAAAGTGGCTGCACAGGAAATGATGTAACGCACAGTTCAGGGCCCTTCGGCCACAGTTACATTGCCCTCCTTGTTTCGGCACACTCATGCACACAAAATGATACGTACACATACATGTTCACACACCTACACGCGCACACAGTCACCTACACTAACCCAAACACTCATGGTCAGTGAGCTCTGAGACACAACATGTGCTCGGTAAGGCGTGCAGTAACACAGACTTCAGGACCTGCGTTTAGATTCTGTGGTTCCTTCTGCGGGGAAAAGGGCCTTTGGAAAGAAAAGCAAGCCTGGTGGAGGAGCGCTGCACCTCCATATGTTTCAGTCCCAGAGAAAATAGTTAGTCAGCAGCACTGCCCTGTCCTGAAGCAGCCAACAGAACCAACTACGGGCATGTGGTAGTCTACTTAGCTCAGTGCAGAAACAGATTCAGTTACCCCATTTGTTTTGATTACTTCAAAAATACTGCCACTTTTGAATAACAAATCCTTTGGGAGGGTTTCTTTCTACGATGCTATTTTAAGCAGAAATGTGAAACTTGTGAAACCATGTGGTGCACAGAAAAATAACTAATTTTGCATAAAAAAAGTAAACAAAACAAAAACGAGAATAACCCCCGAGGGCTGGAAACATGTTGCTATTTACAGTAACATTACAGTAAAATCACTGGGTTTTTTTTGCCCATTTGAATCCCCAAAATTAAAATGTTCTTTGTCCTCGGTCTCAATGTGTCCTGACTGGTTTTCTTGAGCTCATGTCTCCGATTGAGTCCTCTTTTTTTTTTATTATTGTTTTATGGCATATTTATTAGATAGGTGAAACAGGAAACATGGGAACAGTGAGTGGGATGGGATGGCATGTGTCTAGGAATGCTGGGCCACCACGATCGTCCAATGGGAGACATTTTAGAGCTTATTAGAGATTATCTATTATATCTTCTCTATTTGGGTCTTTATTTAAATGTTTGCGTTATCTATTGTTATGTTTCTATTTTTTATCCAATTCCCTTTTCCCCTATTTGATGCCAACTGTTTGCATAATGCACACAATGTCCATGTGAGGGCAGAAACTTGTTTTTAAGGCTGGCTTCACACTGGCAACTCGGTGTGCACACCTGAAGAAATGACAACCACAAACACCAGGTTACATAATGAGTTCAGCAGCGATTGGACAGCTTTGTGAAACCACTTTCACAAACAGGCCCAGAGAGTGACTGTACCAACAACCTGTGCACTGATGCATGTGGCTACCTTCTGTCAAGTTTTTTATTAAAATAATTATATATTAAATCTACTTACATGTATAAATCTAAGAAGATTTATCCATGTTTTATTATGTTGGAAACTAAATTATCTACCGTGTATGACTCCACCAGCACGGTGGTCTCCAGCGCCAGCTTCTGCTCCTGCTCGATGTTGTAGCCCACGTAGCACAGTTTCTCCTTCATCATGCGCACCGTCTCGAAGTCTGCAGAGTGGTTGAAGGCGTAACCCCTCAACAACAACAACTGCACCCAGAGAGGGAGAAAAGCAGGAAGAAGATGAAGGTCAGGAAGCATTATTATTTAGACTTAGTTACTTAATGAGATGTTTCTTTAAACAAGAACTAGTGGTACGTCTTCTCAAAATAAAGACCCTGTTACTTCTCATTTACAAAGAAAATTATGCCAGCTTCCCCTTTCTAAAGAGCAACAAGACTCTACCAAACAATTCTGGATTATGACTATTTACCTATTTGAATTTAACACCTTATTTTTAGTAGAAAGTATAATGATGGCGCTGCAGCATATTATGATGGTGCAGCGACAGTAAGTCTAAATTACCTAAAATCTATCTAATCTGAGGACCAATGATTTTTAAATCAATCAAAATGACACATTGGTACAGTACTCCACCGACTAACTACCTTGTTTGAACTGCTAGTTTTTGTTTTGTTCTTTGTTACTCTGTCCCTCAGTGTGAGAGACTAATGACTGACTGGATACCTTGATGAGGTAGCGGGTGATGTCCCTGCCAGCAATGTCCAGGCGTCTTGTCAGGTGGGGCAGGCTGAAACCCTCATACACTGGACAGATGTGTGTCACACCGTCACCCGAGTCCACCACCACACCGGTCAGAAGGCCTAAAAAACACACACACACACACACACACACACACACACACACACACACACAGTACAGTTAATAATCTACAATTCTACCAACCTAGGTGTGTTTGTGTCCAGTGTGTGCTTTGGGCTACTGATTGTTAGCCTTGTTGGCTGGGTAAACACACAAAACCTGGAAATCTAACACATCTAATGTAACAATTAACTGCTACTGCTCACTAGTTGGTAATAAACTCAGAGACAAAATGGTAGAGAAGTACAGAGACCTCATGCAAGGCTGTGTGTTCGAAACCGACTGAGTCTCACTGTAGGTGCAAATAGTTTCTGAGTTTGTCCACCTGATCCTGCTTGAAGCACCACACAGGTGGGCTTCAACACATCCGGACGCTTCAGATAATGTCAGGATATCATGTCTGTCACTGGAACATTGTACAGTGATGTTCATGTGACTGTCTAGACTTCCTGGCACAGAGAATATCATATCTGGTATCTAAGTAGTCTCATAAAACAAATCTTTGCACAAACTATTTGACAAAGGTGTGGTAGTTAAACACTGCACACCACACAAGAATATTTCCACAATTAAAATGAAAAGCCTGCCGTCTCTGAGCTACTGAACTACTCATAATTTACCAGTTATGACACAGATATAATGCTGGTATCAGAGTAAATCTAATTTGTGGGAGAGTACCTTGGTGGAATTGAACACCTGCAAAATCTCTTGTGATATTGAAACTGTAGAAGTCAATAGCAAAATGTTAGTCTTACCTTGGGCATACAGTGTCAGCACAGCTTGAATAGCAATGTAGACTCCTGTAAACTGGTAGGTCTCAAACATCACCTGCAGGAGAAGCCAGAAAACATCAGACACTAAGCACAATTGTTTGTTGAAGAAAATAAAGACAGTACAGTACATTTGACACCACATGCACACAATGGTCTCTGTAGCTAATAATTTCACAGCGGATTAACCAGAGTGGAACTTCTGCAGTGCCTTTAAATACATTTCCCGTAATGGCTGTTGGCCAAAGTTAGGGTCTCAACAGCTGATTGTGTTTCTTCTAATGTACGTCATGGTAGCAGTTTTGAAAAGATTATCGTTTCATTAAGGGGATGTTAATGCTTAGAAATGAGGGGTGTGTCTGCCATGACTGACAGATCTACAGTGTCCCATTATAATTATGTTGACAGGTAAGAAAGACCTAACAGTGGACGTTTACAACTGATAATGTCAATACTTTCATGGTTCATACAGCTTTTTAGAGTAAAATTCAAGCACTTTCAAGGTACCTAAACAAAAACAATCCAGACTCTCGAAGCCTTTATCATCACATCTAAAGTGTTACTATAAACGCCAGGAGACAAACAAATATGACAAAGGGATCGTTTCATTTTAAATATTAAAAGAGTTTTGGTTTATATGAGTGTTGTTGAAATGAATGTTGAAAACCAAGCACTTTCCAATGAGTATATTCCAAAAACATAACAGTTAAGCATTTTACAAACTTTCAAGACTTTGTACGAACCCTGTACTTTGATTAACTGGATATAGAGTGAATGAGTACAGAGTAACATCCATCAGTGATACAGAGTAGAAAAGATCTTCACACCCACAGTAAGAAATGCATAAATTAGCCAATTTCCTCTTTTCTTTTCCCCCTCACAGCTACAAAAATACCTTCAAGCTGCACACACACAGAAATAAATGTCAACATACCTCAATGATTTTTTCGCGGTTCTTGGTGGGGTTCATGGGCGGCTCGGTTAGCAGGATCTTGCAGTTGCGCGAGTCGATGTTGAGCTTCTCTGGGCCGAAGGTGTAGTCCCACAGGTGCTTCATGTCATCCCAGTTCCTGACGATGCCGTTCTCCATGGGGTAGTTGACCTCCAGCATGGAGCGCAGCTCGCTGGCCTCGTCCCCCACCATCAGGTCCTGGCGGGAGAGGTCAAAGGTCACAGATAAATATTCAGTAGCTCTGCAGTGTAGCCCTCCACTTCCGAAACCCAGTCTGGATCATTTAGAGCCACTGGGAGTAGGGGTGAGCACTGAGTACTGGTTTAGGGCAATACAATCAGTAATTTCAACTTGCCCCCTTGGCCTGCTGGTCTCATAAAATCAGATTAACTGGATCATCAAGCTTTCACTCGGCATGAGGCAAGTCATGTCAGATGTATTCATGTCCTTACCAAAAAGTAGCTTTTTGCTTTAAAACTCAGTTACCCAGCATGCAAAACAAGCCATTATTTTCCATGCATGTACACCTGGAAACACTTCTGTTTCCCCTCTAGCAACAGTAAACCACTTGTTTTAGCACCATTCAACTAGCTGCATGCAAGGCAGCCTGGCAATGTAAACAACCGCTGGGTTAGAGCTCAGTGTTAGCCACAGTCAAGCATCTCGCGTTCCACTTGGAGACATCAAAAGCCCACTGAAGGCAGCCATTTTATGGTTTCATCCTGTGTGCTTTGGCATTAACAAAAGTACCAGTCACAGGCATTGCCTCCATGTGGTCTCAATAAAAAAAAAAAGTTAAAAGAAAAACAGATGTGCTTCCGTCTCCAACTTTCAGCTGTCTGCCATGCACGCTTGAGTTTGGACACTTCCTCTGCACTTGTAAAGGTGAAACACTCACACGTACTAAGGTAAATGCTCTGAACTGGACATTACTTAAATAAAAAGATAAACAGATCTATGATGCATATAGACACACAACATTTATCATTTGACACCAAGCGTTCTAACTGCAGCTGACATTTTAAGGTCTTTTTAGCTGAAAACTGCTGTGATTATTTCAGTCCTTAAATAGCAGCAGGATTGATGGGATGCACCAGCAGATCAGAGACTCTGAAAATGGAATCGGTCCAAAATCTCTTTTAGCACTCCATCGATAACAGCTGGCCGATGATTCATCACAGCCATTTCTGCAACACTTTCAGCCTGGAGAGAGGAGTGCATTAACGTAAGGGCCGTATATCTATCCGACTCTCTGCCACTCATTTAGCCAACAACACTCAAACTCAACGCCAAAAATCAGCAAGTTAGTTGGGATGTAGAATAATGGAATCAATGTGCGAGTAAAAAAAAAGATGAAAGAAAACAAATGCAGAAAACAACAAAGAAAGACAGCTTAATTTTTTTGGTTGAGATCAAAACATGGCACAACTCTCCGGAGCAGGCAAGAACAGGAGGCACACACCAACCTGAACTTACCATCTTCTGGGCATTCTACTTCATCGTGGGGGAACAAAACATGGAGGAAGAGGAAGGTAGATATAAAAAAAAATAAAAGATGAATAAACAAAAGAATTGGAAAGAACAGTAGATAGATAGAGATAGGCTTCATTCTCAAATAATTTAGACCTCTGCTGCCGAATCAACTGATCTTTACCCAAATTACAGCATCTATAAAGATTTTGGCAGGAATGCACTGGAGATACCCTTGTTTGCACTAGGAGGATTTCTAAAACAGGCTCGTAGAACTTGTGCTTAGAGGATGAATACTGTTATCTTACAGAATTCAGAACTAAATTGGGCTGCTAACTCTTATTGGAGCCCACTACAAAATAGATCTTTTAGAGTGAAATTAGACAGCGTGCTTATATTAGATACTGACTTTGCTCTGTTACTTGGGATTTCATATCTTGCCTTTTCACTCTTTTTTCCAGATTATAATTTTGTTTTTTTCCCCACTGGTTTCCTGACCAGGTTTGCCCCTTGAAATCAAGACTTTCTGGTCCAAACGAAACAATCATTCCAGGAACATCAGGTGGAGCAGTTCGTACCTTGATCTCAATGTTTCCGACTTTGGCTGTCGAGCGAATGATGGGCCTCCCAACAAGCGCAGGGAAGATGTGCTCTGGGAAGTTCGAGCCTGCATAGCCACACTTGACAAACTAAAAGAAAGAGAGACAAGAGAAACCAGAGCACAGAGGAAGCGATGAGGAAATACATTTAAGTACTGATGAGATAAACTGTGCAGTACAGCAATACAACAACACTGTCATCCTGCTGATAACAGTGGGCTTAATTAGCATTTAGGCTGAGATAAAAATGTAACCGCCGACGCTACAATGCCAGAACCTCTATGTATTTATGTGTGTGTGAATGAGTATGAACATCTGTGGCCAGCACCTGCTTAAGCCTCCAGCACAATGGTAAAAATCCTTAAATGCATTTCATGTTTTTTTAAGGTTGATCTACAGCTTTTATAGATTACAGAGCTGGGTGATACTGACAAAAATCAAACATCACAATGTAATATCTATATCAATAGTGTGGCAATATTTTTCAGAAAATATTTAGCCACAGAGACAATCATTTGTACTGTGTACTGTGGACATAAAGGCCAAGCAGGTCGAGGCACTTACTGTTCACTGCACTCAGCTACAACAGTTACATGAGCTGAGAGAATGAAATCACTGAACTATAAGATAGGACCAGGAAAAGATAGCATCTAAGATGTATCATGGTGTTATGATATCTAAAAACCCACACAATTTCTTGTCTCAGATTAAAATACTGATATCAGGTCAACATTTTGCTCAGCTCTAATTAACACATTTTCCCTTGCATGCAAGTTGTGATGCTGCGACGCACATTTTTGCAGTCCTTCCTCTGCAATGCTTTAATGTTAAAGTGGTTATCTCGACATTGTGCGCATACATAAACAGACACACTGAGTAGTTTAGTGTTCATAGCTGCAGGTCAGATTCATCTGCATTTGTACCATTTGTGTCACAACCTCAAACAACGCAAAAATGAAAGAACGTTCGACTTTTTTTTCAAACTGCCAGTGCCAATGGGTAAATTCAAAGATGACCCACCAAGCAGTGTTTAACTAATTCAAGTAAACTTTAAGAATCAGTGCACACAGTTCAATACTGCACTGCCCCCACAAAGGAATTAGGCTGCTGCTGCTGGATTAATCATCTTACAGAACCAGTTCACCTCCCATGGTGAATTGTAGTTGGTGATTGTGAAATTTACCAGTAAACCAAACAATTCAGAGTTGTCGTTCCTCTTGTTTTGCAGCTGCATGTGCTTGTAGATGCACACAGCAAAGTTCAACTGTCAGATTTTACAGCGGATTACGCTGTGAAACAGCACGTATCAGGGCTCTGAAAATGTGTTGGTGACATACATGTGACTGGTTCAGACTCTTCTCACTTCCTCTTGACTTCTCAGTTCAACCCTGACGCAGGGTAGTTTTTGTTTCTGGCTTTGCACAATGCTCTTGGAAAAAGTCACATCTCAAAAAAGCCTTATTAGTCGGTAGCATGCTGAGCCAACATCCTCTTTGACTGCTGACACGGTCTAGAGAGGAAGTCCCCACAATCTGAAAGAGGCAGTGTTAACTGTGTGCAATGAGTAACTCCTAAACATAAACAGATCAGCAAAGTGTCTTTTATATGCCGGACTGGGTAGAAATATAGATCATTTTATCTACAAGCCACAGCAGCTTGAAACCCCACTGAATTCAAAAACCTAATGGACTATTAAACCAGCCAGGTAGGTTGTGAGAAAAGGACCACAGAAACGTTTCCTCAATAGTGCAGATATGACCAACACCGGGCTAGTGGCCAGTGATTTTCCCACTCTCACTCCCAGGACTATTTAGTAATACTTCTTATTAAAAAACACCCACAATCTTCTAAAGTATCCGTCAACCCGTCAAAAGCCCCAGTCTTTCCAGTTAAGATATGTAGCTAAAAACAAAGCTGATTAAGGACGAATGCACAAGTGGAAAAACCAAAAAAAAAAACGATGCGGTGTGGTCTTTCCAAGGCCCCCCCCCCAAAAAAACCCTCCTAACCGCCAGTTAGGTGACATGTCTATTCGGGAAGTTGGTGCTGGCTGCTGCACAGGAAAACGCGAAGAGGCGGTTCCTCAATTGACCCGACGCGGCCTAACTTAACGCTACACCTAGTACAAAACACCTAGCTACCGTCCTTCATAATTAAACCAGACGCACGACGGAAACGACGAGTCTGCAAAAACAAACCGACAGCTAGCTGCCGTTAGCCTAGTAACCGCTGGTGGCGAGTAAGCGGCTACTCGTCTGCCTCGACTTTTGGGGGGTTTAAGCCGCCGTGAGAGCGACAGCCAGGGCGGCGTATTCGGCTTTTATCTTAAAAGGTCTACACCCACGCTACGCGCCGTTTCCGAGCCAGGTCTGGATGGATGAATGAAAGTTAGCTGGCTAACGGGGGCTAGCTTGCCCACCCAGCTGACGCTAGCTGGCTAGCTTGGACGCCGACAAGCCCCACTTCCTGTTCGGCATAACGGCGCCGTTCGCCGCAAAGCCGCGATTTGACGGCGCGCCGAACCGAAGCGGTAAACTTACCCCGGTCCCGTTGTCACAGACCACCACTTTCCTTCCCTGGCTGTCCATTGTGTAAAAGCCCCAGTTGCCGCTGAACCTCCCTCAACTTTCTTCGGCAAGCCGGAAGGAAGACACGCCAACCCGGCCGAGAGGAGGAAGGGAAGGGTACTCATCCGGTGCGTGAGTACGTGTGTGCGTTCAAATGACAGTCACACCCTCCGAGATACGCGTTCAGCTTCACGCTCCTCACATCAAATGCTTAACTTTACAATCACCAAAAAAAAAAAAAAAAAATTATTAAAAATTTATTTTTATTAAAAAAAAAAAAAAAAATGCATTGACTGATTGCATTGCTGAAAACAAAGTTATCCTAGAGCCTGGTCGTTTATGCAGTGTAGCCTAATTCAATTTCCACATGCAACATGCAAAAAGAAGTGCAATGTCAAGAGACGAGCGTAAAGCTTCTCATCTGGCTCTCACCTGGTTAATTTTTAATTCCTAGAACGGTCCGGATCTTCAGAACATTTAACAACTAATGGACAAACCTCAAAACAAATCACTATTAAGCGTTTAATGGACAAATAACTTAATAAAGCTGGTAGGAAACTGGGGGGGAAAAAGCCCCAAAAGTCTTATATGGCATCATATAAAGCATTTCTATGTCAATTTGAATGAGGAGATAGGTCAGTCTATGCATGATGAAAAAGATTTGTAATATTGAAATAGGCCATAAGGGAACATTGTTACCAGATGCAACAAGCTGACTAAAAATAATTCGTCACTCCCTACACAGTCAGATTTTTGCAGGTGGTTAATGGTGTAAATGCTAAAACCCCAGGAATAATCAAGTGTACAGTAATTGATCAGTAACTGAATAAATGTATGAAAGCATTTAAGCTGTAGACAGACTGTGTTGTCGCTGGAATGATCAAGTTGTAGAGAATGAAAGATCGTGACATAAAAATAAATGCAAGAGACATCATGAAGCAGTTTCAGTTGTTTTATTTTCCACTGTCTTTTGCAGAAACAAAAAGCAGGTTAACACTGGAATCAAAAGCCAAATATACAGCTTTACTGCCTGGCTGACAGTCTTCAACCATAAGATAAAAAGAGAAGAAATTTCACCTCTTTAAAATATCCATAGAAGGAAAATATTCTTTCATATTTCAAGCATCTGCATGAAGGCCACTTTACTTACTCAGTCTCTATCAAAGTACATTCTTTCCCTCTCACCATCCATAACACTAAAGTATATTATATATAACATTCATCTATAATAATTTTACATAAAAAATGAGCTGACATGTTTTATAGTGAAAATAAATAAATACATAATCAAACATAACTTAAGTTGGTGAGTTTGCTGTAACAACAACATAAACCACAGCACTGCGTTACTATAAGAAAAGTAATACTTGGTGTAATACAAACAATATCAACACTGCAGACCTGCTTCTTTGTACTTTGCAGATTATTGTACATTGAAATAAATGCATGAGCTGATACATTTGAGGGTATTCTGCCTCTCTGCTGACAAAGAGCTTAATTTGTGAGGCTTAAAAATGAAGATAGCCAGCAGGTGGAGTATTTTGACCAAAGCAGGAAGATCAACTCACTGTTTAAAAGTCCACAATGCCTCTTGTTTCCTTGTAGCCCTTCACCCCTATGGAGTATTTGAATCCTGCATTAACTGCAGTAGGTGGCAGATTAAGCATTCAGTGTAAATGTGTGCAGCGATCACACATCACTGTAATTTGGGGGAACAGCATTCTTTGGGTACGAGGATGCTTGGGAACATGAGCACCTTGCACTGCATGAAAGACAGGTTAGGAAGTCCAGAGATCACCCTGCCAGCCTCCGCACTCAGCTTTTCATCCTCCTGAGGTTTCCTGATAAAGAACACACATACACAGAGTGAGTATTTAAAGATTAAGATAGGTATAGAAGACAAGGAGATGTTGCATTATTAATACAGTAAGAGAAGCTTTTCTGATTCTGATTTTTCTTTAAAATGATAATTAAATATACAGAGAACATGGATGTAACAACTGAGCTGACCTGACTGAAGTGCAGGTTTTCTCTGCAGTGGACATCAGGCGATTCAAAGTGTCCTCCATGTGGCTACTGTGAGCACCCGTTTCCAGTTTGCTGACGGTCAACTCATACAGCTCACGGTCGACTCCTTTGCACGTGAGTGTATATAACAAACACACATCAAACATGTCATAAAAGGGACAACGCACTCAATGAGTGTCAAGAGGACTGGACACATCCACAGCATGGGCTAAATTTAGCAGACTCTGTGGCTGTTTCTTATAATACAAACCTCATAAATTACAATAACGTCTACATTTCTGCAGTTGCACATGCTGACCTGGAGGAGGACTGTTGCTACGGCTGCTGCTGCTGTAGGATCTGCTCTCCTCATCAGGACCAAAATAATCCAGGTTGAGAGCAGAGCAGCCTGTGCTAACAAGGGGAGACAGTGGCTGAGGATTGTTGTGGGGTGAAGTGGGACGCGGGAGCTTGATTTCTTATTCATAAAAGGAGAATGAGCATCTACTTATGACTGATGTTTTCTCCTTTTACTGAGACAGTGGGAAGACAGAGGGAGTGACAGACACAGCAAACAAAGCTCACCAAAGCAATGCAAAGCTGTTGTTATCCAACTTCTTTTTATGTTTAGATTCAGAGGCCCCTTAACCATGAAATATCTAAGCCACCACCTAGCAGGAGGTCACTGAAGCAATCTTCACATGGAACTAACATGACTCAGGTGACAGGTGGTGGAAACAGCCTCAGTATGTTGTTGTAGTTTATTGGCTGATGTATCACTTCCACCCTGATTTTATGCAAAAACATAAAAACCAGACACTTGAGTTTGATTTTGTTGTTGTGAAAGTCAAATAAGAATATCAGAAAGTTAAGGCTAACTGAAAAACCTTTTAATCTTTTAAGATGTTAGAATATTTTATAGACTTTTGCTTAACACTTTGAATGTTCTAGTAGTTATCCGGTCATAATAAATGTTTGCTGTCCCAAGCTACACCACCTTTAAAAAGGGTGGACTTAGCAATGTCTAGGAAATCTAAGCAGTTTTATATCCTTTGTCTTGTAAAAAAAGTGTGTAGTGTAGTTGTTTGAAGTGATACAGCTTCCGAGAAGAGACAAAAGCTGAGGGAAGAGAGGTGAAACCAAGCAGAAAGGATCGACTGATTTATTTCAGTATTTACAAGGATTTCCCACAAGTCCTTATTGCAGTGCATTAAATCTTGATTTGAGCAGTAAATCTGAAGAAACTAAAAAAACAACAGATTTTCGTCAACAAACTGTAAAGAGAATTTCACCATTTGAGAGAAAAAAAAGTGCTTTTTAGAAAAGAATTGCTGGCATAAAGGCACAACTCATTATGAAAGACTGTAACTGCAGTTACAAAAATGTTGTAAAAACACTTTTGATTGGTAATAAAATACTGACAGGTGGATTTCAGGTGTGATTTCTTTTTTTTTTTGGAAATAGACACTCTTATATCCTATTCAGCATGCTCATACAGTATATGCGCACAGGGAATAAAAAAAAAGAAAAACTATAAAAGCAGCATAAAGTGACAGCAGTAATCACAACTGCAGCCTTACATTTGGCTCCGTCACCATGTTTCTCAAATTGTCTCCTGTTTTAATCATGAAATCATGTCTAAGATACATAATTCCTTTCTATTATGACAATAATCCCCCAAACATGTTGTCCTTATCACAGAACAAATCAAATCCCCAAAGACAGATTTTATATAACATAAAAAAAATAATGAAATTAAGAAATAAACATAACAGACTACAAACCAATATTTAATATATGAAATGCATATCCTTTTGTATTAGTGGCTGATTGCACAGTTTGACTTTAAATTACTTAAATTCTTTCAATTTGTTCCTACAGTAAATACAGTAAATGTGTTTTGACCTTTTTGCTGCACTCAGCACCTCCTACAGAGAATACACTGCCCTCTGCTGTGCATACTTTACTATTACAACACTGTTCTTCTGTTAATGTTTGGTATTTATTTACTTCGAATCCAATCACTGAACATTTGTCTTGTTTGGGTTGTTGAACTGAACATAAATTATCTTGTCAAACACAGAAATATAACGGACAAAAAAGTTTTTTTGAACCCCTGACGGTGCTTCTGTTGAATCTAAATGTTAATGTTGTCTATACCTGTGGACTCAACTCATCTAGACGTCTTCTAGGAAATCACCTGTAAGGTTCATCACCTATTCATCTTCATCCAACGACAAACAATGTGTCAGCTTGCATGCTATAAACCAGAGCTAAAAATCAAACACCAAATGTGGAACTGACAGTCAGGCAAACAGTTCCTGTAAGCCTTGAGTAAAAAAGTTACTTTTACCACATAACGTTTCATTTTTTTTTTACTAACAGCGTTTTATCTGCAACAGCAAGCTAGTTTTTAAATTTTAAAGATTTTCCATGAAAATGTGAAGTTTGTAATTTATGCTTCTTTCTGGTCTTTCTTTTGTTTTGTGATTTTGTTTGATTTTTTTAATGACATTGGTTAGAACTGCTTGACCATTTGTCATTAACTAATCTGACATTATCCATATATGAAGCTTTATTACCTCTATTAAATTATATTTAACACACTCCTCCATATCTAGTAATTTCACTCATTGTTAATCATTTTTGGAATTCAAGTTTTACGATGATCTTATTAAATCAAATCAGTTGAGTTTAGTCATTAGTATTAGTAGTAATTTTCTTCCTGAGCAAAGAATGACTGATTATCTGTGTAGCTTTCTTTTCAATATGTCTTTTTTGGTTTCTCTTTAACTGAGGGGACTGGAAACCCATTAAAAGCAAATATGAACACATAAATAGTTTCCATCAAAAAGTACAGACACTCTAGTGTCAAATAAAGTCAAAAACTGGATGATGCTGTCAGATATATAGGCTATTTCTAAGTGCGTAATACAGTCATGCACTGGGCAAAAGGTAGACCACAGTATTAACAGTTTAGAGTTCAACCTCCACAGTGGCCACCAATAAATAAAATGAAAATGGTCTTTTGGATAAACACATCCACTAAATGAATATGGGACACATTATGACCACGCTCCATGAGTTGACTGATATTTTGTTCAATGTTCAGTGCTCTGCAAAAGTCACATTAATTTAGCATTGCCCTCAGATTTTTTTGTGTTGTAGTTTTAAAAAGAAACTTCACAATCATCAAGTAGCACAATAACAGTATGCACATCTTGTTTTCAGTAGCCTCTACCCATATCAGGCCTTACCACTTCAAGATGGACACCACAATGTTTCCCCATAACCACTGGGACTGATAAATACTGAGATAAATTATTTGTGAAAAGTGGCAGCAGGAAATGGTGAGACACTAGAGTAGCTGAAGGAGAGAGAAAAGGGAAGTCAGAACAGTGTTTCCCCTGTAATTGTTCTGGAACAATTGTGACTGATGGGTGATTTTTCTGTTTGGCTGCACATGTGTTTTACTTTGAGTCCCAGTTTTGGGTCTGTTGGATATTTGGACAAATCATAATGACAACAACATGATTCCTGAACACTCGGTCTATCAGTGTTATTCATGAGAGGAAATTCATTTAAATCACAATGTCTTATTTTCACAAAAATGTTGAAATGAAATGTCGCCCACCACTGCTGAATGAATAGAGGGGAAACACGGCGTAAATTAAAAGAAGCAGAGCATGCCCTGGAGGAAGTGAGGAGGAGTCCAGAGTAAACTCTCAAAGGTTTTGGCTCATTAGAAGAAGCCACGTAGGGGATGGCTGATATTGTAGTCTACCTCCGGCCCCAGAAGTGAGGGGCACGGCGAGGGGACATACCGTCCTGAGAGCTGCTAAGGCCACGGCTGTTCCAGTCCAGTTGGCTGGAAGGAAGCGCCTCCTACACAGAGAGAAAACTGTCACTTATCAGAATGCAACAGTAGAGCAAGCTTTATGGTGTGATCAGTAAAATACATGTTGGCCGTTTCCCACACAGTAGCTGCATGTGTTATCCTCTAGTCTCTTACTGCTGTAAAAAGTCCAGTCAAATCAAAAACCAATTTACCTGCACTGAATCTGTTGAGGGGTCCGGTATGTCCCGGGGCCCTGGAGGTGCTTGTGCTGTGACCGCCATGTGTCCTGGAGAACAGACAGCTGGCACAGAGTCTTTGGTGGGCTCTAGCATTCCCTGATGAGTGAAAACATGGACTGTCAATGGTAACAGCCACAAAATAAATTGTATGACCACTGAATCCGCTCATCTTACACCATTACAATGCTTCTTCTTCCCAGTAGGGCCAAATGGATTTAGTTCACATGTCCTACAGTTGACTCACCAGGCTGGATGCAAAAGCAGGCACCGCCACTGGCTGCTTCTTCATGCCGATGAACACCTTTCAGAAGATAAAGACACACAAAATGAAAACAGCCTTAAAATAAAACAGACTTTTATCAAAAGCAACTTGCAATTAGTGCAGTATAATGACCTCAATGTTACAAGCAACCAACCAACAGGAGTGTAACAGCTTGTAATTCTGCCATTACAGGATTTTTGTCCTATTTTAATTAAGAATATACTGCATGTCAAGTACTCTCTATGGGGGACATTGCCCTTTAAGACTTAAAGTTGTACCTTGTTTACTCATCTATTGGTGAAGATGCTGTTTGGATCACTGATAAGTAGGTATTATGTTTTGCCAAACTCACAATGTTCCTTGTGTCCATACCAAGGCACCTGAGCAGAATCCTGTTTGTATGGGAACCTCCCCACTGAAACTGGAGGCCAACTGCACAGTGGAGGTCCTGGTGCGGCCACCACATCCCCCGCTGAATCCTGAGAAACAGGGGAAATAGAGAAATAACAAACGCAGCATGTTGGTGTATTCAGAGACCATATTAATTAAAAGAAGAAAGGAGAAAACGGCTAGTTTAGGATAAGTGAAATGTGAATCTGAAATGCTAAGGATGGCAACATTTACATTTCCTCATGGCCATTAAAGAGAGTGTTACTACTGATAACTATGATACTGAGCAGTCCATGTTCAGAACTGATCTGAATTAACAAACCAAAAAGAGATGCAAACAACTGAAACTTTTGATGGTTATGTGATATGAGCAAGATGGCTGCTTAGTGATTCTTGTGTACAAACCTCCCTAAGTTTTTCTGTTAAAAATGTTATTTATTTACCTAATTTTCCATTCAGACTTTTGTTTGCTGTGCTGGAAAAATGCATAAAGTAAAAAGGTTTGTGTCAATGCACTCGTTTATATCATAATGTCCACTGTCCATTTTAATTTTCATTTCTGCTATTGGAGGCAAATCAAAATGTCAGTTCATTTGGACTGTAACATGGTTTTGCGTGGGTCTTCTGCAGATGAATTTTAAATTTTAGTAGGGGGTGCACTTTTTCCTCAGAGACTCAGTTACGAGGCCAAACACTGCTACCACTAACAACCCAGCTCTCCTTCTAGTTATTCAAATCCTACTGCTGTTGCTTCCTCATGGAAATGCACCACTTCTGTATTGTGCCGGCTATGTTTTTGTCCCAGTAAAGCCTTTTTTTACCAACACCAAATGTAAAAGATTTGATGAGCTGGATATAGCTTATAGTTGTAAAACAGATGTCACGAACTGTTAACATATGTCATCCTCACCACTGAGATCGGGGACAGAGTTCTGGTATCTCCTCCTCCTCCTCACTCTCATGGAGGTGTTGGGCATGAAGCAGAGCACCAAGGCTGAGCACCTCCTCCTCCCCCTCCACAGCTGGGACCTCTTCCTCTGGATAACTGGCCAGGAGAAGCTGCTGGACACGGCAGGAAATGGACGCCTAGCCGGAAAAAAAGGGAAAGGGTTAATTTTTTTAAATCAAATGTTCAAAATATGTCCTTTTATTGCATGTGAAGCACTTAGAAGGTCTGTCTGGCATGTGACAAACAAGCAAACAAAATAATGACAAGAAAAGGAATACATCCATGACAAGCCCTGAAAAATATATTTTCTGAAAACAACTGACAAATTCTGGCCAATAAGAATTCAGTTTTCTCTGTGGCCGCTAATTATCATCATAAAGAGCAACAACAATAAAGCCAGTTTTTAGAGAAATGTCTCCCACCTGACAGCTGTTCCTCCTGGAAACTCCATATTGCCCTGCCCTGCCCTGCTCTTCCTCAGTGCCCCCATCAGTCTGCAGGCTGCTGACTTGCTCTCTGAACTGTGTCCAAGTTTCTCCCTCCTCCGGAGCGCTCTGGTCCTTGAACTCCGCCCACGATCCCTCTCCATCCTCCTGTGTGGGCGCGGAACAGAAATCTGCAAAGCTGTCACTCGGTGGGAGGTTTCCTAGACTCTGCACCCCTGCCTCAGCGGTTTGGACTTGGTCCCTGGGATGCTCAAGACTACAGTCTTGGAAGTCTGCAAATTTGTCTTCTGTGTGAGTTCCAGTTTGTGACTGGTTGGAGGTAGCCGAAGTTTCCTGAGTCGCAGATTGGTCGCAGTGATGAAAACCCTTCTCTGCCTTAGACTGTCTGAGTTTTGCCATGCTGTTGTTGACGTCAGAATGCCTGTAGTTTCCCAGTTCTTCTTCCTCATCATCAGTCAGGTCCCAGTCAGTCTGATCACCTTGTGAAGCAAGAGATGAAACATTTGGTTCCAAGTCCACAGAAGGACCCTCAAAGGACAAATCATCACAGAAGGATGCCATGTCCTCTGAAGCAGACTCATACACACTGAATGTTTGGGGGACAGAAGAAATGCTCTTTTCTCGGTCTTCTCTGTCTTCTTCTGACTCTCCATCCTCCTGCACCTCTGTGGTTTGTAAAGAAGTAAAACTATGCCTCCTGTCCCCCGGACTGTCCCCAGGCTCGCCTAACTCCTCCCCTCTAGAACGAGGCTCTTCAGATGGAAAATCCAAAGCTGCTGCAGCTTCCTGAGGCTGATGGTGGTCCTGAGATGGTTGCACGAGTGCTGCATCTCTTTTCTCACAGTGCTTGACCTTAGTGCAAACATTTTCTTTTGCCTTATGTGCACAGTGAGATCTGGGCTCAGAGTCCATAATAACCTCCTGTTCTGGATCACATGTTTGTTCACCCAAACTGTTAGAGGAGTTTGTCCCTTCCACTCTGCCATCCCATTGCTCTGTGCTGCCCAAGGGAGTGAAGCCACAGCACCAGGGATGTGCTGCCTGCTCTGTAAACACAGTGAAATCAGCAAACCCTGTTTCCTCCCTGGGAGAGCATGCACCCACTGCTGAGGCTATGTAGGTCCCAGAGTTGTGGTCTCTGTCAGAGTACCCATTTGTGAGGTGCACATGTGATTCAGCATTATAATCCTGCCCTTCCACATGTATCTGGTCCCTGCCGGACCCCGGGTTCACAGTGGAAGTGGGTTGGAATTGTTCAGCTGGGTGATTAAAGCTGCTGTTGGGTTGATGGGAGGCTGGCTTTATGGTGGGAGATGGATATCTGAGGCTTGATGGTGATTCAGAAGAATCAGCAAAGCCAGGAGGCGAGCAGGACACCCCGACAGAAAATCCATCAAAGTCCCCAAATTCGTCCTCCTCTGATCCCGCCTCCCCTTCACCATCATCCTCCAGTGGAGGGGAGGAGGAGTGCAACGGCATGATGTCTGGCTCCATGGGTTCTCCTAGCAGGACCTGAAGGCCTCATGCACCTGGGAGAGGAAAGCAAAAAGAACAGGAACAACAATTCTTTTGGAGTCAGAGAAGATGTTTCAGCACAAAATTATTGGTCTTTTCTAGCGTGTTAGGAAAGAAATGTTGGTGAGACAATGGCAATGAAAAGGCAATGAAAGTTGGGGTAGGTGGTGTTGCATGCAGAACGAGTGTAAACCTTGCAAACGGCTGCCTGCATAGAACTTCAAGACCACTTCAGTTGATGTCATATTGCATAAAACACCTCCATAGACAGATACTGAGAATGACAAAGGGATTGTTTGTAATATTGCTCTATTTTTAGCATCCTGACATTGGTTGCCTATTTGTTTTGGGTTTGGTTTGAGGATCTTATTGATTACTTTTAAAGGCAATTAATACACTGGTGCCAGATTACATTTAGATTTACTCTCCCCTGGCAACTTGCATGTAGCCTGAGGTCCTCAGACAGGTACCATCTTGCTGTTCCTATAACTATGTTGATGACTGTTGGCCAGAATAGCTTAGATTGGAGAGCACTACACTGAAAACAAAAAAAAAGGCCCGTGGTTCAGCTCAGAGGATCTCAGGCTTGTCAAATTATTATTATTTTTCTAAACTGTTTCTCTTTAGTTTTATATGCTCTGCATCTTAGATTTTATGACTTGTTTTAATGATATTCTGTTTTGCTGGTTCTATTCCTTTTTATGTGAAGCACTCTGTAATGTTGGTTTGGATGGTTGCTATGCAAACTTAACTATTATCATAATTCAGAGTGTTAAACCCCATGCACCAGAGACAATACTAGAATATATAGGTACCAGTTTTAAACTCCCCCCAAAAAAAGCAAGCATATTAGTATGATTTTTTTACAAACTGATAACTTCCTAGTTTATAGGTTTATAGGCACTAGTTGTTTTGGTTCAGTTCAGACATCCAGCAGTGTTAAAACTAGAGGAACCTGCATACATCTATTGCACAATCTCCCAGCGTTCGCATATCTTCTTTTTTGTGTCTCTTAAAAATCATTTTGGCAAATGCTTACACCTAACCCGAGATATTCCCAGACTCTGGTGCTGATCCTGTGGAGTGGAAAAAGTGGCCGCAGCCGGTAAACTGATACAGGAAACATTATCCGCAGCTTTGTGCTACAGCAGCCACTTCAGGATCAGGGATTAGTGCCTGTGCTAAACCTTCAACGTAAACACACAAGGACCGGTCCCACGCTGACTGAAATCGACCTCCCTAACTAGCTATTTTCTCACAACAGATTAACATAAATCTTTGTGAACAATCACTGACGTCCTGCCATTTTCTCCAGTCTCTTACTCCTGGACAGACAGGTGACATGACATGACGCGCAAACACAAGCTGTTAATGAAATGCAAAGCGCGGCTATTCATGGATAATTAATTGCACGTTAGGTTAGGTTTAACGTCAAAACCCCCGCTGCCTTTATTACAAACACATCGACTGATTAGCTAGCCAGCGTGGCCGGGTATCTAGCTTAACGTCAGCCATCCGTCAAAAGCAACCAAACGTTGACACGTTATTTAAATCGGGCTTACAGCTATCCAAGGGTACAAAGTGCCATTACCAGCGCCGGGTTCACTTCGCCTCCTCGTCACTTCTCGCCCGTCAGTGCCGCAGCCTTGCTCTCCATCATCTGCCAACATCATTCCCTCCCGAAGCATTAACTGGGCCGTGCTAAGAGAGAAGACCTCTCACGACGTCCCGTTTCCGGGCACTGTAATTACCCGTCGCGGAGAGCAGTTGGGGAAAATACCCGGGATCCATTTTGCAGACCTGAAAGTGACTCCTCCTTCACAATAGACGATCTATGTGCGGACAATAGCGCCTCCTACTTGGGAGACTTGATGCTGCGCCTCTCTTTTTTATTTAACCTTTACTGTTGTGGTTGTGATTTGTCATAGTTACAAGTAGAAGTGGATGTTGTGTAGTAGTAGATTTAATTTAGTCAAATAAGGAAGTGTAATGTGACATTTTGGGAATCTGGACATACAGTGTGTTCTTGTCTCTGTGCTGCCATCAATTCCAGTGATGGACAACTCTGTGGTTCATTTTTAGGGTAAGATAGGGTAGATACAGTAAGTAATCAATGTGGCTGCCTGTTGTTTGCTATGGTAGTGGAATATCATGGACTCCTGACCCCACCTGGGGGACACAGATCCAAAATTAAGGTACTAGAATTGAAGAGTTTGTGCTAAAAGACAGCTGTACTGTAATTACAGTTTAACAACGCTGATGAATGTCTGACCTCTAATGTTGGATCCATGATTTTCATTGTAACAGATTTACTAATTAAAGTCTACAAGGATCACAAAAAGCTCTTTGTCATTACAAAATAGAAAAATATATTTTATTTCGTTAACAAATAACTGCTAGATAACCAGGAGCAGTAACAAGAATTCAAACAGGTCAGGCTTGAAGTGCAGAGATCTCAAATGCACTGAACCAACAAAACTTCAACAGAGAAAACTAAATTTTTTGTAGTAATCTAGATAACTAACATTTACTCAAGCGACAATCTTTTCATCAGTGTTCAATTATTCATGGCCTACTTACAGTCTCAATAAAGAAAACATTAATTGGACTCTCCTTCATACACACTCCTCCTCCACCGATGATCAGACAATAGCATGGGGTTTTGTTTCCCGGCTTTATGGATCTTCTTATGGATCCGCAGGTTTGCAGCTGTGTGAAACTTTTTAACCACAAAACAAACAGCAAAATGACTTCTTCTCTTCTGGCTGCATCATACCACAACTTTTGAGATGATAGCTATGGGCCACCATTTTCCCACACAGTATGCAAAAATATGGCTTTTCCCCTGTGTGTATCCTGAAGTGAACATTGAGATTTGACCTTTGAGAAAATGATTTCCTGCAGACAGAACACTTGTGTGGCCTTTCACCTGTGTGAATTCTTAAATGGACAGCCAGATGGCTCCTACGAGCAAACTTCTTGTCACATTTGGAGCATTTAAAGGCCTTTTCTCCCATGTGAATCTCATACACGTGTCTGATCAGGTCAGAGTCCCTGTTAAACTGCTTGCCGCAGAAACGGCAAGCCTTTTCGTCCTTCTGGGCCTGGGCCTGGGCCTGTTCCTGCTTCGCAAAAGCAGCGTCACTGAGCCTCGGACCACAACAGGGTGAGCCGTCGCTCCCATGCCATTCATCGTCATTATTCAATGTCACAGTTATAGCGCTGAAAGTTGGGAACAGCTGGCAGTCTGTCTGAGTAGTTGTTTCTGACTGAGTGAGTCTGACTTTGACATCCTCAGAAGAATCATCCTCCAGGTGTGGAATGATACAGAGATCCTCCTTCTCCTCCTTCACCTGCTGGAAGTCACAGGTCTCATTTTCCTCCACAGTGGGAAGCTGGTCTGGCTGCTGGGAAGGCAGAACCTCCTCAGAGACTGACTGGATGTCTATAAGACAGAGAAGACACATGCTAGAACTGTTAAATAACACAGTAATATCCAGTGGTGGAATGTAACTAAGTACATTTACTCAAGTACAGTACCTAAGTACAAATTTGAGGTATTTGTACTTTAATTGAAATTTTTAATCTCATGCCATTTTATACTTCTACTCCACTACAATTCAGAGGGAAATATTGTACTTTTTACTCCACTACAAATATCTGACAGCTTTAGTTACTAATTACTTTATGAATTAAGATGTATACCTCCAAAACACATGAAAATCTACAAGTACAGCTGAAACGCTTATTCGATTAATCGATTGACAGAAAATTGGCATTTAGTCATTTTTCATACAGAAACATTTCAAGGTTCCAGCTTCACAAATGTGAGGATTTGCTGCTTTTCATTTTAATTTATTTAGTTTTTAATTTTTGAGGTTTGGACTGTTGGTTGGACAAAACAAACATTGTGAAGGTGGAAAATGTTGGGCTCTGGGTAATTGTGATGAGCATTTCTCACTATTTTCTGAATTTTTACAAACAAAACAATCAATCGATTAATCGAGAAAACAATCAGTAGAATAATCCATAATGAAAATAATCATCAGTTGCAGTCCTATACAAAATAGTTAAAATTAGCTCCATCTCAACCAACACTAACTGTAAAAAACTGTTTTTATATTAATGCACGAGTAATATATAATCTGCTGATACAATATATAATAATATATCACTCACAGGGGGATTGAGTACTTTTACTTTTAATACTTTAAGTACATTTTCCTGATTATACATGCATACTTTTACTTGTAATGGAGTATTTTACTGTGTGGTATTAGTATAGGCTACTTAAGTAAAGGATCTGAATACTTTTTCCACCTCTGGTAATATTTAAAATAAATATATGTGTACAAGTGCAGGTAAGATGTGTTTTAGTCAGATGTTTTCAAAGCGCCAAAGGTGGGAGGTTCAACTTTGTTTTTACAGCCAATACAGTTTAAATCGTGTTCGTTAAGTCGCAGGATTTCCTCCAGCGACTTAGCTAAAATCAAAGGGAAAAATTTGGAGTTTGTCACATGATGTTTGGAAGTACAACAAGGGCTGATCTATCAAAAAATATCTGTGTGGAGTCGTAGGATGCTAACTATCTACTACCTAACAACTGTAGCTCCTGTGTTTGCTAATATCAATAGCTGTAGACAATCTGTTGCCTAGCAACGCTATACGGCTACATAGCAACCGTAACATATTGAGAGGGCTTAGTAAAACATTTACATATTTAGCTACTGTACAAACCTTTTTTTAAATTCTATAGACAAAGTATGACAAAGTATAAATTCAAAGTTTTATTTTCCTTCTTTATAATAATTGTGATTTTATGAACAAATTGAAACTGTAAACCGTCAGAACAACTTTGAGACACTGAATGACACAACGGGAATACCGCTTGGTTTCTTTCCAAGTTTATTACTTGCACTGTGTGAAGATGTGGTTATTTGTATAATGCAACAACACATATGATGTTTCAATAAGCTTCACAGGCCTGCATCAGCAAAGGTTCCCGACCCAATCCCAACTCTCTAGAGACAAGGAAAAACCTTTAAGACAAAAGGCAAAACATGGAAGTAACTTGGGGAAAGGAACTGTAGAGAGAGATCCCTCCAACAAATGTTCATTAAGCTTTTGTACAATACAACAAGCCAAAACTTAAGGCTTGGAATCCAATCGTGATATTTACATATGTAGTGTATTGTGAACACAAACCACACTGATGAACTGGCTACTCACTTTTTTAGTGTGCCATTGGCCCGACAAACCGCTCAAACATTGTTCCCCAAACAAAGTACTATAGGATACTGAAGTGCATACCATTTCAAACAACATAACAAGAAAGAAACCTGAAAAATGCTGATAATCACTTTAAAAATACATTTGATTCACATGTAACTTTTGAAGACACAATATCAGTTGTGTGGTGGTGATGTTACAGCCAATCTGTTTACCATCTGAATACAAGTCACATATTAACACCAACTGTAAAATGAGTACATACGGCTAATTGAGCAGTTTGAGTGGATCATGGCAAAGCTGCTTCACTGCTCCTCTTCCTATCCATTCCCTCATGAGCTCTCTTTCCTCTATAGGAAATCGTTCTGAGGAGATAACAGAAGCACAAAGTGGAGGGGAAGAGGGAGTGAGGGGGGAGGTGTTTGTCTTGTGGGACAGTTTATTTGCTTCTCCACCATAAATGGAAAAAAATAACATTTACTCCAGATGTAGCAGTCAAATCATAACTGACACAATCCAATATTTGAATTGTATCCACATTAACTGGTGAATAGTTTCTTATTCAGCTAAATTTCAATATATTTACAAATATACTGCTTTTGTGAGAGATCGTAGTGGATACAGGCCATTCCTAAATACTGGATGCATGTTTTATTTCTTTACTTTTGAAAAAATATTTGGTGTCACAAAGACTCTGACATTCTCTCATACAGCGTTAAGTTTTCTCTTCTAACTGCTGTCCTTGCAGTTTCTCACTGATGTATCGTTTCCATGACTCGTGAACCTCCATATGCACCTTCAGGTCTGAATCTGTGTGAAAGGTTTTGCCACATGTTAAGCAGCGAAAGGACTTGTTTGTACCTTTGTCTTGTGTCCCTGTGCAGTATTTAACATGCTTGTCACTGACAAACCTCTTGCCACATTTCTTACAAAAATATGGTTTCTCTCCAGTATGCTGTCTCATGTGAACAATACGACTACAGTTTTGAGTGAACGTTTTGCCACAGAGATCACAACTAAAGGGTTTTTCACCGGTGTGAACTCTCACATGCAGAACAAGCTGGTGCTTGCGATTAAACTCCTTGTTGCATTCAAAGCATTTAAAGGCCTTCTCCTCTTTGTGATTCTCATCTCCATTCCCTTTATCTGGTGTGATCTTGCACTCATTTTGCATTTTGCAAAATTTTAAATGATTGCTTGTGGCAAAACTTTTCCCACATTTCTTACAAAAATATGGTTTTTCCCCAGTATGCACCCTCATGTGAACAAGACGACTTGAGTTCTGAGCAAAGGTTTTGCCACAGAAATCACAACTAAAGGGCTTTTCACCTGTGTGAATTCTTGTATGCAGAATTAGATGGTGCCTTTGTTCAAACTCCTTGTTGCACTCCAGGCATTTAAAGGCTTTGCGCCCTTTGTGACACTTTTCTACATGCCTTATAAGGTAAGAGTCCCTCTTAAAACTTTTTCCACAGAAACGGCAAGACTTCTCTTCCCTCGGAGGCTGTTCCAGTTCAACGACGACTTCAACGCTATGACTCTGGTGAGGCGACGATGACCCATCACTTTCATTGCGTTCGTCGTCTATGCTTTCGTTTACACTCACAGTTACAGCAGTGGAAGATGGGAACAGCTCACAGTTAGTGGCTGGTTCTGATTTAGGAAGTCTGACTTCAGCATCGCTGGAAGTATCAGCCTCCATGTCCGGACCGATACACTGATCCACCTGCTCCTCTTTGACCTTTGGGTGATCTTGGACCTCTGTTTCCTCCAGAACGGGAATCTGTTCCACCTTAATGTCACATTGCTGCAGTGAAGGATGAAGTTCCTCAGAGACCGGCTGGGCGTCTGAAGGACAGAGAAGACACGTGATATAAGCTGTTAAATAACCCAGTAATATCCAACACAAATATATTTGTACAAGTGCAAGTAAGATGTGTTTTAGTCAGATGTTCTGAAATCGCCAAAGGTGGGAGGATCATCTTTGTTTTTACAGCCATTACAGTTTAAATCGTGTTCATGAAGTCGCATGATTTCCTCCAGCTAAAATCAAAGATTGGAGTTTGTCACATAAAGCTGGGAAGAAGAACAAGGGCTGATCTATCAAAAACATGTGTGTGGAGTCGTAGGATGCTGACTATCTACTACCTAACATATCTAGCTCCCGCGTTTGCTAATATCAGTAGCTGCAGACAACCTGTCGCCCACTAGCAGCTGCATTAACGAGGACACAAACCTGCTCTGAACAGCATTACTTCAGGTTTTATTACGGTCAGCTGTTCCAGCTGCTTCTTCAGCCGGCTGACTTCTCTCTTGGAGCGGACAGCTTCCTCCTGATACTCTGCTACCGTCTTTTCAACGAGTCCAAAGATTTCCTCGGCAGCCGCTGCCAGCCGCTCGTTGACCAGCAGTCTGAGCAGCTCCGTCCCCGACATGACGGAGCACCGGCTGACGTTACCGGTAAACGCGGAGGGCGGTACGCGGACTTTCAAATGAAGAAATAAACTCCTCGGGAACCGGAGGCAGCTCACTTCAGCGACATGTCAACGTGAGTTAATGTCAACGTCATGACGCACAGGATTACTTTTCAACAGCGCCCCCTGCTGCCGCGGATGGATCTCTTTCTCCATGTGCTGCGCTTAGTTATCACAAATACTGAAAAATCAATAATGATCAATTACAGAAGAAAGTACATGTATGCAATACAAATATTTAGAGGGCTCACTAAAAAAATGCATATTCATCTACTGTACAAACCAAAAATGACGTACCTTTTATATATATATATATATATGAAAAAAACAACTTTTATTTATTTTATTTTCCTTCTTTACAATAATTATTTTACAAACAACCTGAAACTGCAAACCCTCAGAACAACTTTGAGACACTGAATGACACAACGGGAATACCGCTTGGTTTCTTTCCAAGTTTATTACTTGCACTGTGTGAAGATGTGGTTATTTGTATAACGCAACAACACATATGATGTTTCATAAATAAGCTTTACAGGCCTTAGAATAAAAAAGCAAAGTAACTGGAAGAAACTTGGGGAGAGGACCTCTAGAGAGAGATCTCCCCAAAAATGTTCATTACGCTTGTGTACAATACAACGAGCAAAGAATTAAGACTTGGAATCCAGTCGTGATATTTACATATGTAGCCTGTGGTATACATATTTTGTTTTATGAAGTTAATAAATAAATAGAGAGAGTGTTATCTGGCAACAACATAATTTTCAGAAGTTGAACTTTTAAACTAAATTTTGTCATGATTTCAATTTCACCAGATGTGGTAGACAGGTGCATAGGAAAATTAAATCATGCAAAATAAAAAGTTGAATTCCTGCACCCTGTCAACACCTGTCACAACAGATACAACGTTTAGGTCATGGACCTTCATCAGGCATCAAATTCACAATATGAAACAAAAACATCTTTATTTTATAATAGAATCACAGGCTGCAACGTAAGGGAGCCAAATCACAAACATCTGAGAAAATTACATCATTCAAGGATTAAAATCTCCTTAAAATGAGAAAACAATATGCCAATCAATAAACACAGAAAAATGGGGGGGGGGGGGGGTTATCAACAAGAGAAGTTGAAACAGGGCATAGAGGCAGATCAGACAATAACCAGTGCATATGTGAAATCATGCTTTGACAATTGTCACACCTCACAACATTTTCTCAGTAGTTTGGGACTACTTTTTCTATGGAGTGAAAATAGTCTCAATATTATTTGTAAATGTGTACTAGATGATTTGTAACTGAAAAACAAGATTTGTAACTGAAAAAAAAAAAGATTTGTAACTGAAAAAAAAAAAAGATTTGAAAATATTTTACTTACAGACTTTTAACTTCAGCTTCTCAGATCTGATCCTTTTCGCTTTCAAAAAGCTTCCTGCACATACAAATGTCTGGTGTTACGCACGGATCAGGTCACTTTCGCTTTCGGGGTTTTGGGACTATTTTAACGCTGGTCGCAGCTCCACAGAATCTAAATGATGATGCGTTTAAGTGCTGGTGGAAAACTGGGATATCTGGGCTTTCGGCGTATTCGTGTTTAATTTCAAAGTGGGAAAGACGTTTTTTCTAAATAGACAGAATAGTTCGTCGCCCCTCGATTAGAGCACATGCATTTACCAACCACAGACTCTATACAGTAACCTATAAATGTAAATATATGGTTTAAATAAGCTACTGCTAGGTGGTAGAGTTGTTCTGCTGGGAAAACAGCCAGTCTGGGCAAAAAGCGGATGCCGGCTGAACCTACCCCCAACCACGGAGGGGCGACGCTACAGGAAATACATTTCGACGAGGGAACGGGCTTCCACACAACGCCATTGTAGTTTTGTTTTTCAGTTACACATCTTGTTTTTCAGTTACAAATCTTGTTTTTTCAGTTACACATCATGTTTTTTCAGTTACACATCATGTTTTTTCAGTTACAAATCATGTTTTTTCAGTTACAAATCTTGTTTTTCAGTTACAAATCTTGTTTTTTCAGTTACAAATCTTTTTTTCAGTTACACATCTTGTTTTCAGTTACACGTCTTGTTTTTCAGTTACAAATCTTGTTTTTTCAGTTACAAATCATGTTTTTTCAGTTACAAATCTTGTTTTTCAGTTACAAATCATGTTTTTTCAGTTACAAATCATGTTTTTTCAGTTACAAATCTTGTTTTTCAGTTACAAATCATATTTTTTCAGTTACAAATATTGTTTTTTCAGTTACAAATCTTGTTTTTTCAGTTACAAATCATGTTTTTTCAGTTACAAATCTTGTTTTTTCAGTTACAAATCTTTTTTTCAGTTACAAATCTTGTTTTTTCAGTTACAAATCATGTTTTTCAGTTACAAATCTTTTTTTCAGTTACACGTCTTGTTTTTCAGTTACAAATCTTGTTTTTTCAGTTACAAATCATGTTTTTTCAGTTACAAATCTTGTTTTTTCAGTTACAAATCATGTTTTTCAGTTACAAATATTGTTTTTTCAGTTACAAATCTTGTTTTTCAGTTACAAAAGTTACTTGTCAGTTACAAATTTCAGTTACAAATCATGTTTTTTCAGTTACAAATCTTGTTTTTTCAGTTACAAATCATGTTTTTTCAGTTACAAATATTGTTTTTTCAGTTACAAATCTTGTTTTTCAGTTACAAATCTTTTTTTCAGTTACAAATCTTGTTTTTCAGTTACAAATCTTTTTTTCAGTTACAAATCTTGTTTTTTCAGTTACAAATCATGTTTTTCAGTTACAAATCTTTTTTTCAGTTACACGTCTTGTTTTTCAGTTACAAATCTTGTTTTTTCAGTTACAAATCATGTTTTTTCAGTTACAAATCTTGTTTTTTCAGTTACAAATCATGTTTTTCAGTTACAAATATTGTTTTTTCAGTTACAAATCTTGTTTTTCAGTTACAAATCTTGTTTTTTCAGTTACAAATCATGTTTTTTCAGTTACAAATCTTGTTTTTTCAGTTACAAATCATGTTTTTTCAGTTACAAATATTGTTTTTTCAGTTACAAATCTTGTTTTTCAGTTACAAATCTTTTTTTCAGTTACAAATCTTGTTTTTCAGTTACAAATCTTTTTTTCAGTTACAAATCTTGTTTTTTCAGTTACAAATCATGTTTTTCAGTTACAAATCTTTTTTTCAGTTACACGTCTTGTTTTTCAGTTACAAATCTTGTTTTTTCAGTTACAAATCATGTTTTTTCAGTTACAAATCTTGTTTTTTCAGTTACAAATCATGTTTTTCAGTTACAAATCTTGTTTTTTCAGTTACAAATCTTGTTTTTCAGTTACAAATCATGTTTTTCAGTTACAAATCTTGTTTTTCAGTTACACATCTTGTTTTTCAGTTACAAATCTTGTTTTTTCAGTTACAAATCTTTTTTTCAGTTACAAATCTTGTTTTTTCAGTTACACATCTTGTTTTTCAGTTACAAATCTTGTTTTTTCAGTTACAAATCATGTTTTTCAGTTACAAATCATGTTTTTTCAGTTACAAATCATGTTTTTCAGTTACAAATCTTGTTTTTTCAGTTACAATGTTTTTCAGTTACAAATATTGTTTTTTCAGTTACAAATCTTGTTTTTCAGTTACAAATCATGTTTTTCAGTTACAAATATTGTTTTTTCAGTTACAAATCTTGTTTTTCAGTTAGTTACAAATCATGTTTTTTCAGTTACAAATCTTGTTTTTTCAGTTACAAATCATGTTTTTCAGTTACAAATATTGTTTTTTCAGTTACAAATCATGTTTTTCAGTTACAAATCTTGTTTTTTCAGTTACAAATCATGTTTTTCAGTTACAAATATTGTTTTTTCAGTTACAAATCATGTAGTACACATTTACAACTAAAACTGAGACTATTTTCACTCCATACCTTTCTGTCTGGGTGGGCACGTAGACCACAGACAAACGCTGACGCAGTTTACGTTACCACGAAGTCATCGGCGGTGTTGACAAACTCCATCGAATAAGAATCAGTGCGAGCGCTAAACCGGATGTGCTAACGTTATCATGCCACACATAAAACATTAAGATGAGGCGGGTTGTCGCGCCGTACTATGCCTCACTCCTGCGCTATGAAGGCGTGCAGAAATAAAGCAAAGACCGGCGCCGCTTTGTCGTTTCACCGCCTCCCGGTGAGGGAGCCTGAGCGGCTGAAGCTGTGGATGTTCGCCTTGAACATCGATGTAAACACTCCTCCGGGCGAGCTGAAGAAATACGTCGTGTGCTCGGAGCATTTTGTTCCGGAGGACTACGCGGTTACCGGCCAGCCGGGGACCGACACGACGCACCGTTTTCTGACGCCGACGGCTGTCCCGACCGCCGGCGCGTTACCGGGCGTAACGGGAGTGAGTGTTGACGCTGGTCAGGCGTTTTACACCGTCTTTCTGTTCATTTTGTAAGAAAACTCACATGGTGCGGAGATTAGATTGTTGGATGTAAAAACTAGATTGAACTGTTGCATTAATAATAAAATGATCAAGATGTTGTCAGCTATAAATTGTTTGCCATAACGGCTCGAAACAGGCTCCAAGGAGGTCAAATCACCTGCTCCCACATTTCAGGTGCATCAAATTATTATACAAGTCAAGAGAAGAGCATCACAGTATAGGTGGCTGAACAAAACACAAGACACCTGAAGAGCAGTTAGAGACCAAACGATTAAACAATTATTCAAGAAAATAGTCTGCAGATTAACAGACAATTAAGATTATTGTTAGGCGAAGCCCTAAACGTATATGATCCAATTTTATAGCACTGTTTGTAATAGTAATTTAGTTAAATCACAGATGAAAACCCATTTCTTTTATGACTTGTTCATTTTGTCATTATACACACTGACGTGAATTTATTTCCAACAGGATTCAGAAAACGACAGGTCCAAGGATGTCTCGTTGGACTCTCATTCCTCTGAAGGTAAGACATGAAGAGGAGGGGACTACTTTATTTCACTGCAAGCCCAGAGAGGAGGAGTAACTGTCTTTTTTTTAAAAGATTGTTTTAAAGAAGATCTACTGCCTAGCCAATATTAGCTTGTTGGAGATATATCAGTATCAGTGAAAATGTCAGCTGAGTGATGACAAGAAACTGTACAAAAGTACAAAAATATCAAAGACTCCACCACCAGAGAGTAGTGACAAGTTTATTCTGCAACTGTTAAATGTGCTGCTGAGTACGATTCTTGGTCGCAATTGTTAAAAAAAACTAATTTATGGGAACCTTATCAAAATGGTGCATTTATTTTATTGGTTGTGTAAAGAAAATTAATATTGGCCGATATATCATTATCCAATTTTCAAAAGTTTAGCTGCTGGGTGCAATGTGTCTCCTGCTTCGCTTGAAAGTGGATTTTCAGTGTATGTGTGCTGAAGGTTTCAAGTTTCCACATCACACTTGTGTAAGTTGACAGCAGATATTTTCTCTGTCCTTCAGACGCCCAGCCGGTCTCTGAGGAACTTCATCCTTCACTGCAGCAATGTGACATTAAGGTGGAACAGATTCCCGTTCTGGAGGAAACAGAGGTCCAAGATCACCCAAAGGTCAAAGAGGAGCAGGTGGATCAGTGTATCGGTCCGGACATGGAGGCTGATACTCCCAGCGATGCTGAAGTCAGACTTCCTAAATCAGAACCAGCCACTAACTGTGAGCTGTTCCCATCTTCCACTGCTGTAACTGTGAGTGTAAACGAAAGCATAGACGACGAACGCAATGAAAGTGATGGGTCATCGTCGCCTCACCAGAGTCATAGCGTTGAAGTCGTCGTTGAACTGGAACAGCCTCCGAGGGAAGAAAAGTCTTGCCGTTTTTGTGGAAAAAGTTTTAAGAGGGACTCTTACCTTATAAGGCATGTAGAAAAGTGTCACAAAGGGCGCAAAGCCTTTAAATGCCTGGAGTGCAACAAGGAGTTTGAACAAAGGTACCAGCTAGTTCTGCACATAAGAATTCACACAGGTGAAAAGCCCTTTAGTTGTGATTTCTGTGGCAAAACCTTTGCTCAGAACTCAAGTCGTCTTGCTCACATGAGGGTGCATACTGGGGAAAAACCATATTTTTGTTCTAAATGTGAGAAAAGTTTTGCCACAAGCAATCATTTCAGATTTTGCAAAATGCAAAATGAGTGCAAAATCACACCAGATAAAGGGAATGGAGATGAGAATCACAAAGAGGAGAAGGCCTTTAAATGCTTTGAATGCAACAAGGACTTTAATCAAAAGCACCAGCTCGTTCTGCATTCGAGAGTTCACACCGGTGAAAAACCCTTTAGTTGTGATTTCTGTGGCAAAACATTCACGCAGAATTCTAATCGCATTGTTCACATGAGACAGCATACTGGAGAGAAACCATATTTTTGTAAGAAATGTGGCAAGAGGTTTGCCAGTAGCCATCATCTGAAATTGTGCACAGGGACACAAAACAAGAGCACAAACAAGTCCTTTCGCTGCTTAACATGTGGCAGAACCTTTCACACAGATTCAGACCTGAAGGTGCATATGGAGGTTCACGAGTCATGGAAACGATACATCAGTGAGAAACTGCAAGGACAGCAGTTAGAAGAGAAAACTCTTAACGCTGTATGAGAGAATGTCAGAGTCTTTGTGACACCAAATATTTTTTCAAAAGTAAAGAAATACAACATGCAGCCAGTATTTAGGAATGGCCTGTATCCACTACGATCTCTCACAAAAGCAGTATATTTGTAAATACGTTGAAATTTAGCTGAATAAGAAACTGTATTTACCAGTTTGGGCTGAAGCAGATGTTATTTATGGTGGAGAAGTGAATAAACTGACCAAAATGACCTACACCTCCCCCCTCACGCCATTCTCTCACCACCCAATTGCAGTTAACATGTGACTTGTATTCAGATGGTTACAGATTGCCTGTAACATCACTGCCATTACATATAACTGTCCTCACAAAAAGCAAAGTGATTATCAACATTCTTCAGATTTATCTCTTGTTATGTTGTTTTGACTTGGTATATGCTTGGAGAAAAAGTTCGAAACCTCATCATGTTTGCCCAACATAAGCAGATCAATGTTTGAGCGGTTTGTCGGGCCAATGGCACACTAAAAACGTGAGTAGCCAGTTCATCAGTGTGGTTTGTGTTCACAATACACTACATATATAAATATAATTGGATTCCAAGCCTTAAGTTTTGGCTTGTTGTATTGTACAAAAGCTTAATGAACATTTGTTGGAGGGATCTCTCTCTACAGTTCCTTTCCCCAAGTTACTTCAATTTATTGCCTTTTGTCTTAAAGGTTTTTCCTTGTCTCTAGAGAGTTGGGATTGGGTCGGGAACCTTTGCTGATGCAGGCCTGTGAAGCTTATTGAAACATCATATGTGTTGTTGCATTATACAAATAACCACATCTTCACACAGTGCAAGTAATAAACTTGGAAAGAAACCAAGCGGTATTCCCGTTGTGTCATTCAGTGTCTCAAAGTTGTTCTGACGGTTAGCAGTTTCACTTTGTGCATAAAAAACAATCAATTATTATAAAGAAGGAAAATAAAACATACAAGTTGTTTTTTCATACTTTGTCTTCATAAAATAAAGGTAAGACGACCTAGTCATCTTTGTTTTGTACAGAAGCTGAGTATGTACATATTTTAGTGAGCCCTCTAAATATTTGTATTGCATACATGTACTTTCTTCTGTAATTGATCATTATTGATTTTTCAGTATTTGTGATAACTAAGCGCAGCACATGGAGAAAGAGATCCATCCGCGGCAGCAGGGGGCGCTGTTGAAAAGTAATCCTGTGCGTCATGACGTTGACATTAACTCACGTTGACATGTCGCTGAAGTGAGCTGCCTCCGGTTCCCGAGGAGTTTATTTCTTCATTTGAAAGTCCGCGTACCGCCCTCCGCGTTTACCGGTAACGTCAGCCGGTGCTCCGTCATGTCGGGGACGGAGCTGCTCAGACTGCTGGTCAACGAGCGGCTGGCAGCGGCTGCCGAGGAAATCTTTGGACTCGTTGAAAAGACGGTAGCAGAGTATCAGGAGGAAGCTGTCCGCTCCAAGAGAGAAGTCAGCCGGCTGAAGAAGCAGCTGGAACAGCTGACCGTAATAAAACCTGAAGTAATGCTGTTCAGAGCAGGTTTGTGTCCTCGTTAATGCAGCTGCTAGTGGGCGACAGGTTGTCTGCAGCTACTGATATTAGCAAACGCGGGAGCTAGATATGTTAGGTAGTAGATAGTCAGCATCCTACGACTCCACACACATGTTTTTGATAGATCAGCCCTTGTTCTTCTTCCCAGCTTTATGTGACAAACTCCAATCTTTGATTTTAGCTGGAGGAAATCATGCGACTTCATGAACACGATTTAAACTGTAATGGCTGTAAAAACAAAGATGATCCTCCCACCTTTGGCGATTTCAGAACATCTGACTAAAACACATCTTACTTGCACTTGTACAAATATATTTGTGTTGGATATTACTGGGTTATTTAACAGCTTATATCACGTGTCTTCTCTGTCCTTCAGACGCCCAGCCGGTCTCTGAGGAACTTCATCCTTCACTGCAGCAATGTGACATTAAGGTGGAACAGATTCCCGTTCTGGAGGAAACAGAGGTCCAAGATCACCCAAAGGTCAAAGAGGAGCAGGTGGATCAGTGTATCGGTCCGGACATGGAGGCTGATACTTCCAGCGATGCTGAAGTCAGACTTCCTAAATCAGAACCAGCCACTAACTGTGAGCTGTTCCCATCTTCCACTGCTGTAACTGTGAGTGTAAACGAAAGCATAGACGACGAACGCAATGAAAGTGATGGGTCATCGTCGCCTCACCAGAGTCATAGCGTTGAAGTCGTCGTTGAACTGGAACAGCCTCCGAGGGAAGAAAAGTCTTGCCGTTTCTGTGGAAAAAGTTTTAAGAGGGACTCTTACCTTATAAGGCATGTAGAAAAGTGTCACAAAGGGCGCAAAGCCTTTAAATGCCTGGAGTGCAACAAGGAGTTTGAACAAAGGCACCATCTAATTCTGCATACAAGAATTCACACAGGTGAAAAGCCCTTTAGTTGTGATTTCTGTGGCAAAACCTTTGCTCAGAACTCAAGTCGTCTTGTTCACATGAGGGTGCATACTGGGGAAAAACCATATTTTTGTAAGAAATGTGGGAAAAGTTTTGCCACAAGCAATCATTTTAAAATTTTGCAAAATGCAAAATGAGTGCAAAATCACACCAGATAAAGGGAATGGAGATGAGAATCACAAAGAGGAGAAGGCCTTTAAATGCTTTGAATGCAACAAGGAGTTTAATCGCAAGCACCAGCTCGTTCTGCATGTGAGAGTTCACACCGGTGAAAAACCCTTTAGTTGTGATCTCTGTGGCAAAACGTTCACTCAAAACTGTAGTCGTATTGTTCACATGAGACAGCATACTGGAGAGAAACCATATTTTTGTAAGAAATGTGGCAAGAGGTTTGTCAGTGACAAGCATGTTAAATACTGCACAGGGACACAAGACAAAGGTACAAACAAGTCCTTTCGCTGCTTAACATGTGGCAAAACCTTTCACACAGATTCAGACCTGAAGGTGCATATGGAGGTTCACGAGTCATGGAAACGATACATCAGTGAGAAACTGCAAGGACAGCAGTTAGAAGAGAAAACTTAACGCTGTATGAGAGAATGTCAGAGTCTTTGTGACACCAAATAGTTTTTTTTTAAATAAATAAATAAAACATGCACCCAGTATTTAGAAATGTCCTTCAGCTGCTCAGTGACAAACACCCTGAGCATCTCTGACTTGCTGGAAGATGTGAGGAGGAGAAGGGACAGTCAGGTGGGTTGTAGTCTATAAACATGCCAGTTTAGACCGGAAGTCAGAAGACAAAAGATGTGAAGTGTTGCTGAGGAGGTGAAGGCTCTGTTTCACCATGTGTGACACCTCAGGTGAAGCGGAGGGATGTTGAGCAGATGTGAGATCCCACAAAGAAGAAATTCTGTGTTGCGTTCAGGGGGCGTCGGAAGAAGCAAAGTCAATTGAGCAGCATGGCTGAAATTGAACGTAAGCCGTGTACATCATGACCTCCCCCTCCTCCTCCTCTTATTCTGATTCAGCTCACCATTATTATGTTATTCACCTTGTCTTATTTTATTTACAGCATGTTAAATGCATCAATGCTGGTGTATCACTGCCTCCTACAGATCAAATATTAAATGGACACAAAAGAGAATTCACTTTGCCGCGCACACAGCCCATTGGCTTTATAAGCAAATACAAAACAATTGAATCCACTTCCTATACAAAAATCAAAAAAAATAGTGGTGACTGATTGTGTTAGTTTACCTAACATAAATATTCACATCAATAAAAATAATTGAATTATTATTGGGCAATTAGTGGAACCCTTAAGTTTTGACAGAGTGGTATGAACTTTACATATGTATAAATGTAGTAGAGATTTTATGCTTGCAGTAGTGTACTTCAAATGAGACGTATTCAGCCTGAATATATACCTGATTACATTACTCATAATTTGAATTAGGAATAGTCCCTGTAATAAAATGCTTTAAGTTAGAAACACAATACAGGCTGTGAATTTAACATTTCATACTGTCAGAATCATTCCTCTATATGAACTCTAAATAAATAAATAATTAATACATAAATAAAATATGACAGGAGCAGCCAGCCACTTTTTCTGAGCCAACCCCAGAGTGATTTCCTGTCATTACTGATGCATTTATTTAGTTAATTCCCTCTGTAAAAACACACACACCTTAGTTTAACATGGATGTAGCTGCCTGTTTTATTTGTTGTCTGGGTGAATATTCAGTTCATTTTCAGACAGAAACGCGGAGCACAAGCGCATTCCAAGATGAGAAGTTTATTGGTTTGCAAAGTAGCTGTTTTTACAAAAGCATGAGGAGGGGAAATATAACATTTGGAGAGGTCTAACAATGTACAGTCTTCATGTAAACACTGGTCCAGTGCACATCTTCAATGACACACAAAATCAGGTTATTTTGGAAATTTGCACCGTGTTGTAAATACAAGTGCTCCTGTTTTTTTTTTTTTTTTGTGGAGCAGAAAGCTGCTCAGCTGAAAAACGGCCAACCGAGAGGCCTGACATGATGCTTGGTGACATGAAAGACTTCCAGAAGATCAAAGTCACAACAGTAACAACTCCCTGGTGATCCTCACACTCAGTACATCCCGGAAAAACCACTCAAGTCAAAATGATGGTTAACCTTGTTTTGTGGTTAAAAAAAAAGAATCTTTGATCCAATACTCGTCTCACACATTTCCTTGTGTCATACAGGATACAGGAAAGTACAATATGCAATATTTGTACATGTCAGAGCCCAGAACCAAAGAAACACTTTCATCATTATAAAAAAAACTCAACTTTTCAAGATGCCTTCATATAAACAGCAAAAAATAGTACGTTACCAATACAGTAGGTATGACGTTACCACACACAACCCTGCTGGTTACACTGTAATAAATAGAAATGATAACATGATTGTACAACCACACAATACATTAGTAACAGATCAGCCTACTTCTACTCAGAGGACACTTCATACTGTAAATGTAGGTTTTAGCTCTTTTTTTAGAAAGTCATTGTGTTCTACTTGTTAAATGTCCTGGGGAAAAACATCTTGATTTAGATACTTAAGTCCATATTCTTGCTTTGTGCATCCTAATGTTAATGTCAGCAGTGTTCACAGATTGTAATTTTGGTAAGTACTAAACTGGACCCCTAGGCTTTAAAGGTAAACAGGTCAAAGGAAAATAAAATGCAACCACAGGGGAAAATCTGCCCTCGAAACAAGCCTGATACAGTAGGTTGAAAAAAAAATAATTAAGAGCATGCTTGACTGGAGCAAAAACTGGCAATATAATAACTCAATCTTTCATGTATACAAAATGCCAGGTACTAGCTTACATGCACAACAAAATGCTTTCTGCTTGTGACTCAGCTTGGTATTCCTCATGTAAAAACAAAGCCAGTGAGGCTGCGTTCATAAATATGTACATCCAAAGTCCAAAAGCAGGGTAACATACAGACCTGGGTCAAATAAACCGTTTCTCTTAATGTAAGACACCCTCGATTTTTAACTGAGGGTAGGAAAGTATTTTAGTTACCTGGGTGTTTATCATCAGATTACAATCAGTAAGAGAATAACATTCAGTTTTTCAGTTGCATTTTTAAAGGGTTGAACAATTAAAATAATAGTTAAGAGCAAGAATTATTATGTCCAAAGATTGTTCTTCAAAAGACATGGGATCATTAGGAGACCAGGAACTGGGACATGTTGTATTTGACACTATAAACACAATATATGCTGAGGTTTTCTAAGCACATGTACCAAAAATACTGGAATACTAAGCAGCTGTGAGCCCCTTAAGTGGACACCAGCACCTTTTTTTAAAGTGCAACAGTACCAAATAAGTAAGCTCAAGTACCATCAGCTTATCATGTACCTGCACTGAACCCAACTGTGCAGAAAACCTAATGGGGAAAACGTACACAGCTGGAAAACCCACAACACTCCCAAAAACAGTTGCTAATGCAGAGATAAACTGTGCTATGTTGAGCAAAAAGCACACACAGCTCAGCTCCCTGCACACACATACACACACAAAACGCCCCCGGTTCGAGCCCTTTAGTTCAGGTAGTCTTGAATTGTTCATCTCCCTCCCCCATAATTCCTAGCAACAGCACTACCGCCGTCGATGCTGTTAACTGCTGCCAGCTCGGCTCCATGTGCAAAAACACGAACCTGTATTACACTGACACACATCTTTGTTTCCACATCCATGAAACATACGGCTGAGTTATGGTCACATTCTTGACACGGTGTCTATTAACATGTTATCACAGGAAACTGTAGCGTTACACAAATGGTCACCAGTTAATAGAAAGAACACACAAACAGTATCCAAAAACACATCCTGTCAACACAATTACATTATCTGTACACATTTGTTCTGTTGTAATACTGGATGATGCATGGCACTGGCTCACATCCTTTCAAACTGCACTTCTCACTGCCCTCTCATACCAAACTGTACTCATTTCCTGTTTGTGTCCGAAATAAACCAGCGCTTGCCAAGCGAAAACGAGGAACAGAGTTAGACTCAGTCTGACCAACCAGGAGAAAACAAGTTCTGCTCCAGAGCAGTCAGTCTTGGAGCAGCGACCTTATTGCTACATGAAAGGAGCTAATAAGTACTCAGTGCATGCATGTATGAAAAGCAACCTCTCTGTATTTCGATGGATGCTGCACACAGTAGCAGTAATGAGATGGTAAACAAGAGATTTCCTCAAAGTTTGCTCAGAAGTCTAAAAGGAAGCTTCATTAGTGTGAGCAACGGTACACATTAGTTACCAAGGGCCCTGCAGTGAAGTCAGTGCAGCTGTTCTGCACAGATGTCATGGCTTACTCCAAATTCACAGCAGCGAAAGGTGATGGGAAACCCTTCATTAGCTTGTTAAGATCAAGTGTAAAAATGTCAAAATCTTACTGGTACTTCTGTGCAGCCTTGTGAAACCGTCTACCAACAACTACTGTTTGCTTCTTCACCATTTAGAGCTGCTCAAAAAGTAGATGCAAACCATGACACAGCAATAAAAGCATGTTAAATTTTCTGTTTGATATGAACAATAACATCTGTCTCCAGAGACGATCAAAGCTTCTTCAACCTGATTCAAGTTTTATTATCATCTATATAGAATCAGTACCACTCTCTAATAAGTCCTTTATAAAATGGTTTATACGTTTAAATAATTACTTTATACGTAGTTAATAATTTACTAATGCTTTATAGATCAGTTTCAAGCCATTAATAAGAACAGCTTTCCTGCAGCATGACACTCGCTTTGTCTTTTTAGCTCTTTAGTTCTTCAGACCAGCTGCAGGGCACCTGGACCAGAATCCATTTATTAACAACCTTGACGCATTATTATAAAGTGAGAAAGTCAGGAACCTTTCTTAATGATTTATTAACATTTATAACTGCAGAACTGATGGTTAATTAGAAGTTTACCAACTTTAATAACTGCTTATTACTGAATACAAACAGGATTTTATTTCACAACCTGGCAATCCAACAGTTGTTCTAATTAGTGGTTTATAACTGATCTATAAAAGCATTAGTAATTATTATTCATTAACAAAGCCATCAATTACAGCTTATTAAATCTTTTAGAAAGTGGTACCCAGAAATCTACACAGTGAAATTCTTACCTAGTTCTACTGTATGTGAGCTTAGTGACTGTTGATACTGTAGGAGGTGTAAACAGAGCACCTTAATACATAATACTGTGAGTTCTGCTTTGAAGATAATTTCTACTATTACTGTGTATTCATTATAACTTCCTTTCTGCCTCAGTGAAAGAAAAAAAAAAACATCCTGTGTAGAATGGAATGGATATAGTGACAAAACTATTGCAATGCATATAAGACACAACTGTATTTGTTAGACTGGCTGCATTAAACAAGGATGCTTTAAAACATCTATCTGCCTCAGTGTGGACAAAACGCTGATGTGGAATGATTCAGGAAACACTTAAAAAAAGCCATAAAATACATACTGTAGGACCGAAAATGGACTATAACAGCACCAGCCATACCACCAAATAACTGACATTAAGTAATAATTCTGTGCATCACTATATCTTCTATGCTACTATAGAAACATGAATACTATACATTCAAAATAGCATCAGGATCCAATCCCGCTTCCAAACAACCAAATGACTGACCGTCGGATGTGACTGAAGGTTTTAGTTTGAGTTTAGTTTGCGCTCAGCCAACACCTGCACACTTTGACAGCACAGTTTCCTCTAAATGTGGACCGACACGAGTGTTTTGCATATTGGTTTACTGTACAATTCAGATGAGGTTTGCATGAAAGTCAGTGTGACGGCAGGGAGAAGAGTCCAATTTTCAAACTCATTAAAAAGCCATTTCTCATAATTCTACTTCCTGTTCACCACACAGGACTTTATATCTACTGGAGAATGGCTGCAGTGACACACACCGTGCACAGCATGGGGCGCTTTCTGATACATCTTGTCATGATATAATCCTCGTTTTTTGGGGGGTTTTTTTTGGGTATTTAGGTCGGTGAGATTGCAGCGTGTTACCATGACAACTGGGATAAACCCAAGGGAGGGCGAGGGGGGTGCCTACGGAGTTGGAGATACATCAGCACAGAGAATAGCAGGGTGTAGCGCTGCACTCTGTTGTGGTCAGAAGATGAGTTTTAGAGGAGCGGTGCAGCTGGGTTGAGTGAAATCAAATCTAAAAAGCGTCAAACAACCAGTAACATTTTTCTTTCAACCAGTTTTATCTAATATGAAAATCATGTTTCTGTCCTTGTGGGAATTAGTCAAAGCTCAGGTTGAACATCTTAACACTTAATCAGGTCCAATACTGCAGAATTTTTACAGCATATTTGTCACTGTTGCTGGGTGAAAATTAAATCTGGGGTCAGTTTTTCACAAACTATGACCAGTGTGTCTTTTTAGCTTGATCCACACGCATGTTTCCAGTTTATCCAAAAGATATATATATATATATATATATAAAGATTTTTATATTACCGACGAGTTGCAGAATTACAACATTTACTCACCAAATTTGGAGATTTTGACCCATAAGCAACAGTTTGTTTTCATATTAGCTGCAAAGTGCTAGATATTGTTTTTCCTGAGTAACTGGTTTCCACAACATCCGAGTTATTTTTCCATCCTTGAAAGTACTCCACACCTGCCTCCATCTCAGCATCCCTAAAGGATTCAGCATAAAAAAATGAATGTGCTATTAATAAGCCACGAGATCCCTGATCTGACAAAACTGGGGCTACGAAGAGGAAAAACCTGAAAATGGAGAAAACACATTCACCCTCAAAGAATCGTCATCATCATATCAGTTAAATAGAAAGGATTGGAAAGAAGTGAATGAATTGTAGCAGAAGAACTCTAACTTGTCACCGCCAGAGCCTTTATCCAGTTGCTGTGCTGATGCAGTGTTGCATGATGGGTTATGGATGATGACATATGCGTGTGTGTTTTTGTGTGTGTGTGTGTGTGTGTGTGTGTGTGTGTGTGTGTGGTCATCTGTGGTCATCTGTGGTCAAGTCCTTGCTTCACACATGACTTGCAGAGCAGGAAGAGCGGGAAGTTAACCGAGCTTGGTGATCTGTAGGTCTCCTTGTATCCGTACTGTGTCGATAGAGGCCAAAGATTTTACTTTGTGATAAAAGTCAAAGAGCTGGTGTCCGTCCACGAATATCCGGAACCTCTGGTGCTCGCAGTGGATCTCAATCTGCGGGGAGGGGAGAAAGGAAAAGACAGGAAAAACAGAAAGAGGGAGGAAAAGAGAAGATCACATGACACAAATCATCAACAATGCAAGCTGAGATTAAGCAAAGTACATTTTGTTTTGGGAAATACACTCATTTGCTTTCTTGCGAAGAGTTAGATGAGAAGTCTGTACGATAAATATGAAGCTACAGGCAGGAGATGGTTAGCTTAGCTTAGCACAAAGACTGGGAAGAGAGAAACAGCTAGACTGGCTCTGTCCAACAGTAACAAAATCCTCTAAAGCTCACTAATTAACACATTATATCTTGTTTGTTTAATCCGTACAAGAAGTGTAAAAAAAACAACAGCTGTTTCCCTCTTTAAGCTAAGCTAACAGGCTGTAGCTTCATATTTAACAGACAGATATGAGACTGATTTTCCCAAAATGTTGAACTGTTCCTTAACAGTGGTGATCTTTTTCACCATAGGTCTTATTTTCTTCTCAAACACATAACTCTGCTTTGTAAAAACTAATTAAAAATCATAACAATATTTAGCCAACTGTTGTCATCCACTGTGTGTCCAACACACTCCTTTACATCTGCTATTATGTGATGGTGATAATTTAGGGTTGCAAACCTAATCAGCGGCTACATTACTTGTCCTACTCAGTTAATGTTCAAGCACTCAAGCAGCTCTTTTGAAGACCCATCTGTCTTTGATCTCCAACGCCTGAGGAAATATCTGCCTCTTTAGCTGCTAGATACTCCATTATATTTACCAGCTAGTCCCTAACTTTGCCTACGGGGGCTGAGCAGGTAGTGTAAAGTAAGCTTTTAGATAGACTGAACCAAAAAAGGAAAGTTGCAAGTCAAAAAGCAGAATGACAAGCTGAAACAAGCTAAAAAGCTCTGCAGAGCTGAGGGGGACTGCAGAGTTGAGACGCCTTTCACTTTGTATTGTTTTCATTGTCAATACAAAAGTATTAACTAAATACAGGAAACAATTACTAAACACAAAGTTTAATGAGAAGCATGCTCATATTTGATCTGGTAATCCTGCTTGTAGAGTCTGAAGGTTTAGCAAGTGCAAATTACAATCTGGACTGACGCTTCCAAGCCACCAAAACGCTGTCTGATAAACAAGCTAAAAATGAGTCCATGTCACTTTTACTTAACAAGCCTTGGTTGTGCTTGTAGCTGCACACTGTGAACCTCAGCAAGCCAAACACAAAAATGCAGCAGAGTAAACACCTCTCCGTATGGTTTGGACCAAAGAAAACAAACTTGTAGGTGCAATCCCACTTCCTGCAGCATATTGTTTCGATAACAGAAAGCAGCCGTCCTGCTCTGAAGCCACAGCACATCATGTGTCTGTCCACATGCCTGCCAATTCATGATTGTTGGAAGGAATCTGCACGACAGCCTTAATCTCCAGCCCCCAGCTTTTGACAGAGTCATGACTGTGCTGACCTGCTTGGTCACGCTCCGACCACAAACAATGACACTTTATCAGAGAGCTGACATTACATAACCAGACGCAGGGCTCACCTCTAAAAATAACTCAAACATGGTAGCTGTTGTGTCTTCAGTAGTTTCAGTACAGTACACCTTTCTTTAAAAGACATTTAGGACTGAATCTTCTTTCTTTTAGTAAAATAATGATATGTTTAAGAATAAAATGATCTTGTTAAATGCTGGTTAGTAGTCATATTTTTTGTCGAACACCATATGTGTTGTTCATGTGCATATTCAGAATTATTAGAGCGGACAAGTCCTCAGGTCTCATGAGAATTACTCATCGTGCATATGTGCTGCTGCTGCTCAACCCCCCCCACCTCATTCAACACAAACAGCTGATGCTGCCTCTAATGCAGACACAGCCTGTATTTACATTAGATGGATATGATGTAGCATGGAAAACATTTCCTGTTTGTCTCTTATTTCTATACTGCAGGACATTCGCTACATTTCTGTTGTAACATGTGATTATTCCTCTCTTACAGTGGAGCTTTTGTAATTCTGACGACAGGATTTTAAAATAAATAGCCCAACCAAAAACACTTCAACAATGTTACAAGGAAGCAACTTGTATTATAACAGTCTTTGCATGTTTTAGCCCATTTACTATGATTACTGCTAGGGATGAAACTGACAATCATTTTCATCGCTTACTCTGTTTCCAGAGCTCAAGGACATAAAACATATTCAAGTTGCAGTGACATAAAACAGAAAAGTACGTGGGTGGGTACTGGGATTGGATCTGTGACATTTTTTCACATTTTCTCTGTTTTTGTACATATGTATTTAATTACAGAGTGCACATTATCAGTGCTTTAACATGAAATTAAAAAATTGGTCACAAATAAAAAGGTGTAGAAAACAAGTTGGAATAGTATATTAGCATTCTTACTTGAAAAGTAAAATTGCTGTTGATGTGGATGTGGATGTAGATGCATGGTTTCCTTTTTGCATGCACACACAAGTGCATGCAAAAAGAGGAAAGATTTTACAAAAGCGTGCACACCCTGCTTTGTTTACATGCTACATTCTTGCCCTTACTCTTTACTTGTCTTGTTTCTGCACTGTTTTGTCTCGGCACTGTGTGATGACCTTTTGCACCTTATATTGACTGCCTTGTTTGCATTGCTTAAATGATAAATGTAGCACGGCTGGCGCCAACACAGCCACGAAAACACTTTGGCCTTCTGACGTGGTCAGATAAGACATCATAAAACAGGTTCTTTTCAAGCATACTCCATCCTTAAGTATTTGAGGGTTGATTTCCCATTTAAACTTCTTCTAATTAATATAAATCAGGGGATCTCATTTTCATAGTTTTGGCCATCAGTCCTTTTGGTTATGATAACATTTTACTTACTGTGGTAAGTCTATAGAGATGTGATGACTCCATATGACACAGCATTACAACACATGTGCCTTTTAAACATTATGGTCTAGACTGTTGAAGTTATTACCCCCATTTTCTGTTTGATTTTGGAGTGCTCTTTCCAGGTTCAACATTAATCTACTATTCTAACAGTAGTTGCACACAATGCACCGAACAAATATAAAACGCACCTGCTGAGTAGATTCACCTTTGTTTCACTTTGAAATGAGCCAATGTAGATAATAATGTTTCACTGGGGATCTACTGACAACTTGTCTGATCGTCTGACCACTTCTGTTACTTGCCTTTATGGACTCTTGTGTCTGTAGAGCCAAATCACAGCAATGAATTTATAGAAATAATGGCCAAATAAGATCCAAAGGAAATAAGAGCATGATAACCATGATAATGAAGAACAGGTAAGAAGGAGGAGCATGACTGAGGAAAAGAGAGCATCCCACAATCTTCATAAAAGCACGTGTTCAACAAGAACCAACAAAAACCGGAACCTGCCTGCAAACAGGGAGTACTACAATCATCTGGCATGTGAATACAAAAAGCATATTTACCCTAAAAGGCTGATCTGGGATGAAGGGAAAGTAAGCGGTGGACGCCTCCTCCCCCATCCATTTCCCAGAGACGCGGGCGCTGCGCATAAACTGGCGGTCAGTGAAGCGGGCGGTGAGTTTCAGGGCCACGTCATACTGAGGTTCCTCCTTCTCTGAGTCACGGCCGCAGGTCAGACTCACGTCAAAGCTGTTGGGGGGAAGGAAACAGAGGAGTCAGACAGGCAACATGAGTTCAATACCTAATCTGGGATCAGTCAAATGCATAATTCTGCTGCTGCTGTGTAAAACCAAACCAATTGTGTGTTAATTATGCATAATCCCTGCTGCTAGTTTTGGTTTACCCCCCATTCCCTCCCCTTCACAGCCTCCAGCTGTGCTGTATACACACAACCCTCTTTGTGTGAGTGTGTGGACATGATTACAGTAACTAACTTTCTCAGCAGCAGTGAGATGCAACAATGGAAACAGTTGTGTATTTGGAGAAGCTCTGCCAGCCATGAAATTCACATGAACTCTGGCATGAAAGCTGTGCCAGCAGCAGCAGCAGCAGCCACTGAACAAGATGAGGTCATGGGGATGTTTCTTCCAAGTTTGACAAGTTTCCATGTAGGGTAAAGACACACCCAAACAAGCCTGCTTCACTAGCTCTTCTTTTTTCTTTTCCTCCCCCCTTTTTTCTTCCTGCTGGTTGGGGAACGCCCTGTCTCTGCATATTTAAGAAGCCACCATTCTCTCTGGCTGCCCACGCATTACTCTGGAGTGGCAAGTCTGACTGACTAAGAACAAAAAGTTAATCTCTAAAATCACTCTGCATGCATGTGGATGACATAAAATAGCTTTAACTGCGGTGAGATAAAGCAAGGCTCCAGATAAGGGGTGTGAGCATGCATTGTTAAGTGTTATCTTACCTGTCTGGCTCCAGGTCGACAATTCCCATCACTATGATCTTCTTCCCTGGCCGCATGCCGCCCCGGATGCGCCCGCTGAATGGCACCGTCTATGCAAAGTAGCACACAATGAATTTGTTAAGCACAGCCAGGAGGGAGCGTCAAACAAGGACACTTAGGAGACCGTTAAAGCATCTTTCATACCAGGAGACGTGACAAATCCTCCTTGTCAGGTGAGATGAGGCCGGGGTTCCCCAGCGAGTCGTTCAGATGGTCATCTTCCACATTCTTCAACACCAGTGACAAAAGACACAGGATGCAAACTGTCATTTATCGCTCCGTCAGGTAAGATATAAACTGGCCTGACCTGCGGTTAAACACCCAACATGAGGCTGCAGGCCTGTTTATCAATAAATGCACCCAGTGTGGCCTTGCATGCGGCTGTTCCCAACAATGACGAGGTGGCAGCGGCAGACCTGTCATGTTGTTATCGGGGGTCCTGCCGCGAGCCACGTGAGATTGCAAATTAGCCCTCATAAACGCGCAACTGTCTGCGATGTAAATGCGCACACTGAGGTCGCCGGTTGAGCGGCCTAGATGAGCGCACACCGCCGATACATTTCACCACGAACCTATTGGATTTCGTGTTTCCTCCCGGCGGCCGCAGATGAAAGGAGTCGCCTTGCGCTCTGAATGCGCCGGATTATCGACATAACTGTGCGCTTAAATCAAATCCACAGGCCGTTACGCACAGAAAATAAACACAAACACAATTAACATCCGCCCCGGTTCCCCTGAAGCCCCCAAATACTCACTATTCCGTCCTTTTCCGCTGCCTGCACCGCCATCTTGAGCAGAATAGCATAGGATGCTGCTTATTATCGGAGCAGAGGCAGCCCTGCCGGGGGAGTGCGTGGTGTGTCAGCGTCGTGGCACTGACTCAGGAGGATATTCCTGTTCCTGCTCCTATTCCTGGGTCTCCACGTCTGAAACTACGGGCCTGACAGAGAGCTCAGCAACCTAACAGGACATCCCTCCGCTCCACCGCCTGTCTGAAATGGGTGGATATCTGCTGACGTATGCTTTATAATAATTACAGACTAAAAGCTTAATCCCCGTCTGTTGGAGAAGGCTAATCAGACAGATTTTCCTCAACCCTTCACCCAATTAGGCAACGCGCTCTTTGGGCTTTTTATTTCCAAATTGGGTCAACAGTCCACTTTATAACTTAGATTGAATAACTATGTAGTGTGTGACTGCTGCACTCGTGTGTCCTCTGTTCAGTTTAAATGTGACACAGTGGGGCTCTGGGCTAATTGGCCAAAGCGTGCACACTCAATACTTTTGAATGATTAAACAATACTGCAGGCCTCTGAGGCCACAGCGAGCTATAAATAGAGCAGTCTGTGCTCAGTTGTGAGCCTGAAACATGAATTAGTGAATGAAGAGGGACATTCACATTGTCTCTCTTTCATTGACACAAACACCCCCCTCCCTCTCTGTCTTTCTCCCTCTGTCTGTCCATTCCTGTGCATGCAAACATCCTCTCTCTCTCTCTCTCTCTCTCTCTCTCATTGTGTGTGTGTGTGTGTCTTTCAGGCTGGTTCCTCGTTTATTTTATTTTATCTGGTCCACTCTGCCCCTCTGTGGACATTTAAAGGCATTACAAGCTGAAGCAACATGTCAAAGTCAGCCAATTAAAAGCTCTTAAAGCTGTTTATATCAGGGATTTAATACATTCAGTCACATTACACAGTCACATTAGGAAATTATATTTTCTTTTATCCCTCTAGACTCATTTAAAATTTGACATAATTGTCATGTGAGGTTGTTGTTGCTTTGAAGCAAGAAAAATAACTTTTTTTAACATTTGTGGCCACATTGGGACATAAAACATACATCATGGCAGCAGTAATATCATGCTCAAATTAATGTTTAAATGTGTGAGTTTGAGCGCTGACACATCCATAGGACACAGATACATCCATCAGCTGATCTTTATGTCACCTCTCAGTTTTTCTGCCAAAGAAAACCCATCAAGAAGTGTTTTTATATGATTTAAAGCCCCTTTCACAGAACCCACAGACTTTGCGTAAAGAAAACAAGTAAAAAACGAAATTAATAAAAAGCTTGACTAAAGAGATTAGTCTCAAGCCTAGATTTAAAAACGTCATCTGCTAAATATAAATATACAATTACATTTTTCCCCAGCAGTGAGCAAGCTGTTTTACAGCAAGAGACAAAAACACACAACATTAAAAAATGAAAGTGCAGTACAGTGCACAATGACTCAAGAAAAACAAATAAAAGACTGTTTAATTACACCAATTCCCCTCATTAATCTTTATGGGTACAGCAGCAGACATTAACATCTTGCTTATGTTTGACTTAATTACAACAATGGACATCACTCACGCCTGTTTGTTTATCATTTCCAAGCAGACAAAAACACATTTTAAAGCCGTGTTTTACTATAAAAGCTAAATGCTTAATTGATTGTGAGCCTTTTGTTACTCTTACAAGCTTCTGTTCAGTTTTTGTAGTTTACATTTCCCCGCCTTTGTCTCCTGTCACACCGCTAGTTGTCCGAGGAGGCCCGGAAACCTATTCAAACAATATTGTGCTATACAAATAAACTTGACATGACCTTGACCACATGTACAGACGCCAGAAGTATCCTCTACCCTGATACCTGATACCTACCTGTGTCGAGTGTTTCTAAATCTAGTTCATGAAGGATTTCTATGCTGCAAACCCTCTTGGAGCAGAAGGAAGGATTCCAGTGAAGCTGACAACAATGAGTTATTTAGTTCATAGTGATTTCAGGAAGTGAACTGACCTGGTTTTAAATGACTGACCCAGATTCAAGGACTGTTACCTTTATTCATTCTTCTCAAACATAGAGGCTCAGGAGAAATAACTTTCTGACAGATACACACATTTGATCCACCATAAAGGTGTTTCTGCAAGTTTAAGGTTCATTTTTTTGAACCCTTTCAGCCTGAACTAAATAACAGAATTGCTAAAATCAGTTAAGGTAGATACTTAACAGTATGTAGTACTCGAGTATATGAGTTGCTTTCCTCCTTTTAAACAATGATCATCAGTGATTAAAGTCCTTATACAGTCTTGTATGTTGTGCAGTGATGAATCTCTTGTTTTGTGCTTCCATCTTGTGGTTTCTTTGGGAACTACAACATGATCTGAAAATAATTTCCACATCGTTTGTTCATAAATCTTCTTCGCAGAGTTTTGATGAGAGAAGAAGTGTCAAACACGCCTGGGGTGGAAAGCTGGGAACGTTTTACGTCCCTCGAGATCCACCGGCCTGATACACCTTCACACGTTGAGGAAGTGAAGGAGAAATGCAACCGATCGAGACCCCTGACAGCAGACACACAATACTGAAGGTGAAAGCCCTTTGCTAAACGAGATGACTGCAGGCTATCAGTCACTCCTGCAGGCAGGTTGATTACACTGCAAAAAGTTATTTGGTGTTCTTTTGAATCTCATAAAATATTCACATAATAATAATAAATGAAGACAGTTCATTTTGTTTCCAGATCAGTTTCAGTGTAACCAACAACTGTCAAAATGAAGGAAGGTGACTTCACAAAACATTAGAAATGACAGCAACTGAACTCATATCACCAATTATGTCTTTTAACTAAAGGAAAAATGCTGAACCTCGTCACTTCACATTAAATTACATGTCAAAATTGATCTTTTTTTTTTGCAGTGGAGCATCAGCATACAGCTATAGTTCATGTGGTCTGCAGCCCACATACAGCAGCTCTGTGGCCCAGAATTGGCAATACATTACCAGAAAATCCAGTATTTCCTAAGTCAGTCGATGCTCTTGACAGGCAGTGTTTAAAACTGAGAGAACAGTTGGTCCGACTTCAGTATAAAAAAGTCCCATAGCGCATCCATCCCTCTCTCTCTCCTCCCCTCTCTCTCTCCGTGCAGAAACCCAGCCGGCTGTCCGGTCCGCCCTTCTCCCTGCTGCCATGGCCGCGGAGGCTGCCGGTCGGGATGATGCCACGGCCGGTGCTGCAGACTGCACCGAGATGGAGGAGAGGGTAAGGTGCTTTTGGATCATTTAGGATGCTCTGTTTGCGATAACGTTCAGGATCGAGGCCGTCCCCTGACAGCAGCAGGCCTTTCCAGCCCCTGACGCTGCTGCTGCTGGATGGAGAGAAACTCTGCAGCATGCACACCGCCGCAGCAACCGCAGCGATTTTCTGTTATTTGGTTTTGGCACAATATTCAAGCAAGACAGTTAGGTTTGGAGGGCGGGAAGGATGAGCTGTATCCTTTAAGCAACGGGGAGATAAGGGGAGAGCGAGGGAGCACCGTGCACCGCGCTGCTGCAGAGCTCACATCCTGTGTGACGCGCTGATGTGAAAGGGAGAAGTGAAAGTGCAGCAGCTGGTCGGTCGGTGGATGTAGGCTACCGAGGCTCAGCTTATAAATAGCCCGACATCAGTCATTCTTTAACAGTTTGTGTCTCACTCGCCTCATTTTCTGCTGAATCCGGAGCGATTTGAGCGCGCCTGTCAAGCCCGTTTTCTTCCACTTGGCGGTGACGCAAGTTGGCAACAACTTGGCAGGAAAGGTAGGAATGTTTCCCTGATCAGCTGAGCCGAGTATATGAATGAAAAGAGAGGCTTAGTTGGGCTCATTAGGGTTAGGGTTAGGGGTTAGGGTTAGGAGGAGGCTGTCCGGCAGAAGAGAGGCACAACGTGGTGTTTTCTCTAATTACAGACCTGATGATCAATGGGACTGCAACTAAAGTCTCTTTATATTAATGATTTTCTACCAATTCTATATGTGGATTAAAAATCAAGCTCTTAAAATGGCAAAATCACAAGTTATGAGAGCCCAAAGTGTTGACCTCAGCTGGGTCCATTTAGAATGACAGACAATAAATCTCAGAGTATTCATTTTATGACAGGAAACAGTGAAAACCAGGTTAATCTGACAACTTGTGAAGCTGCAACCATCAAACATTTGTTGTTTTTGAGCAAAAAGGCTACAAAAATGTTTTTAATTAAAAAAAAAACTATGCATTTTCCTCTGAGTTCTAAATAAAGCCGCTCTTCATCCTTTCCATTTTTTCTGCCAGTGTGTTTTCCTGTAGACGAGTCGACTTTATCTCAGAAGTTATCTCAGATGTTACTGATGGAGCTCATCTCCAGTAACCACAGGCTAATTCTTACTGAACGAGAGTGAGATCTGTCTTAATATTTTGCAGGTGTAGGCTGTGGTGCCAAAGGTGAGGGCACCAACCAAATGTGTGAGATTACACAATGCAATCTCCCTAATCTCCTCACTGGAAAATGAGAGATGCTGGATTAAAGGAGGGAGTTAGTTGGAGTCCGAGGGGAGGGGGGGACCAGTCAAAGAAGGCCGTTATTAGAGATTACTGGGCAAAGGATTGTTTTATGACCCAAATACTTTGTCTGCTGAAGCTCCACAAGATGCAGAGAAACCACCAGGAATATCAGAGTGTGAGGGAGTTGTTTCGGGCATGTTGTTGTGCCAGAAGTCAGATTCATCTTGGACCCGTCTCGTCTGGGAAAAGCAGGTGTGGCGTTAGTGAAAAACAAAGAAGGAGACGTGACAACTTTGGCCCTTCTTATCATTAATACAGTACTCCAGTAATGGCTGTATTACAATGAAACCACTTCAGAGACAAAGACAAACAAGCAAAAGATGCTTATGTTTAAAAAGAAACACCCAATCCTGCAGAGTGATCTTTTACAATTCCAGGAAGCCTTTTATTTATTTTTTTTATTAAATCAGGGACTTTTTTTGTGAAGCTGACAACATTATTCCGCTGATATTTTCTCATATAAGACCTGACTTCTGGGAGGAGGTGTGCACGATTGCAACACTGAAAAACATTCATTCCTTCCTGCAAACAATATTTAATGTTCAGTGGCAGAAAATGTATTCTTTCTTTTGATTTAAAGATACATCTTAAACAGCGCAGTATCAGGTCTTAAAGGATACCTGCTGAAATAAGAGCTTGTCCCACAGTGAAGAAAAAAACATTATTATAGACAGAGAGCGTGAGGCTTTGAGTGTTATCACAAGCCTTCATAACGCATGTACATATGTGATTATGATATATGTACACACAGTAAATAATGGAGGACATCATCATAGTCCTGACAGAGAGGGGTTTCTCTCATCTGCCTTCTGAGGTCTTATGCCACATTTGCTCAGTTTATGTGGTGAAATCTGAAAATAATCAGTATATTTCTGCAGACAGACAGTCACAAAGATTTGTTATAGATGGTTAACAAAGTGTTGTCCTCTCTTCTAGCTGAAGGAGGGGAATATGAAGGCTGATTTGGAGGCTCCTCTGCCCGCTGGACACGAGAATTTCGCAATCCGGTGCCGAGACGTGTGCCAGTCGTACGGCAAACTGAAGGTCCTCAGCAACCTCAACCTGACTGTACCACAGGGGCAAATGTGAGTGGAGCGTGCAGACTCATATCCGTCACCATGGCTGTGATTTCAGCCTGTTTTCCTCAACTGATAAGACATTTATCTGTTTATCTGTTTGTCAAAACTAAACCCAGCTTCAAAGGACAATTTTCACTTTCTCTTCTTATGTATGATAATTTCTTGGACTTAAACTGTGTTTTTTACCCAGTCTGGTCAATTAAAACAAATTCTTATTACAGTGGACATCCCAAACGAGTATTGAAAAGGCTGAAAAGCTAACTACACCTACCTTTTATTAAGATATACTGTTACATAACTTGTATTTTAAAGCCTTACACCTCCACCTCTCCCCTTGTAGCACTAAACAGGCACAAACAATGGACTTGTCCTGCTCTTCCCAGTCAGCAGGCATGTTTTCGACATACAAAAAAGGTTTGCATTCTTGGGTGAAGTGTCCAGGTTAATGTATCATGTATCTGTTGACTGATTAGTAGCCAAAACCTCAATTTCCTGCTGCACAGTCTGGTTAACCTCGAATAAATCTACTTTGTTTGGTGCCTTGAAGCTTAAACAGGAAAATTCTGTCACCTCCAAGGCCAGCGAGAGGCAGTTTTTTGAGAGTTTTGCAAAGAAACTTAGAGAAAGAAAGTTTTTTACTTTGTAGTGCAGCTCTAAGTTCCTAGAGGAAATGAAATCCAAAGTGCACACGTTTTGCTTTTCATGTAGTTGTGTGTCATCTGTTGTTTCTCTGCACATGGGCCTCATAAGAAAAGGTTTATGGAGGTTAACACGTCACAGGATCACTGTTCTCACACATAGCTGCATTCCTGAAGCAACAAACTAGATGAGGAAGATTGGGGGAAAAAAACAAAACCTCGAGTCAGAAAGAGTTTATGCTTTGTAACAGTTTCTTTTCTGAACTGTGCACATGGTGCACAGAAACTACAGGGAAGTTATAAATATGAACAAGTTTTTCTAACAGGTTGGAAATGTGCTGCATGAAAAAGCTGATATAGTGTTACACCTGGAATGCATACGGAGGAAATGACAGACTTATTCAGAAGTATGGTACATGTGATCTACTGTTTTATCTTTTTGTTTGAATTGTACTGACTGTCGCCTTTTAAGAATCAGCTCTAAAGAAGAATAAGATTTAAAGAAAAGGCCATTATAGTTACACAAAAAGAGTTTCTTCTGACGATGTATTCTACCACTTTTCCACTTCCTGTAGATAAGTGGACACATTTCAGCAACAGAGAAAACTATAGAAAGAAAACATAAAAATCCTGAGATCCTCAGACTCAAAGAGGAAAGGCTTCTTTCTAAAACTTTGCTATTTTTGCCAATTTGCATCACAAAAGAAAGAATCCAGTGAGATTAGCGTTCGTTTGGAGTTGCAAAACCAAAACATTCAGCTGAAAGATGCTAAAACGCTCTGTAGACTTGAGGGGAACTGCAGAGTCTATAGTGATAAGTCTCTCTGTGAGTTTGTCACTACTAGCCACCCCTTTCTCATACAAGAAGTCATGTCATCCATTGTTATTATGAATATATTGATTATAGTCTCTTTAACACACACACACACACACACACACAACACACACACACACACACACACACACACACACACACACACACACACGGCAGTGGTATCAATATTCTCATCTCAACCTCAACTAGAGAGCAAAACTTCTCCTTAAAAGGCATTTTAAAAACTTTAAAAGTTAGTAACTGAAGTTGAATAAGGCAGGTTGAGTGTCATCACATCACTCTTCATTATTGTTTATTCTCTATGTGCACACCGGTTGCTCTTTGAGTACGGCTCTTTGTTTCTTTATTGTTCTTTTTATATTGTTTTTAATTTCAGGGAGTACCGTCGTAATTTTGTTGTGCTGTTGTCTTGCACAGCGGTACAATGACAATAAAGTTTTCTGAACAGCAGACTGATGATGGAAGATAGTTTTGTTTTCTCAGTGGTTAAAAGCCTGATAAGAGATTTTAGGATCATTCCTGCGTCTTGAATGTGACGTTCTGGGTGAAACAACTGATAGAAAAAGTAGAAAATGTTTAGTTTACCAGCAGATTTTCATGAATGTAGCACATCATCGTATATTGCAAACTTCTGTTGTTTTGTTTTGTTTGACAGTAACTTCCACTATCTAACTGTAGGGCCTCTTAAAAGCACTGGTATGTACTGTATCTGTGTTACACTGCCTGCAGTCACTGTTGGGTTTGATCTAATATAGTCCTCTGGTTATCTTTAGGTGCTTACATAGACAGTATCTATTTCCTTTGTTGAAGAACTCTTTGAGCTCCTTCCATGCCTGACTGTGTGTGTACAGAAGCTACAGTTTCTCTAACATGATCCACTTTAGTTTCCCTTGATTTCACATTCATCATAGCTGAACATGCTATTAAGAGCTGTGACGGTGTGTTTGCATGCTCGAAGGAAAGTCCAACATCTCGTGACTTTACTAGTTTATAAATTGCTCTGAGAGCGCTCTAGTTTGATCTAAAATGCTCTTGATTCTGTGTTGCAGTTACGGCCTTTTGGGGCCCAGTGGATGTGGGAAGACCACGCTTCTGAAATGCATCGTGGGAACCTTGAAAATCTCGCGGGGTCACATCACTGTGTTGGGGAAGCCACCTGCGTTCCCGGGTCACGACGTGCCGGGGAAGATGGTCGGATACATGCCGCAGGTAAACACCACACATTAAAATGTATCTTTCACACATTTAAAGCTATATTTGTGTGTATTACATGTATAAAAACATGTAATTAGACCTGCTTAAAAGCTTTCCTGCTCTTGCTTGTATAAATGAACCCACTGAAATATACTCATGCCAAAAGTGTCTTTAAATTCATGCAAATTCAAGGCCTTTAACATGACATGAGGTGAATTTTTTCTGTAAATAGACTTCCTGTTCTCCTTATTCTTTGCGGTATGTTCAGTCAGAAAGCTTTCTTTCTCTATTTTGGTTGCTAAACTGATCTTAAATTCAATTCAAGTTTGGGTAGCGTTGAAAAGAAAAGGTCTTAAATAGTCGTAAATCTTTCTTTTTATAAAACCTGTAGATTCCCAGTGAAATTCCTTGCACCTCTCTGTTAGCATTAAGTCCAATTACTCTGTCACTCAGCTCCACCTGTAAACTTTTATATGTCCAGTCAAAAGCTTTTTAAGAATGTGTGTTTTCTAAAGAAAATTCTTACCCCAACATTAACACTGTGGAGCTGCTCATTACAGCCATAAACAGCGGATTAAGTGCCTTGCTCAGGGGCTTGTTTAATTTAGCCTCTGTTGCAGCCAGTGTCCTGTACCTGAGTGTGTCTCATTACTGTCAGAGTGGGTATCTGATGAGGCTGATAACACACATGGCATGTGTCCTCCTGTGTGTAACCCTTAGCATCACATTTGTCCCTGTAGGAAGTGATCTGTGACCCGGAGGGGAAGAAATACGACACCTCGTCTGTTCCCCAGTGTGCAACTGTTGTGCCGCCGTGGTGAACGTGGCTTGTGTTGTCTGATGCAGAGAAATTAAATGACTCAAAATTGTTGACTCAAACAGAGAGGCTAGGAATATCATATATATCCTACCCTACACATGGACCGTTATTTAAGCCCTTAATGCTTCAAGATTAAATATTTTCTCAAGATATCTGGGCATTTGATGTAAATCAAAATTTAAGTAGTTTACTATTTTATTCAAGTTCTTGTATAGCTGCTTGTGTTCATCATGTTATTGCTTCAGTTCTTCAGTTACTAAATTTCCATCCACACAAGTATCTTTGTGGGGTAAAGTCACGCTGAAGGTCCATGTGGGCATCAAACAGCTGGTAGCCGAATGGTTAAGGGGCATGCCATATAACTGCAACGTCGTCGGTTCGACTCTAGCTTTGTTGCATGTCATGCCCCTCTCTCTTCCCCCATTTCCTGTCTGTCTCTTCACCTCAGTCTGTCCAATAAAGGCTGAAAAAATGGCCAAAAAATATCTTTCAAAAATTTTAAAAAGCTGCAGTAACTTATAAAATACTGCTATCAAATATGAGTTTCAAGCAATACCTCTTTTCACTGATAAATCTGTGATGTCTATGATAAAACACACACAGTCTTTTACATTATTGTCTTTGTGTTCCGCAGGAGCTGGCGTTGTACAACGAGTTCACCATCAGTGACACCCTGACCTTCTTTGGCCGAATCCACGGCCTGACGTCGAAGGAAACCAAGGCACGCATGAATTTCCTCATTGACTTCCTGGATCTACCTCAGAAGCAGAGTCTGGTCCGACATCTCAGGTAAAACCACGATGCAGCAGGTGACAGGATGAGTTTAATATGCGCGGTTTTAGAACTGAGCTTCTCCAGAGAGGTTCAGTTCTTTGGGGAACATAAAACTGTATGCAGGACTGATTGTAGGTCAGTTTTATTGTGCATCATATTTACATTTCACATTTACACCAGAAGCTGTTTGTGGAACCACTCATCTACAGTTCTGTAATTTGTATTATCAATCAATAGCCAATTGGACACCAATGGCTGTTGGATATTCAGCAACCAGCTAACCTTAGTGAGAGGATACTAATAGTATCAGTTAGTCTCAAATTATTTAAATAGTTTATTTTCTGTTTGTTGCTGTTGTTTTTATGGTCTACATTTGTTCTGTCTTATTATCTTATTATCTGTGAAGCACTTTGAACTGCACTTACCTGTATGAAAGGTGCCATACAAATAAAGTTTGATTGATTGATTGATTGATTGATCATTGAGAAAATAACTTCACACTGAAAAAACATTTGTCTTTTTTGTGCAGTTCTTCTGCAGCAGATAATTTTAGACTTGCTTTGCTTTTTTACTTTAGGTGTTGGATTCAGGTGTGGTGAGCTGAAGCTAAATACAGTATATCTCTACATACAGCCAGTGTATGAAGTGAGGTAAATGTGTGTTTTACAGCTGTCTGCCTGTGGACTTTGACACCTGAATTACCAGAACACACGCAGACAAACACAGAAACATAATCGCTCTCTCCTCCACAGGTTGTAAACCCAGCGCCCATAAAACAATATGACTGTGTCTGGTGAGGAGAGAAGTTAAAGTCAAATAAAGAGAGAGCATCCCATTTACTGTTACATTAGCTTTGCTAAATATTCTGGCAATACAATCACTGTTATGTTTGCATCAGTGTTTCCAGATTTGACTGTAGAAGCCCAATCAGAGTTTCAAACCCACCCAATCGTCATAAAAGTTGCCCATTTTTTAAAACTTTCATTTAGGAGAGGGTTTTTATGTCGGTCCGGCATTAATATAAACTGCAATACCATGATACTTCTTTTTTAAAGTCTATAGTTGGGTGTGTGTGATGACTTTCCTAAAATAACACACACAGAGCTTGGCTGCAAATACAATAGTAAACATTTTACCTGAATAACATTATTGCATTTGTCTTGTGGTGCTGGCCGGGAAGGAATTTGGTCAAATCATCTGTGTCACGAGTGCAAGATGAAAAGTAAATTGTTCGGTCTTGATGTTTCTCCCGTCTTCTGTTTTATTAGTTTAATCATGCAAATTCAAAACCATGGCTACAGTAATTAAATCGCTACCAAGTCTTTCGGATAATGTTACATTAAATGTTAAAAAGTCAGAAGAAGAAGAAGAAGAACAGATTTTTACAAGAATTTCATTCAACTAAAATGACATTTGGTTTTGTCGGCCATCAGTTATACGTCACTGTGCGTACTGAACTCAGTGCCTTGTCAGTCTCAATTATAATAACTGGAGAAGAGAAATGAACAGATTCACTACTGTATTTCTAACTCTTCATCAGGGGAAAACAGCCCAAATGGTACACAAAGTAACCCTGATTTTCACAAGAAGCCATCAAGCCAAAGGTTCTCAGACTCCTTAAAGGTTTCATTCGAGGAAACATTGTGTGTCAGTATATTGCTGTATATGTATGTGCCGTATATACTGTAAGTTCCTCTTTGTGCTGTAAAAGTTTCTTTCTTATCACAAGATATCAACTTAAACAAAGTAAAGCGCTTCGCTTCGTTTCGTCAGAGGCTGCGTCTGTCACTCTGTTTTCAGCCTCGCCTCTGCTTGCATCACCATCTAAATCAGAAGTCTGAGCTTTAACCGATGACCTGGTTGGCAGCTCAGTTTGTAACATGCAACACTGTCCCACTGAACAAGTGGTCGTATCTGCAGAGCCCTGATTGGTCAGTCCTCAGCCAACTTCCTGCAGCTGAGATTTCTGGCAGCTTACTCTGTTTTGGAAGAAAAACTTTCCACTCAGCTGAACTTCCAATATCAGCTACTCACTGTACAAAGACCAAAAAGCCATAAAAGGACACGATCAAGCAATACAAATTAAAAATAGAGTATTTGGCATTTCACCAAAACATTTCTGTTGGATCTCATGCTTTAATCACTAAAATGTGACTCCATTCTTTATCTGGAATCCAGGCTGTAAGATGTGAGAGAAAACTGACAGTGTTGTAATCTCTCAGGCACCAATAGAGATCAATAAAAGTGGTAGATTACTTTATGGCCCTTTGTTATATTCTGGCAGTTATTGTAGGAGGAATAATCAACATCTCAAGAGTTATATATGTTGCCATCATATCAATAACACACAGATAGGAATGAAGAAAATAAAATAAGAACAGTAAAAAATACAAGACAAAAAAATATATAATAAAATACATACACATTATTGATTAGTGTAGCCGTATATAACAGTCACATCAACTTTAACATTTCACAATAGTATCCAATGATACATGAAGTGAAATTAAGCTGAGTTAAAACACTAAAATACAGCATTATTTAGGCAAAATCAGCATCTCTTGATTCGTTACAAAGACCCTTCTGTTCCCAAAGAGGCCCCTCAAACCAGCCTTCATTAGCAGGTCATGTAATCTGTATGTCATGTGTGGTGTAACGGCCTGTCATGTCACTGAGCTGCAACTTCTGCATAAAACTCCTACTGGCCATTTTGTAAAGAGGATTTGCTGTAAAACATGATTTGTGTTTTTTTTTCAGACCTTGCGTGTTGGCATCATATTTCAGATCTGTTGTGTTAACGATGATGCAGCAACAGGCGACTTGTTCACTTGTTCTGCTGCAGCTTGTGACACGCAGGTTGTTGAAACTGCTCACAATACATAATATGAAAGATATTCCTGGTATGAATAAACACGACATGTGGCACGTGGACTCATTATCTGTTTCTGCTTCATATAATTCTTTCTTTTGTCTTAAATACAATCTGGGTTCAGTCAGCTAATTTGGATTTTTTTTAAATTTAGATCATATCAATAAAATAAGGTTAATTTGTCAAAATGCCACCTCATCCTGACGTCCCCTGCTCAGGTCTTGTTGTGTTCCTCCGTGTTGTCAGGCAGGTTCATCTTGCAGGTTTTGTCTCTGCTACTTTCGCCTCCCACCGCCTCCCTCAGGAGTGAGCGGCATGCAGAGACTCGAGGTGGATCCTCAGTTACGAAACGATCAGGAATGTGGGAGAAGAGTCACCTATGTCGCCCTCTGCCTCTTTTTTGTTTCCTCACTTGTTTCCTGTGTGTGTGTGTGTGTTTTGCAGTGGGGGTCAGAGGCGCAGGGTGTCTCTCGGAGCCGCTCTGCTCCAGAACCCAGAGCTGCTGATCCTGGACGAACCGACGGTCGGAGTGGACCCCGTGCTCAGGGCCAAGTATGTAACACACACGCACGCACACACACACACACACACACACACACACACACACACACACACACACACACAAACACAATCATTTCACACATCCCCTAATAAAAACATATGAAACTAAAGGGAGACACTTGATTTACATACATTTACAGAATATATTCAGCTGGTAGTGAACTCACCAGAAGGCCTGTATAATCCTGGAAAAATAAAATATCAGAATCTCAATATCCTTAGTGATTAATGTGACAACCTCTAGGGTATTAGTGGTGGAGCTTCCTTACAATTTATGACTTAAATTTTGACTTGAAAACGTAATGGTTGACAGTAGAGAGTAACAGAAAACTTTGGGAGAGACGTGATGAAGGTAATCAGCAGGATTTGAAGCAGTGATTACATGGTATTTATTCTAAACTACTGTAGGAGTGAGTGATATGGTGTCTTGTAGAAAATCATGAGTGGAGAAATGAGACATTTTATTCAGTAGGAACGGTTGAATGATGAATGAGTTTGGAAAAATCCCATCACTTAACTGTGATGTGTCTTCAAACACCAGGAAAAGACAACCTTTCAACTGTAACATGATTAATCAATAACCAAAACCCCATAAAAAAAGCTCTCATATCACAATATTGATATTATATGAACATATTGCATGGCTGCATAGATATGGGAATCAAGATTACTTTCCTGGTATCTCAGTTGGCTTCAAGAAATGGTTATCTTGTTTGATAAGTTTAAAATGGCTGGCATGAGAAAAGTTAACTAATACCGCTCCATTTAAAATAGCAGATGACCTAAGATTTCTCTAGCCTCGTCACACAGCAGCCAGGTGAAGAGAGTATCCACCTGTTGTCACATAATCCAGGTGATGGTTAAGGAATTAAATATAACCTAATGTGTGTCCAGAGCAAAGTGATCTATGTTTAGGAGTTCATGATGTTTCATTTCCAGCCGGATAATAGTATTCCTAATACCTGATGTTCATGTATTTTGTGGTGGGAAGAAACAAATACAGGGAGAAAATGCTAACCAAAGACCCAAAGGCCTCAGTTGTCTCTGGTGGCGCTGAAACCCAGGACCTTCTTTTGTTGTGAGAGTCAAACTTCAGACGGTTAAAATATAGCTGTGTCCAAGTTGGGACTTTTTATACCGACCTTTGAACCCTGCATCATGGCAGAATATACACGTAATAAAAGGTTTTTAAACATTAAACACCCTGCTTACCTTCATTACTCCCTATATGTTATTTCTTTTCAGCTTTAGTTTAAAAAGATTAATAATGCCCATATTACATTTCCACAAGAGCTAACAACTTCTGTATCCATCTAACAGTGTTTCTGGCTTACTGGGAAAGAATTTGTATGAACACAGAAAAATATGCATATGCTTTAGAAAAGCAAGTCTAAAAACCTTGAAAGCATACTGCCCTCCTTCAGTGTGTTGTTCCAGTCTTGTTGTATAATAGTGCCACAAAGCCTCTGACGACTGGCAGCCAGACTGCTGTGAGCTTTTTCAGAAATGTATTAACAAGCGGGTCAAGTGTTATATAATTAGCTTGGTTTTTATTCTGTCTCCTTCTTCTAGGATCTGGCAGCATCTGGTGGAGATTGTGAAGACGGGGAAAGTCTCTGTCATCATCACCACACACTACATAGAGGAGGCGAGGCAAGCCAATGTGGTGAGATAATTCATACATGCATGGACACAGAGAGAGAGAGAGAGAGAGAGAGGACTCACATGCTTGTACATAAACACACAAGGACAAATTAAGCATAAATACACACTCGCAAACAAGAATCAGGAGTTCTGCTGCAAAATCAATAGAACAAAGCGCCGCGTCCACACTAGTCCTCATGTTTCGCCCCTTCATAGCAAAACAATGAGTCCATTGATATCTGCACTGTGTCAACATGTTAGATGAAGTTTAGTCTTTATTAGCTTTGACAGCAGGGACAAAAGCTCACAATGAATGAGAGACTTCCTATAGAGTTTTTTGTATAAAAGCTCCCTTGTGTCTTTAATTTACATTTTACGGACAAAACAAAAGGTTTACTTACATTTTTAGTTACTAGTTCATTTTTTTTTTTTTGTTGATAATTTGGTTCATGAGGATAAGCCTGGTGATATTCTACATTTTTTCTTACTATCAACAAATCCTATGAATAAACAAAACCAACAATGAATTGATCAGATTAACTATTAACTATTGTCTGTGTATCCAAAGGCTGATATATCTTATTCCTTTGTGCCGTAGAGATTCATTATTGTCTAAAAACTATTAAAAACACATCAGTGAGCCACACTGTTGCTCTGGATGACATTTCCCGTCACTATGATGAACATGGGGACTTTATTTTGAGTCAATCCCACATACAGCGTCCTACTGCTGTAAACACTCCCTGAGCACCAAATGTGTATTAATCCGCCACTGAAAATAGTCCCCAACAAATACACGATTTACTCCTGTTTGAGAAAAGTTTGCTAAAAACCTACAATGCCCAGGTGTTTTAGGAAATTATTTAGCCTTTAAAAACAAACAAACAACGAAACAATATATTTGTGACCCATTTTAAAGATTTACATCTTCAGTAGCAACAAAGTGCCACATTGTTGGTTTTGGTCTTTTCATGTAATTTGTCTGTGTAAAAGGATATTTTTATGTGACATTGATACTTATGGTTTGTTTAATTTACACAGATAAGTAATGGCGAAGTCAGACTGTACACGGGAAAACATAAAACTGAATTGCTAGCAAAGTAATTACCTGAAATAAGTTTATTGGCTATGATTGCATGGTTTTTATCACCTGATCATGGTGCAATAGATTAAAAGATTGGTCTGGACATTGGACCTTTGCAGCTGGTGAATGAAATCTGTGCTCAAAACTTTGCATAGTCTGAACTCCACCCAGCCAACATATTCAAATACAGACAGTGTAACAAGACACACAGAGAGAAAAGGGAAGTAATGCAGACACAAATTTAAAAATACAATTACAGACATTTTCTGGTTTCATTTGTGCACAAAAAGTCACAGATTTCAGCCAGAATCATATCAAAATACCACTGACTTTAAGTGGTTTTATGGTAAATGGTCACACACAAGAACAACAGTACAAAGGACATGGTTTATATACAGTAAGCCTATAGCCCCACATTTGTACAGTACATTAAACTAATGCTTGGCTCAGCATAAATCCAGTCATAAATCCATCGTTTTCTGTTTCTACGCACGTTTAAATACAGAATATGTGACATGTGGGTGTGGAGGCTTAATGAAAGTGTTGGAGTTGGGTTGAGTAAGGTCAAACGATAAGTTGAGAGTCAAGCCAGCTGTTTCCCACTGCATGCTAAGCTAAGCTAAGCTAAGCTAATGGCCTCCTGGCTCTAGCTCCATGTTTAACACAAACACATGAGAGCGGTATCGATCTTCACATTTAATGCTTGGCAAGAAAGTGAAAGTTATTTTCTGAGCATTTATAATGAATTTAAGGAAACGTGTACAGGCAGATTTAACAAATAACGTTATTTGAGGATTTCAGAAGCTAAATTTTCACTTCTCTTTTGTTGCATGTCTGTTTGTTCCAGTCTGAAAAGTATTTGCTGAGTAGCTGAACAAGCAACTATCTCTAACCTTCTTACCGCAGCTGCTTTGTGAGCATGTGTATCTACGTGTGGTTTATCTGTGAATGGTTATGGACAAGAGATAAAGACTAGATTTAATACTGGCCTTCTAATAAACTGTTGATATCAGCGCATCCACACCTGAAATGAGTACATAAAAACTCTGCAGATAGTGGTCTTCTCTGCACATTCATCTGATTGTTAAAATTGGTAAATAACTATTTTACATTGATCATTTTACAGTTTCATGCACAATTTACCAGGTGTAATGTTATGTCACTCTGCCTTAGAGAGCTGCTAAATGAAAGACTTTCATCAGTCTGGGCTGCAGTGGAGAATTTATTGTCCCATGATGGTTTTAAATGCTGTTTAAGAAGCTTTTCTAGCCTGCCAAGAGTCTAGAAAGAGGGCTAAATACTTTGGCATGGTCTCATGTTAAGACAAAGTATTTGCTGTTGGTGACTTCAAGTATCCCTCTTTAAATATCTCTCTCTGCTTGACGTCTAGTGTGAACCTGTTGACCTGTCTGTGTAGTTTCTAGATTTCTGCACAAACTGAAACTCTTTCCTGTGAAACTGTATAACTCAAGCTTTTTTTCAAGCTGCGCAAAACAAGGTCCTAGGTCATCTTAGCCTCTCTCCGATGCAATTTCATGTAAACATAGAGCCAGAAATTCTCCCTTAAAACCAGCCTGAGCACTCAGGTAGGAAGAAGGTGGAAGAAGAGGATCACATGTACTAAGGGAGAACTGAGGATTTGCTGATTTATTTCTGTGTTTGTGACAGTTAAACCTTGACAGAATGTCAGGCGACGTAACACACAGTACAACAATGCAACACTCCACTGCCAGTACAATACAATTAATAGATATACTTTGATCACATAGCATGTTTTACCCACTACAGAGTTTGATGGGATACGTTTGCCACTTATATCTTGAAAGTCCTGATATAATAAAATGATACTCATTCTCTAAAGAGTTTAACACAAACAGTGAGTACTCATATAATACAACAGAGGTTCAGAATACTTGATAAAATATAAAATAACACTTGCTATAATAGGTGTGAGAGGTGTTTGTTCCCTGACAAAAATCTTACGTGCACAAGAAGTGATAAGCTTTGGATTTCCAGTAGCAGATACAGCCATTTTTCTATATATTTTGTAATCGTTAAGAACTGTACAATTAACATGAGCAACAATAGACATAAAGAGGAAGAAGTCAAGACTCACAGAACAAGAACAGCAACAGAAAATCTAAAATTACAATTAGAATTTTTACTGTTAGAGAAATTAACCCTAGAGAAGCTAAACTGGGTATAGTTTTGAAAATGTTGGGAACATTTTGTGAGGACTTTATTTATATAATATAAATAAAAGAGCGGCAACGTTCTGCCCACATTGTTGCTTTAAAAAGACGAGAACATCACCCATAAATAACACTTTTAGTGAACAAATACTCCTGTCTTTTCTCCAGGTCGGCCTCATGAGGACCGGCCGTTTGCTGGCTGAAGGTCCTCCAGACGCAGTCATGAAGCGGCATAGTGCAACAGTGAGTACTCGTTAAAAAACCCTCATGAGATGTATGGACACCCAGGGGTGCTGGTAGTCAGGGCAGGGAGGCTGTTCATGGGACCACAAAGCAAAACATTTTTATATACTATAGCAACTTTATATTAAAGATATAAAGCAGAATAAGATACATGTTGATATAAAAGTGAGGCCTCATGTGCACGATGAAGGAAGTAAGTGAGGTCTGATTCTTGGTTCTGACCCAGCTTTATTTATGAGGGCCAAAAAAGTACATGAGAATAAAAAATAAACACACTAAATTGGTAGTCTGGTCCCCGATGACCCACATTATCTTCTGCCACAGACCCTGGAGCATGCCTTCCTGCAGCTGTGTGAGACGTCGGACCAGATTGGCTCTAAACGGGAGTCCAGTCCGCAGGGGGGGCCGCTGGAGAACAGCCAATCATTCGAGAGCGGGCGGGACGAGAGTCGGCCAATTCTCGGGGTCGGACCAGGAGCTGTAGAGGAAGTTCCCAAATATTCAGGTACGTTCTTGAAACCTGCAGCACAGGTCTTATTTCAATATATTAGATTCTCATTAGATTATCAGTAAATCTCTTTAAAACATGTCCAGTCTGTATGAGTGTCATGATATTGCTGCTTCAGATTCCTCCAAATATGAAATGGCTGTCTTCTTAAACAATTACTGCTCTGCTAATTTTAGAAAACCTGCCTTTATGGCAACACCTCACAGTTGATGTCTTTGGCTGATTAACAGTTGGCTCTTCATTTTGACGTCAGTGTCTGTGTGAAGTTCATTCATCATGTCAGCGGTGAAATACAGATTTTGACACGCAGTTCTGCCTGTTTCTGCAGAGTAATAAATGTATTAGTGGCGTGGTAAAAATGTAAATATCGAGCAATATGAAATATTGTTGAGACTCAGTGGTGGAGGAAGTATTCTGATCCTTTACTTAAATAAAGTACTAATACCACACTGTAAAAATACTCTGTTAAAAGTAAAAGTCCTGCATTGAAAATGTTACTTAAGTAAAAGCACTCAATGCAGAAAAAAGGCCCCATGTGACTGTTATACTATTATATATTATGTCATATAGGATTTTACTGTTGTAGTTGGTTTAACTATTTTGTATAGAATTGCAACTAATGATTATTTTGATTATGGATTAATCTGCTGATTATTTTCTCCCCTTAATCGATTGATTGTTTGGTTTGTAAAAATACTGACACCTTCTCAGTGCTTGTTTTGTCCAACCAACAGTCCAAACCTTACTATTATTTAAAAAATTAGCAAAATAATTACAAGGAAAAGCAGCAAATCTTTACATTTATGAAACTGGAACCGTGAAATGTTTTCACATTAAAAATCACCGAAACGATTATCAAAACAGTTGACAATTAATTTTCTAATTGATTAATCGACTAATCGTTCCAGCTGTACTTGTATATACTGTTGGGTAGTTTAATTTATAACAAAATATCTTATTTTATAAGCTCTTTGTATGTTTTTTAATTTAATTTGTAAAGTAACTAAAGCTGTCAGGTAATTGTAGTGAAGTAGAAGTGGAAAGTGGCATGAAAAGAAAAGACTCAAGTAAAGTACAAGTACCTCACATGTGTACTTGAGTAAATGTACTTATTTGTTTGGAGCATCACCTTGTAGAGTGTGTACTCGTTGTGTGTGTTCAGCGGACTGGAAGGTGCGAGCCAGACACGTGCTGCCGAAGTGGAGAAACATCGCTGCCCTGATGATCAAAACGATGGTGCGGATGAAGAGAATGCCGGGGTACGTTGTAGTTAATGTTTAATGATAATAAATAGCAGGAGTTGTGATGGTGCAGCGTTTCCGACTGTTTCCCTCTCTCCCCTCCCCTGTACTCGCAGCTCGCTGTGTTTCCAGTTCTTGCTGCCCGTCATCCAGGTCTCTCTGATCTGTCTGTGTATTGGAGGAGACCCAAAGGGGATCCAGGTCGCTGTGGTGAACAACGAGACCGCCCCCTCCGCTTACAGCCAATCACTGCTCACCTTCCTGGACAACTCCAGCGTGCACCAGGTATTTATTTGACCTTGGGAGACGCTGATATTAATACACATCAGGCACGACCACACCCTCTGTTCTCATATTTATGTCTCACAGCCAAAGAGGAAGTTGGTAGTTTCTGTATTTGTTTTTTTTTTCCCAGCTGATAAACTTACTGTAAAACTGTCAGTAGATTGATATTTATTTTCTGTTGTTTATTGGTTATGATAATGAATTTGTGCATGACGGATTGTTACTTTATATATCAATATGATTGCACAGAAGTGTGTTTTTTTTGTTTTTTTTTAGGCTCACAGAGCTCAGAGGGACTGTTGTGTACCTGACATGGTTCAGTCTCTCAGAAAGGAAGTAACAGGCCTCTCTCCCAGTTGTTATTTTTAATTTGACTTTAAGCAAAGGAGTTTCACTTCTGCTCACAGCCGAACAGACTTCCATTTTCTAGGAAATAAGTGAAAGTTGTGTGACCTCAAACCACAACCTTTCAACAGCTTCTAGTGAAGCTGCTCAATAACAAACATTAGAAGAGTTGAATGTGTTTCACTGGATACAAATGGTCAGTCAGCACTCACTTGATTTGAAAAGATTAAAATATATAGTGTATAATATACTGTATGAATTATGTCTGTTGTTTATATACCCATAGGTGCCCTTGTCCCATGCAGACGCTTTCGAGGGGATCTATAACGGAGAGTACTGGGGGGTCATTGGCTTTGGCAAGAACTTCACCAGCTACCTGACAAAAAGGTGAGAGAAACAGACAGCGTTGTTATTTTCTGTGTCACAGTCATCACTAAATAATTAATCAATAAATGCCAAACAAGGTTACATCATGTCAGGTTGCTGAGAGTATAGGCTACCAATTTGTGAGAAAATACAAAACGCGTCTACATAAGTACAAAAACGCACATAAGAACTCCTGCATCCTGCTCTCTGACTTGCACATACATTAATATTTATGTCCTTCTGGAGATAAAAAGGTCCTCAAGTGATCAATACAGCAAGAGAGTCATAATTGAGCTGTTGTAAAACACTTAACGGGAGGACAAATCAAAGATGTTTAATTGTGTTTCTGCCTGCTGTAGCACCCTTCGCTGGAACTCTTTAATCTTTGAGCTCACACTTGTGTCACGTGAAACGTTTCAGTTGACACAAATCCACTTAGAGCTCGAAGCGTTTGTGTTCACATTCTCACACATGGACCATTTTTAAACATATAATTCATGTCACTTGTTGCTTCATATGAATGAAGTTGCCAACGTGGACCTGAAAAGTTGATAAAGCCGGCCCCGAAAATCACCAAGTTGGCAGCAGCGTTCAGAATACAGTTCAGTCAGACACACTGTTCAAAGCAGCGGTGTAAAGAGATACTTAGTGTGAGCACAGATTTAAGCAAACTACGGTGGCCCTGAGAGCTCAACGCACTGCAAATAGACAAAACACAAGCAAATTAAGAAAGGAAACACACGCTGCAAGTAGCACAGACAACAACAGAAACTGTTTCCAGGGGACACTAAAAAGTGATGCACACAGCCGGAACACGCTTGTTGTTGAACATGGTTTGTGTCTCTATACTTTCTATATTTGGTTGTGTTTTCTCACTTTGCAGTATTTTTTCTAATCTTGGATTTTTCAGCAAGTCTGCATGTGAACGTAAAAAAACTCTCTTTTGTGACCATATTTCAAAAATGAAGTGCCTGTTTGTGACTTGACACGTCTGGACATGATTTGACCTTTTACTATGTGTCTCTGTTCCCTCTGCTCTCCCTCTCATGTGACACTAAACAAACAGCATTGTTTTTGTTCCCGAACCTGCTTTTCCTTCCTCATTTCATCGGACTTACCTTTGATAGTTTCTCTTTATACATGTCATAGCAGAGACTGATGCTTATGATGTTATGCACCTGCTACGCAATGTGTGGTTACAGAAGGCTGCGTTTGTGGCTCCATCAAAATGACAGCGTGACGCACAGACAGCATTCCAGCTGCAGAGACAAACTCATCACACAAGGAAACATGATAAACACACACAGGCACTTCAACCTCACTGCACACACACACACACACACACACACACACACACACACACACAGTATCTTAACCATTTCATGTCGCAGATGCAAAAATGTTATGACTTTTTACTGAACCATATAATACGTTTAGCTCGTAACCTACGGAAGCCGAGAAAGGCCGTGCTTGCTTGATCACGATTTAATTATTTCATTATCTCGAGATAACAAAGCTAATTTGATTATAGAGATTAATTTATCTCATAGTCTTCTTGGACTGATTTGAATGTTATCTCTAACAGAAAGACATAATGCAATTTCTGCCTGTGTTAGACCTTGATTGAAGTCTGATGCCATGATCAATAATGGGTACTCTATACTCCTTGATCTGACATTTTCACCTTAAATCCTGAAAAACATTATAAATAAGCTAATAAGGGGAAATGACCTTTTGTTTTCTTGTGATAATGGGTTCATTATCTTGTTATCTCGAGATATCAAAGCTTGTTTTCTCACGATAACGAAATATTATCTCGCAATCTCGAGATAACGACATTAAAAAAAAATAAGTGCAAGCACGGCCGTTCTCGGCTTCCGTACGTAACAAACCAACTAAAAATAGACGATAACTGACACAAATTAACATTGCAGTTCTTAGAAAATGGATGAATACGTTATTATAAATTTAGATGGGTGACATATCATTACACAGGGAAATTGAACAACAAAACTGCATTATGTTGGCAGACGCTTATTTTTAGCCACTCTAGCATCGCAGCTTTAGCGTTGTCGGTCGGTCGGTTGCTCCACCACTTTGGTCCAGACTGAAATATCTCAACAACTATGGGATGGTTTGTCATGAAATGTTGGTGGGAGGGCTTCATGAAAAGCCTTCAGTATTGTTGTAAACATGGTAACACTTTATCTTCAGGGTCCGTACAAAGACTTGAAAGTTTGGAAAATGCTTAATTTTAACCGTTATGTTTTCAAGGTTAGGAATATGCTTGAATTCGAATATACTCCTTGAAAAATGCTTGATTTTTCAACATAATCTGGTGTTTCATCATCTACACAGTCACTCATGTAAACCAATCTTTTAATATTTTAAATGTAACAATCCCGTCATCATATTTGTTTGTTGTCTCCTGGCATTTATAGTAACAATTAAAGGCTTCGAGAGTCTGGAAATCTTTGGTTTAGGTACCTTGACAGTGCTTGAAAAGTGCTTGAATTTTACCCTTAAAAAGCTCTACAAACCCTGTATCTTAACTCCCCTACTTAGCATTTATATGTATTATATGAACACTTAATAAACACTTCACAATAAGTTATAACACGCTATGATGTAATTATAAGTTAAAATTAGGAAATTTGTAAGTGTTAATTGATATATTTCTGCGTGAATGATTTGTTCATGTGTATGAACACTTTATAACACTGTGAGGATTTGTTTACGTGTGTAATCATATATCATTAATATATTAACTGTTGACAGAAGCATTGCTAAACACTTAAAAATGTCCTTATATCTGCTTACAACTACATTATATTGAGATTTATATTTACATTTATATTGAGTGTTACATCTCATACATGCTAAATAGACAAACTTTAAAACAAACTTTAAATTTGGGTGAGTGAATGAGTGAAGGGTTTTATCACGGCTCTCTTAAAGCTGACTGAAACTCGGAATATATTTCGAATTTCCTGAAATGCAGAAGTAATACTTGTTTTTTTTCCCGCACTTTTTTTGGTAACTCAAAGTCTCTTTTGTTCGAACAGTCTTTCTTTCTCTCTGCCTCTCTGTATTTGACACACATAAACACACACAGAAATCAAGTTGCAAACAAAGTTGCCGTGATGTTGGATGAGTAAATACTGGAGGGCAAAGGGCACGAGTTGTTGCACAGTTCTGTGTGTACTTGTGTGTGTGTGTGTGTGTGTGTGTATGTGTGATGCCTGGGTAGACAGTCTGGTCCTTCCTGTCCCTAACACACCTGGGCAGGTCACAGCTTAGCACCGACCAATCAAAACGCTCATTCTTACTGAATCATGTGCCGTTCGTGTGACAGACCTGCCTGCCTGAGGAAAACAAAAGGTGTCTGCTCCTACGTCTTATGGTCACGTAGAAATAATCTGAACTGTTCAATTAGAGTTATATTCTGGCTGATAATAAACTAGATGTGATTTCATAAGGTGAAAAGTTTATTCATTGTCTATTAGTTTGTCAAGAAAGGCCTGTGAGGCAGCTCTACCGCGACAGGCCATCTAGGCAACAGGGGAAGGACCCAAATGCAGACCGAGATGCAGAATAAGTCCAAGGATTTATTTATTACCCCAAAACTCACACAAACTCACGAACAGACACACAGGGAATCACCAGGAGCATGACACGAGGAGAACGTCCAACACATCAAACTTGGGAACATCAGGAACATCACAATCAAATCTCAGGAACATCCACATCAGCAACATCAATGACACGACAAGGAACAAAGGGAGAGGACCGGTATATGTAGAGGAAAGTAAACGAGGGAAACAGAAACAGGTGAGCACAAGACACAGGTGAACACAATCCAACTGGAGGGAAACAGAACAATGACGGGAAGTAAATAAGACACAAAGAAACAAGAACAGGGATTTCAAAATAAAACAGGAAACAAGACAAAACACACAAATCCACACAAGAGTCCTTTGTGGACCATGACCTAGTTATTGTGTGGACAAGGCATGATGGGTAAGGAGTTAATGCAAACCTACCTATTAATTATTACAGGAAAATATATAATACATCTATAAACAATGGTAAATAAATAGTATTGGTGTTTGTCCAAGTGCCTCTTAGATGTGAGGATTTTCAGCTTGTCTTTGTCTTTGTGTGGTTGTAAAAAACAAGCAATTTGTGGCAGATAATCAATAATTAAATCATTAGTTGCAGCCCTGCAGAGCTGTTCTACAGGTGGTCAGGTGGATTTGTTAAACATAAAGAAGCTGAGACAAGAAATGCTATTTGCCTGCAAGTACGTGTGTCTGGAACAGGACATGGAGGTTATTGCACAGATATTTAAGGGTTTGTTACAAATTAGCGGTGCAAGGCAAGAAACAATTAAAATCCATGTCCACTGAAGCAGGGAGGAACTCGAGGCCTGGCTCCTAAACAAAGTTACATTTACTTCATTGCATGTATTATATATTGTATTATAATATCCTCAATGTCTCAACAAGGCCACGGGTATTGCTTTATTTGTGTCAGAGAAACAATGAGCCTAGCTAACCTTCCCAATTTTATTTATTTAGATTAGTGATACCAGCCTGCAGTCACATGTTTGGCTTTCTAACTAATTTGCTTGGAGGTCATGCTGTCGCGAATTAATTCAAAATAAAAAAGGAAAAAGCTTCAGAGTTCCTAAAGTTTGTGGGTTATGCTACATGCTTCTAAAAAAACCTATGATTTTTAGGTGTATTTGTGACATACTACGTAAAGATTTGTGTTTTCAGTCAAGAATATTCACATTTTTAGAGTTAAACTTTCACAAGTGGTGTTTTGCCTTTTTATCATCACATATCACACACATCACATCTACTATGCTACATCTATCTTGTAACCTGTCTTGTAAAATCTGTATCATCAGCTTCTTATCCCTCTTATTTTTGCTCGTGTTGCAACATTTGCATTTCAGTTTTATTGATTGTTGAGGAACATTAAATAGATTTGCAAGATTATAGCCGTGTCCCCGATTTTACAGGATGATCCAGCGGCAGGTTTCTAGAGATGTAGTTGATGGAGGATCAGTGCACGTCTGGCTGGACCTGACAAGTAAGATGCAAACCCTTCTCATAATTTGAAGCCTTTTTGCTGAAATGGGTCAGTTTCAATACAAATGCATTGAATAACTTATAAACTCCTTGGTGCAGTTTAAAGAAGTTTATAACTGAAGTAATATTTTAGCACGGGTTTTGTGAGATTTCAAACACATTGTTTTGGAATAAAATTCTTCACATCTGCTTTATATTTCATTAACTCATGAGGATTAACATGTACTGTGCATGTACTCAAATATCCAAAAAATATTTAGAAATATTCAGAATCCCAGTGGAAATATAGTCATTAATGTAACACATTACACACAGTTATCATCTTGTGAATCTGAGAAGATGAAGTTGTTAACTTTTGCTGTTTATGTTTTGTCTAGATCGACAAATCGCCTTTATGCTGCAGAAAAAACTACACGAGGCCTTTCAGGTATAAAATACGTGTGTTTTTTTCTGCTGTTTGTTTTGTCAACTTGTGCAAATATTCAGACGTTGTCATTTTTCAAGGAGAGATACAATCAGATGTCAGTCAACACATCCAGGAAATACAAAGACGTCTGACAGCATACAAGACGTTACTGTATAAACTGACAAGTGTGCGTACAGGAGACAAAAAACACTCAAACATAACATAGCACACTTGGCTGTGTGCCCTTACTTTAGGGCACTACAGCAGCATTATGTCCCCAATATTAATATCAATATCGTATATTGATGTTAAAGGCACTTAACTGGTTACTATTATGCATTACACAAGACCAAACTCTTCATACGTGCAAAATAAAAACTTCAATGACTCATTTTGCTGGTTTTTAATTACAGCTTTGTCATCATGATTATGCTGAATTGTTGCCAAGCTCTAACAAGCTGCAATCTGCCATGCAACATTTTTATACTAATTATGTTTGACCGGTGTTGTTAAACTTGTTGAGCTTGTTACTCTGTCCTCTGTTCGCAGGCCTTTGTGGAAAGTAAGTTGGGCAGTATGTCGTACCTGGTCGACCTGCCAATAAAGGTAAAATAACAGCTTATGGAATAATAAAAGAATAAATATATTAGTGTAATAATGTAAAAATGCCTGAAACCTGTTTGTATTGCAATCATAAAAGAGACACTACTTTACAAACAATTTGACAACAATACGTAAATGCGATACAGCAGTTAAAGTCCCATAAATGCTGCATGTGTTGCTGTCGTGTTGCAGTTTGAAGAGCCGATCTATGGCAGCCAAAACACAGACTTCACTACGTTTGTGACACCCGGAGCTGTGCTCAGGTCAGTATGATGCAATATGTGGTTGGACAGCTGTTCATCGATCAATACAGTAGCTACCAGAATTAGACAAGTTGAACAAATCTTCACTCAACTTCATTTACTAATGGTAAATAGTCAGTGTTGGAAAGTACATTTACTCAAGTACTTTACTTGAGTATTTCCATTTTATGCTACTTTGTACTTCGACTTCACTACATTTCAGAAGGAAATATTGTACTTTTTACTCCACTAGATTCATTTGTCAGCTTTAGTTACTTGTTACTTTGCAGTTTGAAGGTGCTGCATTCCCACACAGGTGTTTCCAATCACCCTGTCTGATTAAATTAGATGTAGTTGGGTGTAAGTTGGGTGGAGCTGTGCTGGGAATTATGTGATTTCACCAAACTCTATGCACTAAGAATGATAACTTGCACCGCCCCCAACAGGTACAACAAAATCAACAGAAGTGTACAGTCAATCAATCAATCACTAATTAGAGAAAACACCTGTGTGGGTGGACTGTTGGTGTGCAGGGCCTTTAAGATTATACATACAAATTATATGATATAATATATGTTGCATTACTATTGATTAAATTACCAAACAGTATAATAAGTAACTGCATCAGCTCCATCTCGACCAGCTACAACATTAAAATGCTTCTTCTACTTTAATGCATCAATAAGTAATGTGTAAAATTATAACAGTGATCCACTGTGCATGATGAGTACTTTTACTTTTGAAACTTTAAGTAAACTTTTCTGATATTACTTATGTACTTTTATTTAAATAATATTTTGAATGCAGTATGATTGAAAAAGTGTTGTATGATTAGTGCATGCAGGGAAAAATGTGATGATCAGGTGTGTTTGCTCAGTAACCCTCGGGGGGATTGAACCAGCAATCCTTCCCAGCAAGGCAGTTTTACGTCTTACCTACATGACAACCTGCCATCTAACTTCCAGTTTGTTTCTCTCTTCCTCTTCCTCTTCCTCTCTGGCCCTCCAGCATCACCTTCTACCTGGCCGTGGGTCTGACTGCTCTCTCCTTTGTCCTGGAGAGGAAGGAGGGGCTTTTGGACAGATGCTGGGTCGCAGGTGAGAGGTCAAAGTTCACGCTGCTCCTACAGTGCTGCACAATGCTCCATCTCTACTACTGTACATACTATGTCTATGCAGGTTTTGAGGTTGTAGTGCGTTCACACTGTGAAGAGTGACAAAATTAAGTATACTCAAGAAATGCATGTTGAAAAACACTTGATGGACACAATTTTTCTGCAGTGCAGAATTAATTAATAATTGTGGATATTTGGTGAAACTGCTCCAGGAAGATTTTGGAAAACAAACATTTTTCTGAAAATTAACACATTTTAGCTTCACAGAAAGAAAGGAATCTTATATGCAAAAAGACACCTGTAGGAAACATACTTTACAGTTCTTGGATTTAAACATCTTGACGTCCTCTAAAGGTGCATATTTTAAAGCACTATTCTGGTTGATTGGGAAGGTTGTTTGGATCTGTTTTGGGAGATAATGTGTAAGATATTTGCTCTGAATCTGTAGATTAATTTAAATCCTTCGACTGCAGACATTTATTATTGACACGAATCCAATCAATGCATAATTTAAGTGTAATTTGAGATTTGACCAGTAGGGGGAGTAATATGATCAGAGCAGGATGTGAAGCCGATGTTTACCAGCAAGCAGACACACTCAGGGAGTTGTTTTGCTTCTTTACTCAATATAAATTATTGATTTTATAAGTTTAAAAGGATTAATAATTTAACAGGAAGCTGTAAATAGTTTTTTGTAATTATAAAAAAGTAGCTATTTAGATTCAGATGATGTGATATCTTAAGAGATTTTGGAGCTTATAACTGAATAATAAATAAATAATTTCTCTCTCTCTCTCTCTCTCTCTCTCTCTCTGTGTGTGTGTGTGTGTGTGTGTCTCTCTCTGTCTCTGTGTGTCTCTCTCCCTCTCTGTGTGTGTGTGTGTGTGTCTCTCTCTCTGTGTGTGTGTGTCTCTCTCTCTCTGTGTGTGTGTCTCTGTGTGTGTGTGTGTGTGTGTGTCTCTCTCTCTCTCTCTGTGTCTCTCTCTCTCTGTGTCTCTCTCTCTCTCTCTGTGTGTGTCTCTCTCTCTGTCTCTGTCTCTCTCTCTCTGTGTGTGTGTGTGTCTCTGTCTGTGTGTGTGTGTGTCTCTCTCTATCTCTCTCTCTCTCTGTGTGTCTCTCTGTCTCTCTCTCTCTCTCCGAGGTGTGAGCTCTCTGGAGACGATGCTGGCTCACCTCTTCTCTCAGCTGTTTGTCATCAGCGTTCAGATCATTCTGCTGCTCCTCTTCATACTGCTCGTCTTCAAGGTTCGTTCTCCTGACGTAGGCGATAAAACACACAGCTACACTGACAAACACACACATACACACACACACACACACTTCAGATAAGATGAGACTTTATTGATTGGGAAATGGGTCTTTGCAGCAGCAAAAATAAGACCCGCAGCAGGAAAATATAAAATAAGTAATAAACAAGTGATAGAAATAAAGGCAGATATAAATAATTGTTTGATTATATAAACAAAGCTGACTGTTTCAATAATCTATGAATATGTTTGCTTTAAAGTATCACAGACACACACAGGTACACATTCACCTCGCTGTTTGTTTCTCTGATCGTTTGCTCTGAAAAACAGACCACAGCGTCAATCCTGTTTCACCCTCATTGAGACCACAACACTGTCAATAAATGTTAAAGTGAGGCTGAAGATATTTCATGTACTATTTAACTACCAAAGTTGCTGTTTAAGCCAGTTTTCTGAGTCTGGAAGGATCATTAAAACAGCCAAAAGGCCCTAAATATGATTTGGTTTGAGGTGAGTTTGACATGTTGAAGGTTGATGTGTCTCAAATCTATCAGGCCTATTATCCTGCTCATTTGCATTTTTACTACATTGTCAAAATTCCAACTTTACCTACAGTGCATTAGAGCCATAATTATGTAAATAACAGTTCATTTTAACCATCAAACAGAGCTTTATTTTCCAAGATCGTGTTGCATTATTTAATTCTTTTCAGTAAAAATGTACATGTGACGGAGCACAGGAGAGGAAATAAATCATCTTGTGTGAGTCCAGCAGACTCTGAAGGTCAGCGGGGTCAGGTTCACTGTGAGAACAACAAACCAGTGGGAACACGGGGATTCTGTTCATCACTGATTTCAATACACATGTGTATGGAATCAATACAGGGAAAAGGCAGTCAGACAAGGGAGGACAGATAACGTTTGTGTGTGAGCGTGTTTGTGTCCATGCAGGCACATGCTTTTATGAGTGTGTGTGCTCTCGTCTCTGTCTGTCAATGTGTGTGTGTGTGTTGTGTGTGTGTGTGTGTTAATTAAAGTGCTAAAGTCCAAAGAGACCACCACTGCATAAATCACTTCCTGCATTGGCCGTATCCAGGGATCACTGTGGGATCGCCACGACAACAGCCCTTGATTGCTGTGGCAACCGAGCAGTCATGTGGCCTCTCGGTGCAAGTCTATTTTTGCACGTTGTCAGGGGAGACGGATAGTGTCTTAACACACTGAGGACAAGTGCACCAACACACACACACACACACACACACACACACACACACACCAGGAGATTCAGTCTTACAAATACCTGCAGTTTCTACTCAAGTTAAGAGAGTTATCACCTTGAATCTTTTTCTCTGTTTTTATTTGATTTTGAATAGTTTCACATCTCGTGCAGCGCCTCTGCTCTGTTTACGTGTGCTGTGTGTGCTGTGCTCTGTGCTCTGTGTACACTCCCCTCTCTCTCTCTGTGTGTGTGTGTGTGTGTGTGTGTGTGTGTGTGTGTGTGTGTGTGTGTGTGTGTGTGTGATTTACAACCAGACTTAATCAGCAGTGACATTTCTGGTGGTATTTTTGGCTGAAGATTAGTGCAGAACATCAGCGAGTGTTTCTTTCTCTGTAGGTCTCTCCCCCTCGTTCCCTTTAACTCTTTCTCCATTTCTCTTGATCTTATCTTCTCATCTGTCTCATGTTCCTTAAAAGATTGTGGACAGTTAAAAAGGAAAAAAAAAAGGGATCAAATTCGATGCAGCAGAACCAAAGATATTATCTTTTTTATTCCACTCATTTTTCTTCCTTGTTAAAACCTGCCGCCAACATTACCCACAATGCAACTCGACCGGCAACAGTTCAGTCAGACATCTGGGTGCGTTATGCTATAGAGATAAACTCACTTCTTTCCATTTTCGAACTTGTAGTCTTCAGCCCCAACCGACGCTGACTCAAGTGACATCACTTAAGGCAATTTATTTAGCTCCCTCTGGAGACACTAAAGGCTTTACACAACTGTTTTTTCACATATGCAGTAGTGCTCCCTCATCACCTGTAAACAGACTTTGTTGTGTAAAATCGGTTCCCCTTTAAGATTTACATGTCTGTGTTTTGCATTTTTCGGCATTCATTTCTGATTTTGAGAGCGCACACACAGCGAGGTGCAGACCAGTGAGAGCTTCAACTCACTGCCATCAAAAGTAAAACATGTCGTACAACTCTTCTCCAGTTCACCATGCTGTATTCACCCAAACGTTTTCCTCTGTCTTGCCTTTGTCAGGGTGGCATCTGAGGTTGTCACCATAGATACCAAGTGTACAAGACAACATTACCATTATCTTTTTGAAATAATTTATACAAAACACAATATTTATTCCTATGGATACAGAACATTACAAGACAATTTACAAGAAAATGTATTTAAAAGTGTTAAAGTCAACCACACTGACTTTGAAATGAGGATTATCCATAAATGCATGAGTACAGAATTTGCTGCTTTTTATTGAAAAATGGAGATAAACCCCTTTCACCCATGAATATATTAAAAGAAAAGATTGTTAGTTGTAATATTGTATGTTTTGTATTTATGGTCATTTATATTTTGTGTGCATGTAAAAAATAATGTATATGACTCTGCAAAGGCCTTTAACTCTCCTTATCTCACGCTTCCTTTTACCATTTTATTCCACTTTTAGGTCCACTGCAGCTTTGTGGATGTGTATAGCCTAAACCTGACCAACTTACCTTACTGAGCCCGTTATCTTTTCTCACTCTTCTCCGCCCATCTTCCTCTCTCTCTCTGCAGATACCTAATGAGGGCTCCTTGGCGTTGGTCATAATTCTGATCGTGCTGCAGGGCGTCGCCGGCATCTCGTTTGGCCTCGTCATCTCGGCCGCAATCGACGACGAGCAAAGTGCCAACCAGGCCGCGCTGGGCATCTTCTACCCCAACCTCATCATCAGTGGTAGGCCTTTGTGTGTGTGTGTGTGTGTGTGTGTGTGTTTGTGTGTGTGTGTGTGTGTGTTACACTTACGATAATGACATGATCATTTTGTGTTTTACAAAATGTTGTTGCCCAAATTAATTATTGCTTTTACTTTTAATACTTTAAGTAAATTTGGCAGAACTTTTACTTGCAGCATACTTGCAGTATTTTGACACTGTTTTATGGGATCTGAGTAATTCTCCCACCACTGATCGTGTCAAATGATATTTGGCCAGTTGTCACAGAATCAAATTTCCATTTTTCTGAGCACTTTAAAGACTTTTTGACTTAAAAGCTGAGGTTCAGAGTTTATTCTTAACCTTAAAATGTTACTGCAAGGTCCATTTAGTAGCTGCTCTGGGACTTTTGATCATATCACGTGATCTTCGTCTGTGAACCTCAGCTTTAAGAAGAAGTCCTTAAAAAGTGCTCAAAAACTTATTTTTGAACATCTACAATTCCACGGAAATCAGGCAAACTCTGATGAAGATCATGTGATGTGATTGAATTCTCTAGAACAGCTAAATGGACCTTGTGGTGAGATTATTTTCTCAACTGCTGTTTCAAGGTAGTTGTTTTCAAGTTTCAAGACTGAACTTTGCACCTCCATATCTTTTTTTGTTGCCACTTACTCACTTCCTCGCCTGTTTTGGATAGTACAAGTGAAACATGACAACAGGGTAAAAACAAGAGAAACCAGAGAGTGTTTAAATGCTTTATGGGGTTCATTATTAGGACAGAACGTCCAGATACAGACTTTATTTTAACAGCAGGTGTAAATGACGTCTTTCACAATATCCTCTCTGTCCTGTACTGTAGGTATCATCTGGCCGGTGGAGTGTATCCCCTATCCTCTCCGCTACATCAGCCTGGCTCTTCCTCAGACCTACGCCTCAGAAGCCCTCCGCTGTATCATGTACAGAGGTAACGTACGCGCACATGTTACACAACACTCCTCGGTTTCATAATGCTACAAGCTGCTGTAGCTCGTCTGGTGTGTAGTTAGTGTGTGTTAGGGTCAGATGCATGCACACGGCTCACATTGTTATATACAACATAGCCAGTGTGACAGCCAGTCTTCTAAATCATTAATCAGTTCTGGGTCCTGCGTAACTCATCTTCCTGGAATGTAAGGTATAGTGGTTTCGCGCTGCCTCCCAATCTTTCTCTTTCTCTTGACCTCACCGTCTCTGCAACAATATGACCTGACGACAGCCACGAGCTCCCTCCGTGTCACACGATACACGCCAAGCACAGGAAGTCACGAGGAGCCATTTCCTGTTTGTAAAACCTTATCGTAGAGGTGCAGTGGAAGAAGAGACACAGGTCGACAGTGTCCGAATTCAATTTGGGGGATGAAATGAAGCCTTTTTCCCCTTCTTCTTCTTCTTTGCAACTGCATCCTGCCACATTCACTGATTGGATTCACTTGAACCTCAGTGTCCCGCCACATATCTTATATTCATGCATGCATTCACTGCAGCCTGGATCAGCTTGTATCCAGATGATAAGAACATGATGTGTGAGACATATTAGCTGGGTTGATCGTTGGTTTTTGCTTTAGAGGTGCTGGCATGCTGTTTTTACCTTTGGACAGAACCCCCTGTTTCCAGTTTGGCCTTTGGCCTCCTGTATCTAAACAGTGAACATAAACATTAATCTTTCCAACAGGTTGGGGTCTGTCTCGTATGATGGTGTGGCGAGGCTTCGCGGTCACCCTGGGCTGGAACACCTTCTTCCTCATCCTGGCCACGGTCATCTTAAAGCTGAGGACGTGACGGCCTCGCCCCAGAGAACCTTCTTCAGTGGGGGGACGGAGCCGTCAGGTGAAGCCCAGGAGCCAACGACTCGCCTGGGGGCCTCCTGTCTGTGGATGGACTGCGGCAGCAGAGAACAGGAGGAGGGAGGGGGGTCACTGTGGTTTAAGGGACTGATGAGGTTGATGCATCTGTCTCCCTCCTCCAAATTATCTGTCACACACGCACACACACACACACACACACACACACACACACACACACACACAAGCCCGCTGCCTGATCCTGCAACAGTTGCTTTGGCCTGTTAAAGTGCGAGTAAAATTTCAAAATGCTGCACATAGAAGCACACAATACAGAATATGCACAATGCACAATATGAGAATATTTGTTAAATAATGAAATGAAAGGATAGTGTGTAGTCTTATAGTTTTATGTGCAGCCTGCTGAAACTTTTCACCCCCAGAATGGGCCATGTACCAACTCAGGGTCCCTTTTTAATTTCTGTTTGCCCTTCGTCTTAATGCTAATAGAGAGATTTGGTGGTGAATACACTGACTACAACTGTAGGACAATGGTTTTGTCCGTACGGTGTTTGCTGTCTACCTTATATTTGCATTATAGAGAAATTGTATGTGAATGTAAGCTTCAAAATTGTCAGAAAGGGAGTCAGCACAACAAGAAAATGTTAAAGCGTTTTTTGTTTTTTCTTCTCTCTGTGAGGATTGTTGTTGCATTATGTCGTTGGGAACCCACAATAGGTTTTAAAGTGCTGATCGCTTCATATTGTCCAGGAAATTCCCACCCATTCAGGCTTCCCACAGCAACAGTATATTCTACATTGTTGTTTGTTAGGCCTGTGTGCAGATTTACATTCTGTCTGGTGTGTGACAGGAAGTGGTTGGTAACCGTGTCTCATTTTGGTGCGTTACAAGGTGCTCAGCTGCAAACCGTCATCTGTTCTCGGTTCAGGTTGATGGTGTCGTCCATAACTTGTGTTTTGTGCCTGCATCTCCTGTGAGAGGAAAAAGCAGGGTTTGATGTTGGTGATGGGAAAATATTAGTGCTGTATCATGTATTTGTTTTTTGTTTTGTTTTGATTACTCGTCACTTTGCTGGACAGAGTGGAGGCCGTTGGATAGATTCTTCTCACAGGTCAGGTGTGTCATTTCCCTTCAAGCCATCTGCATCCATGCAAAATATTTAGCTACATTTTTAACACAAAAGTTTCAAACTGCTCATACTTTCTACTTTGTTTTTGTGTGTGTTTGTGACTCTTCCAGCAACAATAATACAGAATAAAAGCACACAGGAGTAAGAAGTCATGGAGATGTGCCTTTGGCGTGTCTGCACGGAGGGAAAAAGGGAAGAAAAATCCAGAAATGAGGAATAACTATGAAATCTAGACCGCCATGAAGTTGGATTGTAGTTGGTGATTAGAGTATTTGTCAGTGTAGAAGCAATGGGAAGCAAAGGACTGAGTTTGAGTCAAAAAGCTTGATTTTCCTTCCTATTTTTGTGTACAAATAAAACGTATTGAAGAAGGCTACATTTGAAAATAACTCTTTAGGGTCCTTTGACTTTGTATTATTTTATATTTTTTAAAGATATAACACAAGAAGATTGTTTTGTTTTTAAAACAGAAAGCCATTCTTTAGATTCTTTTTGGATTTTTCCAGTTTCAAGTGAGTCTTCTTTTTTGTTTAGTATAAACAAACATGAAACAACATGTTAAAATAACGGATGATAGGATTGGAAAAAAGTAACCAAATTATTAGAAAAATGTACTTTGTTAGTAATAAATCCAGTTAATTTCTTTGCATTTTACTCATCTCTGTGAAGACAGGACATATTGATCTCTAAATCAATGAGCTCTCTGACTTAACCACACGCATTCTTCCTCTAAAGGAATAGTTCCACGTTTTGGAAAATATGCATATTTGCTTTCTTTCCAGTAATTAGATGAGAAGATCAATACCACTCTCACGTCTGTACACTAAATATGAAGCTACAGCAAGCAGCCATTTAGCTTAGCTTAGCATAAAGACTGGAAACAGGGGGAAACAGCTAGCCTGGCTCTGTCCAAAGGAAAGTGGCTGTCGTCAGGTCATATTGCTAAGCTAATCGGCCGCTGCTTGTAGCTTCATATTTACCGTACAGACATGAGAGTGGTATCAATCCTCCTATCTAACTCTCGGCAAGAAAGCGAATAAGCGTATTTCTCAAAATGTCAAACAATTTCTTTAAAACTGAGGACCTTTGATTCAGTCCAGCATCACATGTTGTGCCAATCCCATAAAAATGAAGAAATGTTTACATTCATCTGGACACATGCCTAATAATACATCAGAATATATTTTTAATATCGGATGTTTCACCCAGTTCAGCTGTAGGACTAAACAGATATACCAGCATGTGTTGTGTTCGGACGTGTTGGAGCCATGATGCTACGTGGCTGCAGTGCCGGTAATGCCAGTTATATTAACGTGATGAAGAATTTGTGTCCATGAACGGGATAAATAATGAATCTAAATGACTGTAAATCCCTTCTGATTGGTGTAATGGTAAAGAAGTGTGTACAGTATGCTGTGTGTTAGATGTTAGATGTTGAATCTTTAGGAGAGAGTTCCCTGCGCTGTAAATCTGCTGTCGCTCTTGTTGCTCTGCTGTACATCCATCAGTGTTCATGTCGCACATTTTAAGGGACAATGTGTTCTTGTTTGGTAGAAACAGGGGTGCGGTAGCCTCTTTGCTCTTGTAGAAACAGCTTTGGTCATGTTCAGATGGCACCAGCATGCTCTTAAGTGGACTCAACTGTATTTTGCCAAACTGTGAGGATATATTCTGTAGCTCTGTTTATATTCGTACCGTAACAGAAAGCTGAAGATGAATCCCACGTCCTGGTGGGGATTACCTCCGTGCCTCACTCGCCTCCCATCACACAATAATGTACCTTTTATAAAAAAATATGTTTAAAATGGTGGACAGTCTCTGGTATTATTGGTACCGCTTACGTGAAAGTACGGACATTATTTTACATTACAGATTGCTGTTAAATCTGTGTAAGATTGTCATGTGGGGATTTTTGTTTTAAAGTGCTCAATATCCATATTCGAGGAATAACCTTATGTTCGCTATTAACATTCAAATACCCGAGCTAAAGTTGGAAAATCTACCTACAAAACCAACAAACCATTATGTAAAAGCAGGCATCTTGGAGCAAAACTCCTCATGTAAAAAAACATTTTATAAGATTTACATGAACTGCAAATATACTACTGAAGACGCTATTTGATTATACACTTAAAGGGAAACTCCAGTATTTTCAAACCTGGGCCCTATTTTATGTCCACTAAAAGTGCTTGTTTTTGCCACTGACTCTGGCTCAGATTGTTATTCAAAGTGTCAACAGTGACAACTTTATGGGAAGGATCCCTGCAGAAACAGTTCTGTTAAAGAGTGAGATCCTTTTTGTTTAACCAGAAACAGAAAGTCTCGCTAAGGAAAAGTCTTGCTCTGAAATCTAGCGAGAGGTTGAGTTGCTGCAGGAAGACGAGAGGGCCCAGATTTAAAAATACCGGAGTTTCCCTTTAATCTATTAAACTTTTCCATTCATGTATTACAAAGCAGAGTCTCATTTATGACTAATGATCTCTGTCCACGTTGTTTTGTCTGTGGTTTGAAGTCGGCGGGACTCTTGGAAAAAGGTGCATATTTCTGTGCACCAATCAGACTTTTAGAAATATTTGGATTGGAAATCTGATGCCATTTGCGTGGTTGTTTGCAGATATTGCCAGAGCACTGTCAGTCAGATCAAATCAAACCACAGCCACACAGTCAAAGCAGATTATCTGAGTATTTTTTTCTCTTAATAAAAAATATCTATGGATGTTTTTCCAAATGTTTGGGGCTGAATACAAGTCTAAAATGCCCATCAATTAAGCAATTAAAATTTGAATACTTAATATGTTCTTCTTTAAAATGTTCTTCCACTATGGCCTTATTCAGATAAAGGTAATCAGAACTGTATATGTAGCCACTTCTTATTCAGATTGTAGACTTTATCTGGTTAATATTGGAATATTGCAGTTCATGCAAACATGTGTAATAAAGTTCTGTTTCCACTCTGCTCCAAACTCCAGTTGACTACCTCCGCCGTCTCTCCCCAAAGGGCATGTGAAACATTTACACTCCTGTGTTGTGACATGTATGCACTGTGATGGCAGACATGCTTCGATGAAGTTCTGTTCGTGTATTTTGAAATATAATAAACCTCGTTGAGAAAATCCTCCCTTTGTCTCGTTGTTCTGCGTCTCAGAGCGCTGCCAGATTTTACTAAATACCAAAAGTACAAAATCCCCCACAATTCCTGTGGTTACAAAAAACACCCGCAGGCCATTGACGACAGATTTATTCAATGACATCATGCTCGCTTGCATCACTGTGTTGCCTGTTACCACGGTGATGGCGATGACCCTGCTGCCTTCAGTAGAATCTAGATGGTTGACTGAACTGTGCATGTGTTTAAACTTATTTGTGTAAGTGTTGGAAGTGAATGTGTTTGTGTGCATGTTTGTGTCTGCTCTTGCGTGTGTGTAGCCTATAGTATGCATTTGTATGTCAATAATAATAATAACTGTGTCTTTAAACTGGAGTCAAATAGCAAACCTTTGGCACTGCATTCAAAAGATGTTTCATCAAAATTAAAAATATAGTTTTGAGATCAAAATGTTTTGAGGTAAAATATAAATAGACTGAAATGAACCTTTTGCAGTACAATTAAAAACATTTACATAACATTTCTTGGCCAATTTAAGCCATTAATTTAAGACAACATGCACAAGAAGTCCTTAATGTGCTCAGAAGAAATGAACAAAATCAACATATCCATGACAACTGAGACTGTATTTGTCAACTGCTCTTTCCAAGGTCAAGAATGAACTTTCAGTCTCAACATTATTTGTCTTTTGCTTGGACCTTCCCCATTTTTAGTTGCTAAAACATTTTAGATTTGCGTCATTGTTCTATATGTTTGTTTTAGTCAACAAATCTCATGAGAAGACCAAAACCAACAACATGTTAGATCGCCTCTCAATACTTCCCGACCCTGTTTGTGGCACTCGGCACCAAACCTATTGGTTCCTACTGAAGATGTAAATCTTTAAAAACTCAATTTTCAAAAAAGGCTCAGTATTTTCCTAAAACAGCTGAGCACTGTAGTTTTAGCAAATGTTACTCAAACAGGAGTAAATAGTCCAATTGTTGGGGACTATTTTCAGACGGGGAATAATACACATTTGCTTGTGTTCATGGTAAAGATGGAACATGTCGCCCAGTAAGATGGTGTGGCTCATTGGTATTTTCATGGGATTTGTTGGAAAAATATGAATTTCATCAGCCTTAACCTGTAAAGACACGATATTACCCCAAATATTGTGTGTGAATCCTTGACTATCTGTGCAGAGTTGTGTGCACAAGTGTATCAGATTACTTCCCCTGTGGACGGCAAAGCTTGAAGAGATCACACATGGCCGCCAGCGAGTTTCCAACAGGTATCTGAACTCCCTGAAGACTCGTTCTCCACGTGCACTCCCCTCTATCAGCATTTCAATGAGGGAACTCTTCAAACAGGACACTCAGTAGTCGAGCGTTGTTATGTTTCCTGGAGAACCTAAAACATATGTACGTCAAGAAACAACCAATTCCCCACAATCAATGCCCCTGGGTATTTGTTTCAAATGTACGTCGTGTGTCCTTGGGCTCGTGTGAGCACAGTTACGGTTGTGTAAATCCCCAAGCAGTTTTTCTTTTGTGTGTGTTAATCGTTGATCATCATCTGTCCATTGTCATGCCGCTCAGAGTCTCAACAAGGCCACAGTACACCTCGTAATGCAGCCACTGGAAAATAGGTAACGGCCTTAGTGACAGGCTGCTGTTAAAATGCACCTTTAGTTCAGTATGAAATGAGAGTCTGGTTGTCTATCCGCAGCCAATTACAGTGGCTGGTGAGCTTAGTGACGACACCCTGCCTAATTACAGTCACTGACTCTGTAATTACATGCAGTGACACCCAAAGTCTCATAGGACTCCACTGTATGTTCCTGCAACTGAATCACAATATATGTAACATGACACAGACAGAAATGTACAAAATGCTCCATTCAGTTGTACTCATGGGAGTCGAAAGGCAAGATGATTAATCAAACATGGTAGAGGAGCGTTCTGCGTAATTGATGAAACTGATCCAGATGTTGCAATGTTTCTCAAACTTTAATTAAAGGAGAATTCCAGTAACATTCAGAGTTAAACCCAATTAACTGTCTACATCTGGTTTACGTTTCCTCTAATCATTTTGCAACACGTCATGGGATTATATTTACAAAATGTTCCATTCTTTATTGTTCTTGAAATCATGCTGTAGTTGACCTTAGCTTGAAATTAAACCCGGCTTCAAATGAACTGCTGTCCCAGCTAACAAAGGAACACTAAACAAGAAGAGTGGTATATACAGTGGTATCTGTGGCAATAAAGGTTATGATGTAGAGTATTTGGGGGATGATTTCAACAATAAACCCTGACCAAATGAGCCAAATGAACACTTTACATTTACCGTGATGGGTTACATCAAACTTTAGAAGTTGTTTTGTGCACTGAACAGATATTAGAGGCTGTTGAAGGAGGAAATACCTACTTGCAAATACCAGCATTATGGATGAACAGAAGAACATGGATGATCCTCAGTACAAAACTAAAAAGATAAGATGAACTGAGTAACTGTAAAAAAGTCACATGAGTATTATCATTGAATGTGCAGTAAAGTATTTAATGTATTGGTTTATAGTGGCTATGATTATTGATTATTGCCTTTATCTGGGGATCTACACTGGTACTCTCCTGTCCTCTATTTGATTTTTTCTAAGGACATTCATTCCTCTCTTGCTGATAATTTGCAGTTACATTTTGGGAAATTTGGCACTAAATGCCTTGCTCAAGGACACATAACCAGGACTGTCTCAGGATTTTAACCAGCGCCTTGTCCAATTCCAAAGCTTCTTCTGTTAGCTCCTGGCTACAACCGATACCCCTGTATCTGCTTTGTGGTGCTCCTCAACTGCAGTCTATTTTAGCTTACCCACCTTTTTTAATTTGTCACTGCATCACTATCATCATTACCGAGACAGCTCCCTAAAGGTCCAGCTGTTGGTGTTTGATTTCTGGGTGGCCAGCAGGATGCCAGATCTGAAATGTAATTATCACCGTACTGTAGAGGAGACTGAGCTGCTGATGGTGACGGTCTGTCTGCATGTTTACATCTGTTTGAATTATCTGGGGGATTTAGAGGAAGCAGAGGAATTGTGAGTAACAAAGTGAAGCTGTGTCACCAGCTTACAGGGACTTTTTTCCGTATAGTCACAAGGTGCAAAGACAACATCATACTTTATATACAGGAGGAATGACAGCTGTACTGAGGCTACATACCTTGGTTTTCTGATGTTTGTTGTGTTTATCACTTTGTACATATCCAACAACACAGAGAGTCGGCCATGCTAGCAGCTCTGTGAGGCTGCACAGCAATGTTACGAGCTAAATGCTAATGTTAGCATGCTAACATGCTGAGGTTTAGCAGGTATTATGTTTACTATGTTCACCATCTTAGTTTAGCTTGTTATCATACTAACATTTGATAATTAGCAATAAACACACAGTGCAGCTGAGGCTGATGGGAATGTCATCAGTTTTGGAGGGATTTAGTCATAAAAAGTATTGGACAAATTAAAAGTTTGATGAGAAGTCCGGGGATCACCAAACTTATAATAATTCATCGTGAAGGGAACATGAATGTGTGGACCAAATTTCATGGCAATCCATCAAATAGTTATTGAGACATTTCGCTCAAATAAAGGAAAAGCCATTAGGATACATCCTCTGGGAACCATGAATGTCTACATAATTTGGTGGCAGTCCATCAAGTAGATGAGGACAAATTTTACTGAAAAAGTTAAGCATTTGACCTGCTGGTGGCGCTAGAGAAAGATTCAGGGTCCTAAAGTCAGTAGGATTTATCCTCTGGGGACCATGAATGTCTGTACAAAATGTAACGGCAATCCATCCAACAGTTGTTGAGATATTTCAAACTGGTGGACCAACCGACAGACTGACATTGCCTCCATAAAGCCGCACAGCTAGCATGCCTAAACAATGTTTTACTCAAATAATATTTTGTATCCCAGCTTTTATGAACAACTACAAATTTACATTTTTGCAACAAAAAAGCAAGATTAATATCAGTTAATAGCTGCCATGACGAAATCAACATGCTCCACAATTGTGCATACAGCTGAAAATAAGGCATTGTGTTTTGTATAAAATTTGCCATTGTCTAATTTTGCAAATTCACAGATTAAATGACTTCAGTCTCATCTTAGCTGCACAGCCAGCTGGGCTACCAACAGCTGATGAGAGATGGAAAAAACCCATCTTGCCAGTTGTCTGCCTCTTGTCTTGGCATGTTTATCTTCTCAAGCCACTCATAACCAGTTTATAATCTACAAGTATTCAGGGTTGCCAAATGTCAGTTGTAGCCTGCATTTGTATGTCTTATGATGTGTGCAGGCAGGTGCTGCTGGTATTTTGAAACGCTGTTACCATGTGAGGAGTTTCCTTCTGCTTCGTTTACTACAAAACAACATCTGGACAGTGGTACATTTACTCAAGTACTGTACTTAAATATACTTTTGAGGTACTTATACTAGTATTTCCATTCTATGCTACTTTATACTTCTACTCTGCTACATTTCAGATGAAAATATTGCACTTTTTACTCCACTACATTTATCTGACATTTATAAAAACCTCTATACTATACTTGTATACAATTACAAAACATATGATATGCTTATATGATACGATGCAGTACTATACTACTAATCTACTTATACAAAGTATCTAAAACTGGCTCCACATTGACGAACTACAACATTAAAATGCTCTTACATGTACTGTATTCATTACTGATAAAAACAGAATGATAAAACACGATATAATAATATATCAGTGCGAAAGGAGCCATTCTGCCTAATAAGTACTTTTACTTTTGATACTTTAAGTACATTTTGCTGATAATACTTTAAGTAACATTTTGAATTCAGGACTATTTTTAGACCATGGTAGTTCTACTTTCACTTAAGTAAATGATCTGAGTACTTCTACCACCACTGCATCTGGAGTATATTACAGTACAGTACATACTGCAACAACTACAGAACTTTAATCTTTCTCACTCACACTCAGAGATGTTATTGTATAGTTATAATACTTGGTATTTTAGTGCAGCAATGTTAAGCAGTGCCCATCCTTCAGTACATCCATTCACAATATGAGCAATTGGCTTTGGTTTGTTAATCAAATAAAGAATTTAGGACACACACTCAATCACACACACACACACACACACACACACACACACACACACAAAACAATCCCAAAGTCTGTCAGTTAAAAATGTGCTCAGTCTTGGAATGCCAGCACACACACACACACACACACACACACACACACACACACACACTTGATTAATCTGGTCCAGTCGCCCCATGTGCCTGCTTTGTGATATGCTAAACATTCTGTAAACATTATCCTGTGCATGGTTACTGTCACCATGGCAGCATGACAACAGCGCTCAGCTCGGCCCCTCACACACGGGACAGTAGTGTTATTTAATATTTGGCTACGCATGAGCACAGCATGTTTCTATCCCATAATCCTGTCACACCAGCGAAGACTTCTCCAGCCTGCAGCCCTCCTGACTCCCACTAGTGAGGCTGAACGCAGCCCAGCTGTTGCTATGTTTTGGTCATATCGCACAACAACAACAAAGGATAAAATGCTTGCTGGGAACAGTCTGCCCTCAGCGCAATCCCACACACTTTGTCCACTGTCAGCATCACATGGGACTAGAGCAGATGCTTTTGCTGAGATTCAGGGCGCTTGTATCATGTTGAGGAAATGTATCATGTTGAGGAAATGTGTCAAGTTAAGTAAGTCAGGACAAAAACAGATCTGTTTATTTGGCTCTAAGTGAGGAGTTTGATGCCAAAATTAGACTTCAACTGTTGACAAAAAAAATGAGAATATGAGCTATTTTGATCCCCATGTGTTCTCGTTGCTGAGCAAACTGTCTCATAAACCTGAGGTCATAGTTCAATCTCTGTCAAAACATTCAGTAGCAGACCTGCGTCCTGTCTAACACAGAAACTGTAATTACCTGCTCACTTAGTGAAATTGGCACTAGATTGTTTGCCAAAAGCTTAAACTATATGTTAATACTGATGCTATGAAAATATGTTGTGGTATTTTTTGGGAAGAAACTCTGCTGCAGCTAAGACACATCAAAATCAACAACTTTTTATTTTTATCCTCTGCAGACAGAAACAAACTTTTCATCTCCAGTTGAATCAGATTGCAGCAGCAGAGGTTTTAACTTAAACGCAGGCCAAGACTCTATATTCCTGCATCTATTTTTACAATTTAGACTGAATATTTTAATGCTCATATTTAGCTTCGTTACAGATATCTTCAGCCAGCTGTACTGAAGCCTGCACGTCTCTTCAGGTTCTTGTGATTGACTTGCAATCTAGTTTAAGGAATCAAAAATCCTGAATGGTTTACAATTAATTTTTTAAAACTTGGTTGAATGTCATTTAAACATTTCCCCACTTGTATTATTGTGTAAACCACTGTTATTCTTTTGTCCTATCTTCACTTGCACCTCACATTTTATATATTTAAGAATTTTCTATTAAGCACCTTGAAAAACATTTTATAATACCTGAAATGTTATGGTTATTATGTTCATTACAAACAGTGTTTTTGCAGGCATGTCAAATTAAAGTTCACATTACTTTTACTGCAAAGCAGCATGGTGTGAATTTATCCGGTGCACATGAAAAAAACCCCCATTAAAAACTGTGAAAATGAGCACAAGAGGACATTGTTGGATTTTGCATCATTCGTTAAAATACATTTTTATATTGCTTATTTGAAATGTCTTTTAATTTCCTCTTTTCTAATTAATTTACGCCTAATTCAAATCAAATTCTTAGTTGTTTTATTATGTATTTTTCTGTTTTTATGTCTTCTTATAGCATTTTATTTACTCTACTTTAAGGTAAGTGCTTGCAAGAAGAACTGTAAATGTGCAAATTAAAAACAATCAGCCTGCAGCAGATAATATGCCCTAAACGTCACAGAATAACAGCAGGGATTCAAGTGAAAGTACTGGCAGGACCCACCATGTATCTGAGATTTGTAATCAGACCACATGCACAGTGTGTGTGTGTGTGTGTGTGTGTGTGTGTGTGTGTGTGTGTGTGTGTGTGTGTGTGTGTGTGTGTGTGTGTGTGTCTACATTTTTCATAATTTCCTGACGCTTCACACAGAAGTGCAGCCCATTGGCTCTTGGAAAGAGAAGCACTTGTCAAAACATCCATCAGGAGTGAAGTGAACTGGCTGCAGCGCCATCACCCCGAGGAATCAAAGGAAGGTGTGTCTACTGCCTCCAGCCCTGGGAACGTCCAGGAGAGGTGTTGGTGTTGTAACCATAGCAACGCAAACAGGACGGTTCAAACACAGATTAAAATGTGTGCAAACATTATGTAAGGTGTGTGTGTGTGTGTGTGCGCACATATGTACAGGCACACATGGTTTCTTAAGGCAAAGGCTTAAAGGCCAAATCTTCTTTCAGTGTCTGCAGCTCGTTGAAAAACACTTCAACTTGCGACGCCCACTACTCACTTCTGGCGTTCAGTACAGCAGCAGGCGTGTATTTTATTAGCAAACGTAAGTGTGTGTTTTACAGCGTCTCAGCAGTAATAAGTCTGGCTCTGTGTGCATATGTGTCTGTGTGTGTGTGTGTGTGTGTGTGTGTGTGTGTGTGTGTGTGTGATTACCATAAGGGACGTTAAGTTCTATTTAATCTGTTCTTGGCTTCACCTTGTTTTTCCACTCATTCTCACATTGAAGGAGTTGTCTCCCACTCAAAACAAGTACACACACACACACACACACACACACACACACACACACAAACTGGAGATCTTATATCATATACACACACAGCTGGAACTGTATTGCAATGATGTTGTTTGCTGCACATCTGGGACAGATTCAAGTCTTTGGAGGAGAAAGGTCATTTTATATGATTTAGACGGTTGTTGGTGCACACAGTTGTGAAACTTCTTAATGACATTTGATACGTGTTTGTCTTCTGAGACATGGGTTGTACTTTTGACACAACTTTTAAGGTTTTGTTTGCTATTTATTGTTTTATTTTGAAGGTTTCACTTTATGTTTACTACTTGTTTTATTGGTCCAGTTATCAGGTGCATCACTTATAGCCAGCCTTTTATTTATTAATTAATCAATTGCATCAAATACTGTACATTATTTTTATTTGTCTAGTGACAATGTGGGCTTCGACTCAAAAGTCATCTTGGAATATATGCATGTGTTACTGTTACTACTGCATGTCTTTCATATGTTGTCTGCTTGAAACAGTATACGTTCAGTATATTCAACTCACTGTATAACATGCAGTCATTTGAATATACAGTGTGATGGCAGAATAACACATTATTTATCTATTTGTTCATACTTACAACTGCACTCAGTCACTCTATTATTTATTTCTGTCTATACTGTGTATAGGACTATTTTTCTATTTATTTTTATTGTATTTCTATATATGACACTTTTGCTGGCTGCTGCAACGCTAAAATTTCCCCGCTGTGGGACAATAAAGGCTTATCTTATCTTATCTTATCTTATCTTAATTCCATTTTTGGGGGGTAAATCTTAAAAACAGTGCGACAGTGTGAGAAACAGGAAACATGCAACAAAGGTCTCCAGCTATAATCAAACCAAGGGCATTAGAGTTTTATGGTATAAACATATCAGGTGCCCCACAGGGCAGTATTTCTAATAGAAATATGGGTTTGAATGGTTTATTACACTTAATTTGTGTGTTCCATCTGTGCAGCAAACAAGTCTGATTGTTGGACTTGAACAGAGGGAAGCTCTAGTGGTTTGTGGTGAGTTGTTTTGTCTTAATTTTTTATTCTATCTCAAGGGTATTTCAAGAACTAGAAAAAAGATTCCAGTGAAATTTGGTGGAACATCAGGGCCATGGGTCAAGAACATGTGATTAGTTTTTGGTGAGGATCTGGATCCAGGTGTGGATTAAGGACATTTTTAAGGATTTCCTAACACTATGAGACTGGATATTATGACAAAATAAAATATAATAAAAACAACTGGATGTGGCTGAGTTCTTTTATTAAGTCAGGCAAATCTGTATCTTGATGCAGATTAAACAACTCCAAAAAACTCTTACTAAAATAACACACATAGAGGACTGAGTTGTGTTTATTTGCAGTCTCCAAATTTATACTAAAACTAGAACAGTCACACACGCAGTCCAGAAAACTATCTCAGACTTACTTCCTTACATAGACTGCTGTGTTGCTGAAATTTGCAATAAGATTTTAACTGCATGTTTTGCATTAGTTAAACTTGCATTTTTTTCGTTTCATCCTGATCCACACACTGTGTAAGTCTATTTCTTATGTATGCTAGAGTCCAGGTACTACACTATTTTGGATGAAAATTAAGCATGTACTTTGAATAATGTTAAAGGTGGTTTCCAAAACAAACTAAATGATAATTTCTAGAAAATACCAGCGCCCCCACACCCGCATGTTCACAGCAGAAAGAATGCATGCAGCGATGAAGGTGGCAGCAACACAGACAGAAACAACTCTACCAGCCCTGTTTCATTCCATTTGGGTCCACCCAAAGCTGGAAATGTAAGCACTCATGGTATGTCAGGTGTTTCGAATGAAAGCAAGCATGAAAGGGCACATGGAGGAAGAGAAAGTCACGCATGTCTGTGGAGCCTGAATCTCACAGACTCACATCAAAGTTCAAGGTGGAGGCAATGAAGCAGAGGAGCTGCTGAAGGTCCCGCCGGTGTTCAAGGTGAGTTCATGTTGCTGTCTGCTGCGCGTCAAAGGAAAACACTTTGTGGTCGACAGACGTGAACATTGATTTCACCCAGAGGTGGACTGCATCAAAGTATGTACTCCAGTACTGTGGCCTTAAGATTTCAGGCTGTGACCTTTTAAATGAGTCAAGTTTTGTGAGACTTTATCGTATTAGTCTATACTTTTACTCTTTATTTGGAGATATTGTACTTTTCAGTTCACTACATTTATCTGACAGCTGTAATGACTAGTTACTTTGCAAATTGAGATATTTGACAATGTGCAATAAGCATTGATAGAGTATAAACTAATCCACAGGGATGTTCAATACGTACAACCAACTGATTCATGTAGGCTAACAGTATAAACTACTCTTAACAACTATTTTTAATGCAAGATGTTTACTTTTTATTACATTGTAGTACAGCAGCTAAGTACATTTATTTAATCAAGTACAATTTTCAGGTACTTTTTTTCCTTCCAATATAGGCTTCTTCAACTCCACTTTCATTTCAAAAGGGCATAATGTATTTTCTACTTCATACCCATGATGATTAATGATTATTTTCATTATGGATTAATCTGCTGATTATTTTCTCCATTCATTTTATTAATTGATTGATTATTTGACTTGCAAAAATGTGATACACCTTCACAATGCTTGTTTTGTCCAACCAACAGTCCAAAACTCACAATTATTAAAAATAAATTAGAATTATTAAAATAATTAAAAGGAAAAGCAACAAATCCTCACATTTGTAAAGTTGGAACCATTAAATGTTTTTGCTTTAAAAATGTTTTAATTGTAGTTTGTAGTTGTAGTATTTTAATTTCCTAAGTGATTAATCAACTAATTGTTTCAGCTGTAGTTGACAAAACATCATATTTTATAAGCTCTTTGTAGGCTATGTTTTGCATGTAAAAATCTTAATTTGTAAAGTAACCAGTAACTAAAGCTGTCAAATAGTTGCACTACAGAAAAGGTATAATACTTGCCTCTGAAATGTAGTGCAGTAGAAGTAGAAAGTGTCATGAAAAGAAAAGAAAAGTAAAAGCAAAATATGTATCTCACACATGTACTTATGTATAGTACTTGAGTAACTGTAATTAGTTACATTCAAACGATCTGATGTGAAAAACCAAAACAAAAAACCGCCTGTATTTGAGCCCCCGTGGCTGGCAGCGAGTAAAACCACAAGTTCCAGAATCCTTTGCGGCGACGTCGGTCTCCTCCTGCAGCGTACGCTCACAGCCGGGGGACGGGCGGAACGGATCGGCTCCGTGTTTACGTTGAGATGCTCACAACAAAGGACGGCGCGCCGCGGAGAGCCCGTCACTCAAAACGGAACACCGGGGAGCTTCTGTCTCCCGGTGACCGCGCTTTGGTAACTCACAACTCCGGTAAGAGGAGAGCAAATAACACAAACCCTCACTGGCTCTGTTTTTTTTTGTTGTTTTTTTTTAACGTGGTACGGGTTTACTTTTCTAATTTATTTATTTATTTTTGGTAAATTAAGACATTTCCTTTTTTTTTTTTTTTTTATTGTTTATTTTTATTATTATTTATTTTTTTTTTTTAATGCAAGTTGGGGGGAAAGCTCGCAGCTCAGTCAGCCTCACCGAAGACGACCGCAGGACTTGATCGTTTGCGTCGCGGTGAGTACATGTTCACAGGCCACCTGGCTGCGCTTCGTAACGACAGCGGTGCACCAGCGGCTGTCAGACGCTGACGTTAGAGGGCCAGTTCGGTCCTCCCTGTCGTTTACCGTCACCGGCTCTGTGGCTGTGGAGCGATCCGTTTATTAACGTTTCATCACAGGGATGTTATTGTGAGCGTTGCAGCTGCGAAGTGCCGAGCTTTGTCAAGTTGTCTGCGCGCACGCACGCACGCACGCACACAGTCGTGCACCTGTTTTGACTCCGTGTTTATCTCGGTGGCAATCAGAAGATCTATAAAGATAAAGCGTCTGGTGAGCAGTGTGTGTGTGTGTGTGTGTGTGTGTAGGCTTCAGAGATGCAGCTATTAGTTTACATCACTTCCAGTCTCCATGCTGACCTGTCACAGGGAGGTGTGTGTGTGTGTGTGTGTGTGTGTGTGTGCCTGATAAGGAATTAAGCAAATGCCATTACTAAAGCTTGATTGCCAGTTAATGACTCCCCGCCCCCCCCCCTCTCTTTCTCTCTATCTCATTGTGCCTGTGTGTCTCTCTCCCCCCTTCCTCCCCCTCTCTTTCTCCTCCACCCTCCACCCTCCTCACCGTCTTCCTGTCTCATTCACTAGTCTGTACTGGTAAGCAATGAGGTGATACGTTTTGTTGCCGACAGGGATCTCACCGACTCCCCCTTCCCCGTGTTGGAAATGTCATGTTAAAGAGAGACGTAACTCCACCTGCTCCACCAGGATGCCCCAGGCCTTATTTCCATTGTCTGCTTGTCAATGTGATGATTGATCAGGAAACGGTGGTGGCCATTGCATCCAAGTCTTTCAGTAACTTTACCCAACAACCAACTCAACAAGACTGATTTATTTTAGGGCTGCTGAAGTTACCAGCAGTGAGTGCAAAGTATCAATGCTAGCAGGAGAGCTACATTTACTGTAATACTGAAACTTATCGCCTTTACAGTCCTACAGGTGCTCCATAAGCAACGCAGCTGATTGAGAGCGAGACTAACACAATACAACAACTTTTTACCCGTTTTTATTTTGCTTTTTGGTGTACATTCTGAAAGTTAAACGCAGGAGAAAATTGGAAACAAGCTGTGGATGAAGGAAATGCAGAGCTACAGACACATAATGCAGAAAAGTAGAACCCGTGTGTGTACTGAGTGCTCTGTTGCTGCTACACTGAACTGTTTGGGTCCATGTCAGACCTATAACAGTGAGCTGGATCTGGTGTAAAGAGCTATACAAGAAGAGTCAAGTTGCGACACTGATACCTGCTATAACAGAGCTGCCCTGTTATAAAGAAGGCTGAAGAATCTTTATTATATTTCTGTGCAGACTATTTTAAGTCTGCTTTCTGACAGTCCTATAAATGGTGTTAACTTCCAGTGTGAAGTGCTTGGGACACACTGTTTGCCATGTAACAGGGGAGAGTGTGAGTGTTGCACATACACGTTTGTGTTTGCACATTTGTGTGTGTGTGTGCGCGCGTTCTCCAGGCCGGTTTAGAGTCTCAATTTCACGGAGGAAACTGGAGCCAACGGTGTCAGACGGGAGCGCAGAGAGAGCTCTGATGTCTTAATGGAGGCTTGGTGCTGCCCGTATCCTTAGTAACCTGGTCTGTGGGGACACAGAGAGGCCTCCCAGTCTCGGACTGGGCTGGATGCTGTATCACTGCTGTGCAGGAACAAAAAACCCTCATAACCACAATTTAATTTAAGGTTTTTATGTCAGTTAGCCTAAAGGTTTTGTGTGGTCTTGAACAGGATCAGTAAGTTTTGAAACTCATTTAAAATACTGTAACATAATGACAAAAGTGCTTCTTATCTAGTCTAATAAATATGGCTTTCATGATTAGAATTTTTGAAGAGTTTAGTAACATTTTTATTGCATTTATATCCATTTTCAGGATGGAAAAATACAAAATTTATGCTGCAGAGTTTGCAAACTGCAGTACAGATTGCATAATATGCACAAGCATCTGAAGGTCTTCATGACTTCCTTCCAAAACCCTCGTTGTAAGATCAACAGACTGTGACAAAAGTCAATGACAGCAAACCACGTAACACCCCCACCCCCTCATCCCACCCTTTAATACCCGTAATATACATGTTTAGCCTTCCAGTTATATGAGGGTAGGAATTAATTTCAGGCAACAAATTACTAACTTGTGAGCAAAAACTAAAAGTTAAAGGAAACCTACTTTTATTTCATAATATTCACTCAATGGAAATGGATGAAAGCTATACAAATCATGCCAACAGTTGGTGGTTAACACCTTGGTGTTGAGTGAGATTGTTCGAGATTCAAAGCAACTAATCAGCAACATGCCAAGCGGCTGTGTGTGTTCACACCTTTTTAAACTTTAATGATGTGTACAGCATGTTCGTCATGATAGGAGAGTTTTGTTTTGGTAAGTGTTTGCATTTATCTTTTTTGCGTGCACGTGCCTGTGGTGTGTAGTTTCATCAGGGAGGGCCGCTTAGCGCAGTGGGGATCCGCGGGTGTAATCTTCGGCACAGCTGAGCAGCAGCTTTCTCCCCACTGCGTGTGAAGAGCTTGGCATTCTCCTCCCGGTCCGGCTTACTCTCTGCTGGGCTGGTAAACAAGCTGAAGTTTGTGGAGGGAGATTACGCCTGTCATGGAAAGTGGGTCAGAAGGTGGGCACGTTTTTATGGCCTTGTTTCTGCAAGCTGGTGAAGGAAAGAGGAGGAGGAGGGTGGGCATTAAACCAACCGGCACTTTTCCATAGTGTTGCTTGAGGCAGCTTGTGCTCGGTACAGCACTCCCCCTCTTGTCAGAATCACTATCTGTCAGTTTCCCATACTTCTGCAAACAAGACATTCACACTGCAAGCAACTTGGGTGATTGGCTCCACAACCTTTTTTGTGAACTAGATATTATAGTCTTTAGTCCTTTATTTACCCACCTGAATTTGACCGCGGGACTGTTTTTTGCAGACTGTATTTATTCGCCCCAAACAGCCAATGTACCGACTGTACAGATGTTAGCTGTGGCTAGCTAGCAAAGTACGCACTGGCTGTGATTCAGAATCTGATGGATCTCACCAGGAACTCCAGTGCTTTCCGTTTTCTTCCTCCAGCCTCTCTCCTTTTCCCTCGTGTCTCCATATGTTCATGAATTTGAATCAGAAAGCTTTGGGATTAGTGCGTATTTTGTTGCTCAAGGTAGCTCGGACACATCTTTGCCCCGATTCGTACGTGTCCACTCGCGTCTTTGCATTAACCTTACATGCAGTCACGCTGCCCAAAATTCACAATGCGTTCTGTATGAAGACACCTTGATACAGCCCAATTACAGTCATCATCTTGACATGTGTGAAACATAAATTCAATAGTGCAAATCCCACCTGGAAACTTTGGCAGTGTGTTGGTTGTTGTCTGTTAGCTAAAAAGGCTGGTTAAGTTAGCTGAGCTTACTAAATGGTGAATGCAAAAGAAAGGCAAGAGCTTGCATAGCGTATCCTTTTTGTTAGCATTATTGCACCTCCATTTTACTCCTGCCAGGAGGAACTGTTGACGAAACTGAGTGTCTCTGGCTGCTCAGCTCAGTAGGAGATGAATGGTGCTCGTCGATCAAGTTACTTGCAATGGTACAGAGACAGGAATTTGTTCTTGGTTGAAGGGATGCAACAAAAACTGCAGCATCATTTCATTTCGCGGGGTGACAGTGAAACAGATTTTATGTTAGAATGAGCGTAAAGGTACTGCGTACTACCAAGGCCCTCCATTATCCTTCTGTTATTTCTGGTAATAATAAAATGCTTCCTGTAGGTCACTACACATCCACACTATCATATGAATTATGTAAACTCAGGTCGTGGAGAAATCAGTTTATGGTAAGCCCTATAAATGATTTGAATCTGGTCTCTTCAGAGTAATAACATTAACACGTGTGCATGAAATGCACAGTGTAAGAGGACGATTATAAAAGGCACATGGGCAGAGAAAGTACACCTGCTCAGTAGCTGAATACAGATTGTACAATGTGGTCCTACCTCTTCATTGCCCCATCTGTCTTCATTTTGTACTTCTGAGGACACTATTTATTATTTATTTAAGGAGCTATTTTAGTAGTATGTTTGTGCACAGGGGTGGGTACGGTCACCCGTTTTGTTCCATAAAAGAATGAAGAATAGATTTGTTTCTCTCTCGTATTCATCTTACACACTTACCCAGTTTGTATTGGTCTCTTTCCTCCCTTTGCTTCTTCAGTCACTGAAAGTAACACCAAGGCCTCACCCCTGCTGCCAGTACCTGAGTCAGAAAAGTAAGGGAGGAGGGAAACTGGAACATAGTGAGGCTGTTCAGCTCCTTAAAAAAACAAACAAAAAAAGCTGTTGGGGAGTTCACAGTCCTATTTGGCAACTTTATTACTTTAACGGTAAGCCAGCTGAATTCATGAAGTGAATCCTTATTTGTAAATGTTGGTGGAGTTCAGGGAAAAACGATGTGTGTTAATGTCAGGGATGTGCTGACACAAGAAGATTACAATTTATACATTTGCACTATTTATTTTTTTAAATAAACATTGTGAGATTAAACAAGTGACACAAGACATACAAGGCATTAGAAGATGTTACCTTTTTATGGATTTTATGGACTAAATTAATAGTTAAATTGAGAAAATAATCCACAGATCCACAGGTGGATAATGACAATAATGGTTAGTTGCACCCCTACTCTAGATGCAAATGTTCACATAAGATGCTTGTTGTATTCTTCTTCTTCTTCTTCTTCTTCTTCTTCTTCTTTAACATTTAGGCACTTGGTGTCCTTCTTGTTACCTTTAAAAAAAAAAAGAAAAAAAATTAGTTTTCATTTTTTATCATGCAGTAAAATGATTTATGTAGTGCACCATGGTGGGCATCCTTTGCAGTGTGACAAATGCACATGCATACATTCTGAATAGATAGATGGTAGATGCTGAATGGATATATTGTTCACTCGTAACACCAAAACAGGACCACTTCTACAATTTGAGCAAATAAAACCCCGAAATTCACACTCTTTCCTTTTTTACCACCCAACTAGATTTATAGTAGAGCAAGACCGATTAGTTATGTAACAAAGAGCGCTGAAACGTCCCAGACAAAAGACAAAAGCTATCAAGCGGTAGATGCTGTTCATTTACTACCTTGAATGACGGCTGTTTGGCACCTGAGAAAGGCAAACTGCTTGCCTAATTTTTTTTTTCTCTTTTGGGTGTGTTTACTACGGAGCCCCGGAGTGGCCATAGAGAGAAAAAAAAATATTTCGAGGCCACGTTTTACTACATCGAGGGCTCGAAATGCTATTGCGTGCGCACGAGATACATATCGTTACCACGTTTTGGTTAATTCGTGCGCACGAGATACAATTCGTTACCACGTTTTAATTTATTTGTTACCACGTTTTGGTTAATTCGTGCGCACGTCTTAATCCAAGTATACCCACCGTGCGTAAAGACGCACACAACTCATTCAACAACACCGTTAGCTATCCCCTAAATACACAATAGCATTTCGAGCCCTCGATGTAGTAAAAGGTGGCCTCGAAATGTATATATTTTTTCACTCTATGGCCACTCCGGGGCTCCGTAGTTTACTCTGCCCAGGCTCAAACCACAGCCTGCTTCTGTGAGGACCTTCATTTCCCTTTAGATCATCAGAATCCTTCACACACATCAAAGAAGGAACATTTGAGTTTGTGTGTTAATGTGTGTTTGTATGATTCTCAAGATACAATCTCTGTGGTTTCATTGCTGTGTAGTTCATATAGGCGACTGCAGCTGAAACTACTGATATAATTTGGCACCTTCTCTTTTCCACACATACACTTGCAGACACACATTAACATGTACACACAAACCTGTAATTATCAACTCCCCTCTGATTGTGCATGATTGCCATTTCCTGCTTCACTTTCCAACCTTCCTGTCTCAAATGGGCTTGTGTGTACATCCTCTCTCTCTCTCTCTCTCTCTCTCTCTCTCTCTCTCTCTCTCTCTCACACTCACACTCACACTCACACACACACACACACACACACACACACACAAACATTTGAGTGTGTAACTTGTTGAGGCTGCGGCTTCCCCAGGGAGCACTGCTGTTTCTGCAACTGCAGAGAAAGACTGGGCAGTAGTTGCTGAACATCCATTAAATAATCAAAGTCTGAGGCTCCTTGTGCTCAACACAGCAACAGCAGAGAGTTGCTGAGACATGAAACACAAGTAGAATTGGTCATTCTTAAATGTAATTGGTTACATAACATGTTAAACTGTTGTTTAGACCAAAGATAAACTTTAAGTCCCATTTATTTCCAGAAATCTTAAGTCTGTTTTATTTTAAAAAGTCCAGGAGATAGAGCCAGAAGTCTGAGGTGGAAGCAATGCCAAACCCAAACTAACCCCACTGAAGCCTGAATGCCAGCAGCACTAAGCACTGGCTGGTCTCATTCGGCTGGACAAGAGGCTAATGATTACAAACTATGACCAGGTGCAGCACAATTAGACCTGCATAGGCCGTTCCCTTTTCGATCCCCAGAGAAATGCAACCGTCAGGACACTGCGAGGACCCAAACAGGAACGGATGGTGAACGGAAACATGAATCAGCCTCAAGCACGCAACTGTAGAAACCTTTTTTTCCCCTCTGATGTTGTAATAATTACTTTTAGTTGAGGGTATGTGGGAACAAAATTGTCTGATACCACTCTTGGCATTTTATACCTCCATCCCGACTGTTTCAAACTACAGCTGGCCTCTGTGAAATGATGTAGCCTAAATATTTATGTCTTGTCAAATTCTACACGTCATTAATTATGGGAACTACTGAAAGCTTCCAGTGTTTACAGTCACCTACGTTGCTGCAGACCCGATGACGCTTGGTATTAACCAGTGCTAAACTGATGCAGGTTACATCTGTCCTTGGCATTCCTTCCTCAGTATTAAAAAGATTAAATATAAGCAAGCAGAGGAATTAAACTTTCTCACATTACGATCACAGCATTTTGCCCATGTAAACAGTGGTATAACCATAAAGGCAATTCTGAAAATTGTCCTTAAAACATCATGATAGCCGTGTAACCGAGGAGGAAAACAACCCCCTAAAAGGCAAAATAATTGATCTAAAAGCTGGAATCAGTCATAGAATTTATTTATTCTCTAAAGCAACACTTGTCATCATTCATTTGTCAAACAGACGTAAACTGGCAAAAGGCTGGAGACAAGTGACAGAAAGCAGAGCAGCTCAGAGAGAATATCTGCTGTGAAGACACGAAGCATCGCTGCCTCAATATTCAACGTTTGTATCCCGTCCCTCCACAGTGTGCACTAATACACGGTGTGCTGTACAGCCACGATGCTATATATTGTATGCCTAAATAATGACATACGTTGACCTCAGTTACACTTTGCAGTAATGAGGTTTTGTTGAACAGCCAGTTATTTAAATTACAGAGCGCTACAACCCTGTTTGCAAATTTTCTAATATATTTATTCAAGTGAATGTCAGCAATTTGAATAGGATGTGTAAATTTCCCTACTGCAGTGAACACACACACACACACACACACACACACACACACACACACACACACACACTGATCCCTACACACTCTTTTCTACCGTACCATGCTTCTAGGAAGGTCACGTTGTATGTTTTGTACAATCAGGACATTGGTCTTGGGCTTGGTGTGTGTGTGTGTGTTTGATTGCATGTGCATATGACCATACACCCGTATGTGTTTAAATGTCCAGTCTGTGCACTGTACGTCCTTGTATACATGACTGCACACATGTCACAGTTTGCATGTGCAGCGCCACATGCATCAGTTTGTGCCTCACAGGCTTTCACATGCGTCTCTGTGGGTTTTTATTTGTGCAAGACTTTGCATGGGATTGTGTCTTGTTGCACGTCCACCAACAGGGCTGTTTGTTGTTTGTGTGCATACGCCGGTCTGTGTCTGTGTTAATTATTGATGAGACTGTAATTCGAACGCTGGCCCTCCTGTTTCTTCCTCTACCGTCTGTCATCAGTTAGCCTCCTCCCAGCGCCGCTAACAGGAAAACCAGTATGCTGCTGTGACAAAGCGCAGGCAACAAACCTGCTCTGGAAACTGAAAAAAGCAACCGTTAGTTACAACTGTCCCAGTAACTTTTAGGCTTTCCAGTCATATTTTAGCCCACATGACTGATGAAACTGAAATTTAAGAAACGGTGCCATTATTTCCACACATTTATTCACATATTTTTGTGGCACAGTTCTATATGCTTTAGTTAACTCTGTGGAAATCAGTACGTCAAGAATATGTTAGTGTTACTCTACAGATCAGAGGCGTCTTATGTTTAATTAATTTCTTCCACTCCTCACACAAAATGAGCTTTACAGTTTTAGCCACTTTTTTGGGGATGCAGACTTATTCTAATTCTCTTTAATTTAATGCAGCCCAAGTTAGATTTTGGAAAGTCTGATTCACACGCATATATTTCAGAAGTTATTCTAAAACAGGAACCACCACTGTTTTTAATACTCTTCCTGAGCTGTTTTTATTAGACAGCGTAGCGAACAGCGGAAAGAAGGAGACTTTGGGATGACATGACACATTGGTTGTGAGTCAGATTCACCTAATGAGCACCTGACGTGTATTCTAGTCCACTGAGCCTCCAAACAGGCTGACCCTGGACCCAGTCCAGCCATCCAGTACCTCTGGCTCAAACTAAGGACCCTGTTTGTTGGGAGTGGTCCTGGATTCTTTGGAGATGCCAGTCTCTTAGAGCCTCCAGAGCAACCGGTAGTTTGTTTTGATGAGTTAATTTAATTCTCTGCAGGAGTTTGGCGCCGAAGGGTCCGACTCCAGTCTGCTTTTTTTAAGGAGTGGATGGCAGATGTGTGAGTGGTGCTGTCGTGCGCTAGGAAAGACCTGGTCCTGCGTGCACTTAGCATACTTTTGAAGTTTAAAGTGGTATTTTTCTTAAGGGGATCGGTGCCTCGGTTGACGTGTGATGTTCACGGTTGAAACTGCTCCGGGATGTGTGATGTGTGTTGGCCTTTCAGCAGCCTAGAAAACGATTAACAGGACATTTCAGCATGTGTCCTCATGTGTTGGTTTTGTTAAGCATGAGGCCCAGTGGTGTTTGATGCCATCTCCACTATGTTCACATCTGCTTTCAACAACACAGCTCGGGTTTACATTCCTCACCTTGTTTCTAAGTCCTAAGTCCTTTTCCTGACCCGCTCCACATATTTCATGCCTTGCTGTTTATAGCTGATGAGGGTGAGTATTGTTGTGGCAACGCTTCCTCAGGTCAAGTGCTTGGCATCAGGCCCAAGTGGCTTATTCTAATCTGCCTTGTTACCGACTACTCCTTTTTTCCGTCATAGTCACAGCCACAAAAGTAGCTCAGGATGGCTTAATATGCCCACTTCAGTGTCTGCGCAGACTCGCTGTGTTGGTAACAGCACATGGGGAAGTGGTCTGCTTTGTGTACCAGTTTATAAGCTCTCTGGTGGAGGCTAATGGTTACTCCAGAGAGCCCAGACTTGTCTTGTAATATGTTCCTGTAAAAAAAAAAGGTGATTAAAAAAAAAAGGCAGATGGGCTGAAGCTAATTAATTTTTTATTCGCCATGTTAGGGAGCATGTGTGCACCATCCTGAGTGAGCAGGTTGCTCATCATCACACAGTAAGTCTACTGTTTATTCACAGTAGACTATTATGGCATTTGGCAGACTCTGTCATCCAGAGTGAATTACAGTGCTGCTCAACTTTCATGATTCAGACAAACCAAACAAAATCAGACCCAGTGAAGACAGATATGTATATTTGGTGACAATCAATTCCTCCTAGTGATTAGGTGACCATAAGGTAACGGAGTAAATATGATGACTAGACTTAAAGCTTCAAATCATTCTCTGTAGTTTAGTTCACTAGAAGCTTTTCTGTCTGTTGAAAATGTGTTAGAGGCTTGTTATTCTTCTTATTCTGGATTAGAGCTGAAACAATTAGTCGATTAAAATGAATCAGAAGCTATTTTGATTAATCAATTATCAAAATAGTTGCTTCCTAAATGTGAATATTTTCTGGTTTTATTACTCTTCTGTGATAGAAAACTCAAAATCTTTGGGTTTTAGACTGTTGATTGGACTACACAAGACGTTTTAAGACGTCACCATGGGCTCTGGGAACTTGTGATGGGCATTTATTGCTATTTGCTGACATTCTCTAGACCAAAGGATTAATCGATTGATCGATAGTTGCAGCCCTATTCTGGATTGTATTTTAGATTTCATTACCAGTTTTTAGGATAGTTCTGTGTTATGTAGACCTGACCACATGTGCTTGTGTAGTCTAAAGGTTTTCTACCGGTTGTGTGTGCTCACTGGTGTGGGGGTTTTGAGGGGTTGTCCCACAGCAGGCTCATTAGGACAAGTTAAATCTAGATGTGACCCTGACCTGACCTACCACCCTTTGTCTCCAGTGTTCTCTAACCTGGATGTGGCTGCCCATCTGTTGTGTGTGTGCCCACCGTTATTGCTTCCTTCCGCTCAAGCAATGTGTCACGGGACTCATGTGATTCTGGTGTACAGGATGTCTCCATCCATCTTGGTAGAAATATTGGACCACACACACCAGAGAGCACCTCCAGGGACCATTGAACATGAGAAGTGTGCGCCTGTCTGGGAGTGGGCAGGGAATTGGGACTTGGTATGTGCATCGACACGCTTTGGAGCAGACCGGCTACAGGCATGTCTACGGCTAGACATACATGTTCCTGTGTTCCTGGTCCAGCATGTGTTTAGCTTTAGAGTAATCAGTAAAATATCAATATGAAGATGTATTTTAACCTTGCATACACATGAAATTATTTTATATGTATATATTCTATACCGCTCAGTAACTCATGTCAGGAATTCACACTCTGGTTTGTATTGATCATGCAGTCTTATCTGTCTGAGTACACCCAGCTGAGCTTCAGGAGATGTAATTCACGCTACATTAATTTTCTATAACGTTACATCAGCAGTGATTTTTCCTGTTATAAGGTCCTCTGTTGGTTTTATAGCTCCTCTGGATGGAAATGTTTTATGTGTGCCAGTACACATTGTGGGTTTATTTTGAGACAGTAGGTTGGAGTTGGGTTTTTTTTTTTTGTGTGTGTGTGTAATCTGGTGTATGAATGGAAATGAGTCTGATCGTTTTCCCATTGGAGTCAGGAAGAACAGTCGAGAGATAAAGGGATCATGAGCTAGTTACAGTTGCATCGCAGTGCACATCCAATCAAACACATACAAATCTTTACATTCAGCGAAAGAAAATAAGGGAGAAATGGAAAAGGTGCCGGAGCCCCATTCCTCAAATCCAATTCACACCACTGAAGAAGAGAGTGTGAGTATGCTGGAAAATTAACACTAGCCATTTTCCAAACGCTGGCAGATTTTGGATTTTGTCTCAAAGTGTGTGTTGTCAGTTTGGCAGGTAACCAACAGTGCCGTGGAAGGTGTCTCTATTCTGTAAATCTTTTGGCTGCTGCGGTGATGAACAAAAAACTGTAGTTCCCAATTTATCATGAGGACGATCGTCATTAATATACCTTGTTGGATTGGGTGGTTTCCTGCCCTACTTTCTGTCAGTGATTCAGTTTCTGTGTGAGCAGCAGTATGGAGATGACTATTATGTCTTCAACCAACCATAAAACTGATCTCACCACTAGGATATTTACATAATAAAAGACTTAGAGCTATCTACAGATGTCCCGACCTGTAAGTTCCAGATAGGGGCCAATAAAGTTAGTTTTTTTTTAATTTATTACATCAGCTAAACAAAGCCTGGTCAACTTCAAATAATTTCTTTATTTAAACAAATTGCACTCCAAATGGCAAAAAGATGAACTTTGTGAAAACACTGCAACCTGTTTCTGCAGCAGGCGTAAGCTCAAGAGGAACCCTTCTGGCAAATGCACATATGCTTACACACTTGAATACATTTTACAAAAATACTAGGGGAAACAAATCCTCCCATGTCCCAGGTGACTGTAATACAATGCTTCCCGTCCTTCCTCTTTCTTTCCATGTTCTGCAATGCCGATACTGCCTGTTCACGTTCATCGATCGGACAAGTTTTACCAAGAATTCGAGACAGAATGGAAGATGGGGAGAGAAAAGAGAATCTGGCGTCAGGTTTGCCCGCTCCCCCCTCCACCCCACGCAGATCAGTTTCCGAGTCATCGAACGTCTAATCTTCACAGTGTGCAAACCAATCCCTCTCCACTGACCCGACCACGCAACTCTACACACTGGAGACCAGGCCCAGGGCGTCTGAAAACGAGCTTGCGCCCACACAAATGCTCACATATGCGTGCACAAATGCATTTCGCTTGCATTACAAATTAAATCCCCACACACACACAGCCACCCACACTCAAGCGGAAATCTCAAAAATACTTAACCATAATTTGCAGGGTTAACACGTGCTTTGACTTGTTGTTGATGAATCTGTTTTTTAGACAAGCACCACTTAGAAGGATGAGGTTTACGGTCAGACCCAGCAGTCCTCCCTTTTTCAACAGCCGTAAAACCTCCTGCATGATGTGCTGCGTAACACTCCAGTTTAGTCACCATTTGGAAAAACAATAAAAGACATTCCAAGAAACTGTAGGAAGCCTTTAATCTCATGCTCTCTCCTTCTTTCAAGCCCATAAATGGATGACTGACGCCCAGATCCATAAGGCTTTTTCATTCAGTCATTTTTTCTTTTCTTTTTTTTTACCCTGCCATCTGCAACCACCTGCTGCCTTAGTTGGCATGGTTCAGTCTGTGGATCTGAAAGGTTTTCAGAACTTATTTATATGAAACAATTTGCCCAAAATATGTTTTTTTGCAGAGCTAACAATTTATTTAGAGTTCTCACGTAGACGAACATCGTGTGAAGAGGTAGCAATTAGTCCCATCCACTCATTGGCAGTTGGCACTTTACTTCTTTTTGAATTAGAAATATATCATCTGGCAGAGAGCTCATTTTATGATTTGGAGCAGAGGAACGTGTGGAGTTTGTCTGTGAGCTGGCTGACTGGCTGAAATCTTGCTGGCTAGTTGACTTTCCCACCAAGCAGCTGATGTTTTTCACAGGAAATTGAGGTTTCTGATTTGAGGCATTGACGTGGCTCTTTTTCTCCTCGCATGGAGGTCCTCTCAGAAACTAATTCTGTTGTCATCACTTTGTTTTTTCTTTTGCTCTGTATGAGGATTAGAGAAATTTGAGGCTAATTGTAGATGTTTAACTCCACCCTTTAAGTTAATGGCATGGCCTCTAACTGAGGTTGTTTTGTAGTAGTTAAGGAGACTTTTTTTATGATGTTAAAATAAGCTGTAACTCGTAGAGGGCTATACCCTCACCCCTCACTGATTAAAGGTCTTTAAAGGTGGAGTTCATGCTGTTAAATTCTGACAAAAGTTAATTTTACACTGTAATAATCCCCTAGTGGCTTAGCTAAGACAGACTATTGCTGCCACCGCGTCAAAAAAAGTGTTAAAGTGTTAAAACATACAAGTTGGTATGTTGTTCAAATCAGACGAGAAGAGAAGACCTATCCTAGACTGTGTACATGGGAGAAGTGTGTGTTTGTGTGTGTGTGGGACGTGTTTTATAGATGTTTTTGTACTTTTTCATTCATTAATAAGATTTACTGAGTAATGAATGGTTCTGTAGAGACTTGCTTGGAGGCCCATAACAACAACATTTTCTCACTGTGGTTCAAATTGAATATAAACATTCGTGTTTCAGGGGATTGAATATTGTTGTAACAGAAATGTACTGTTTTCACTGCCGCTGCCATTTGACTGTAGCAGCGGTTGCCTCTTTTCCTCGAGGCCTTGAGTTTAAGCCCATGGATGTGCCTCTTCTCTTTTCCACTGAGCTGAAAGACTTGGACTGCTTTCCAAACAGGACGCAGGTTCAGTGGGTTGGAGTTCCTCTTGGAGTGGGAATTTGACAAAGAAACCTTTTGAGGTAGATCAGCTGACCCTGCTCGCACCTACCATGTCTTATTTACTCTGAACTTCACATTTAACCTCTTAGCCGTCTACCCAACCGCTTACTTTACTTTAGTTGGCGTCTTGCTGCGATCTATGGGGATGCAGGTTTTGAAAGACTTGAATTAATTTACAAGAACCATGGCTGATATTTTCTTTTAGGAGAATATGCTATTAAAATATGTGTCCTGCCTTGATTCTGTCCATAAATCACTGTTGAAGAAGATTTACTAGTGCAGTTAAAATAAAAACAAATGTCAGGGGATTTAAGAAAATATAATACACATCTGTAGACAAGAAAAGATAAGAAACATCTGCACTGGCAACAGAATCTAAAAAACAGTCAAAACAAAAAAAAAAAGTGAGATTAATAAAGTGACAAGGGAGATAAAAATGTCTAGTGGGATGCAGAAATCTCTTTGTTGTCTATTATGTTGTATAATGCTGTCCTACACTGTTGAATCTGTGCCTGCAGGCTCTCCCTTAGCTCACTGGTAGGTTGTGTCTTACTGTTTATCGTTTGAATGCGGGCGCTTACTGTACATTTTGCTAAGGCATACTTTTTTTTGTGTAAAGGGAAATCCCTTTGCTTTGCGCTCTTCACTGTGCCGTAATCTAACCGTTCTTTATGCAATCAGGCTTTGGTTAGCACCTGAAATAGAAACCTGACCTGGGTGTCACAGGAAGTAAAGGTGGGTGGGTGGGAGCAGGAATGTTGCTGACATTACTATAAACCGCTACCTTTACCATTAAAGCATCTTTGTAAATTTAACTGGAAAGTAGGCTTTCCTGAGAAGCTGGAATCAGTGAATTTTTTTGGCATTTTTGCTTGATAAACGACTTAAATGACTACTTGATTATTGAAATTACTGTCAGTCTACTAATCTATTAATTGGCTAATCTTTTCAGCACTGAAATGAAAAAGAATTGTAACTGAAGGTGTATTTTCACTTCCGTCTTGTCCCAAGCACACTTCAGTAAAGCAGATGTTTGCTTTCACAGAGACATGCATCTCAGCCTTCCAGGTGAATAATGTCTTTTATCACTCCCTAAACCATACTGTTGTACCATTAAAAGCATGCTGAATTAGCTATCAGCAGTTCCTGTTTGCAGTGTGCCCATGGATGTACAGACAACTGTCACTAGATTACTTTGATGCTGAAGGAAATTTAAAAACATGACATTTCTCAGGCAAGTTCTGGAGTTATGGGGAGCGTCATTTTTCTGTGATTTCTAAGCAGATTTATAGATCTTTATTCACAATGTGTGACATAGACTGAATCTAGAAATGTGTGTTGGTGTGTTCAGATTTGACTGAGTTACAGTATGACTCCGAATTTTGACACAAATTGCAGCAATCAGTCACTAACGCTTTTTAAGTAGCTTAATTGCCTCCATGAGCTGTGTGTCACTGCCGCTGCTGCTGCTGTTAACCCTGATGGTGAGCGAGCGAACTACAATAACTAACACTTGCCCTTTTCCTCTCACGCCTCACATCTCACCCACCCTTCAAGTTTATCTCACAGGTGGCACCCTGCTGTGCCAGCTGAATGTAGCAGTAGTCCATTTTAAGTCCTGCTCTGCCCATTTTTTATTTGACAGCAGACAGTACTCTGTGTTCTTTGAAAATCTCTTTGGTTGCAGACTTGGCTTTGGCGCTTGTGTAACTTTATCCGACCAGGACTGTTACCCAGAACTGAGCACCGCTCTGTAAAGTGAGCAGTGGTGCAATATAAATGTTTTGTGTACACATAACACCAAGAAGTTAAAGCCCCCCATATGTATTTGTGATAAAGGGGACAAGCCATTTGTCACGAGGCATGAAAAGACTGAAGGGGAGGGAAAGGTGGGGAGAGACTTTCTGTTTCTGGAAAATTGTTGCTGTAAGCTTTTGAAGAAAACGTGTGTTTCTGCTGCTCAGCATGGAACAGCTGGGGAGCTCAAAGCCTCTCGCTCGTAAGCCACTCATAGGGAATATGAAAGGTGCGAAACACCTAAAAGCCTCCAGAGTGTTTGAGCATGTGGTGAGAGCCAGTAATACTGGGATGATTAGGTATCTGATGACCTTCTTGATGATGGGCTTTGACAAAGATCACAGCAGCCACAAGTAAGAAGATGCGCTCGTTTTTCTTTTCCTCCCTTAGACACATGCTCGCACTAACACAACAACTGTCATCCACTTTCAGGCTACGTTGTATTGATACCTAGTTTTAGCCCAGCAGGCAGAATATCAATAGCTCTTTGAGTGTCCTAACAAAACACAGAATAAGTGAATACATAACCCGTAGGTTTCCTAACACATTGTGGAGACAGATGGGTAATTTGCAGACAAGCAAGTATGCCATCCCTTTCAGGAAAAGAAATATGAGAGCTTGTTTTCAGCAAGTAATTTGTTAAAATCTTGGCACTAGAATACAGAGAAAAGAACAGATTATTACATAATTATTATATTTTACTTTGAAAATGAAGTCCAGTTTGTTGTCTATTCCACATAGCAGCAGACTGCTTCCTATTAAATAGGTCCACATGTCCAGAAAGCCAGAAACATGTCATCCTCTGTGAGTCTATGCCAGGCATCTGTTATTATTTATTGATCTGATGACCCACTTTACCAGGAGGATATCATTACCACTTTCCAGTAATGAAGATGTTACACTGTGTAGGAGGTCCTGGTTTTCTTTTCTATCTAATCAAACCTTTGTGTCCATCCCTGACCTGGAGCCGGATCCTGGAGCTTTTCTTCTTTCACACTGGTTTCACAAGTTTTATTTTAACATAATTTGTTCTTGTTTTATGTCCCATTTTACATCTGTTCCCAGTAAAGCAGGTACATTTTTGACAATCCAGCTTATATCAAAAGCTCACTGCCAATAAGTTTTTGTTTTTGTCAGTGATTAGTCGATCAGCAGGAAATTAATCGACAACTATATTTTGGTAAATTATTCATTGTTTTTCAAACAGAAATGCTAAATATTCACATCCTCTCAAATGTTAAATGTACTGCTTTTCTTTGACTTATATGATAGTAAACTGGATATCTTTGGCTTAGACTGCTGGTTGGGCAAAACAAGGAATTGGAATACTTTTACGATTATTTGAGAAAGTAATCGACAGATCAATTGATAATGAAAATAACATTGCACTTACATTAGATGTGAGCTTACTTATATTTTTTTTTACGTCATACCTTATCATTCTTCTCAGGCCATTTAACATTTTTTAACTATATTTTATCCCCCAATGTTTCGTGATCCCTGTGCTGTTTTATTTGCTGTTTTTATTATTATCATTATTATTATGAATAATTTAAATGCACGTCAATGAAGCTCTTTCCCTGGCCATCTCTGTGTTGGAAATGGAGGATTTTAATTGCAGTAAGGCAACTTTATTTTAAAGCATCACAGATACAAAAACTGGGAAAACTATATGTTTAAGTATCATGTATCTTTTGGCAAATACTAGCTGTCTTGTGTATGTAGGTGTCAGGTGTGGGAAGTATGGGAAGTTCTGGTCTGGTTATGAATCAGGACCTACCTTTTACCTCGGCCATGCAGTAGACTTAGCAGATTAGTTAACATACTGTAGTTCCCTCTCTGAGTTCCTCTTTGTCCGTGACCCTGTTAGAGTATTTTCTGACCCATTTTTTGCTGCCTGACCCACCAGCCGAGAAATACTGCCTCTGGTTAAGTTGTTTGTTTCCACAGAGCCACGCTTTGTAATCCTGAAAGTGTGTCAGCCTTTGACTTACCATAGCACCTATAGCCTTTTCAAGCATCACACACCTTTTTAACTCAGTATGAAAGCACGTTGAACTCACTTTCCCTGGGTATGGCTGTGTGTTGCAGTTACATGTATGCTAAATAGGACAGTTTGACATGTTGCACTGTGGCTCAGCTGGCAATTCATTCAAAAGGAGAAGTGCAGCTGTTGACCTGCTTCCGTGTTAACATGAAGACATGCGTGCGTGCGTGTGTGTACATGTGTTTGTCATGTGTTGTGCTCTGTTGGCAGCCAGTGGGAATGGCAGGTGTCGTCCGTGCCACCTCGCAGTTAAGTTTTATGAGGGCTTTTTGTAAGTGTGAGGTTGCTGTTCCTGCTGTCAGCAGCACGCTGTTACAATCCCTGACCCTGGCCAGCAGAGTCAGTCTCCCCGAGCTCTAGATCTATTGTTGTAGGGCTGTGTGTCTCGGTAGCTAAGCAGCAGTTGGCATGCGGCCACACCGAGCTCTGTGTCATGCAGAGTTGCAGAGGCCGAGAGCTTAGTCAGACACACACACACTTAAAGAATTATATACACGCCCCAACATATAACACGTGTTCTAGCGATGCCAATTTTAAGCAAATTCCTCTGCCATTTTAGCGATCAATAATTTGAAATCCTAAATGCGTGTTTTTCCTCAATGAAAGCCTCATTTAAACAGTTGACATGGGTTGTTTCACAGCATAACCTAAGCAAATTAAGTAGAGAAATCAAAGGTTGAATTAAAGACAATGAAGCGGTCACTCCACCGGTTATTATTGTTAATATAAATTGTAGATTAGTGGAGCTTTGACTATTCAAACAGACAACGTTGGTTCAGTGGAAATCCCAGTCTCTGATGTTGATCATTTCCCAAACTCTTCACCATACTTTTGGCTGCTTTGCATATGTGATGCTGTACCGAATAATGGATCCAGTATGAACATTATTTCCAGGGAGACTGGGCCGGGTGAGTTGATGTCCTTGAGCTACGCAGGAGAAAGCAAGAAGGAAGACTGTTTGTGATCGAAGGTCTGGAGAGAGGCAGCTGCTGTTTTTGGGCTTTGTTTTGAGCTCTTGATAACAGTAGAGTTGAGACAGAAAGATAATTCTGCACTCTGGTCATGTGTTCAATAACAGGACCCACCGCACTCAGACCTATTTGTCTTTTGGTCTTCAGTGTCTGGATCTATAGGTAACAATCAATTCCTGGCAACTCAGCCAACAGCTCCCTCGACACTGCTGACTGTGTGCACGTGTGTGTGTGTGTGTGTGTGTGTGTGTGTGTACAGAGTGGATTTCACATGCACGCAGTTTAGAGCATAGTGTTTTAGTATGCACTGATAATGCTGCATGTGTGTGTGAGTATGTGGGATTAACCCCTTCTGCCAGGGGAGCAGGTGGGGCTCAGGCTTACATCGAACACACCCGTCTCCCCCTCCCCCCCTTCTTCCTGCACACGCTTCCAGGTCCTCCATTTTGCTTTTATTGCCTCCATCCGGAATAAAACATCCGTCCCTCCACGCCGACCTCACTGTCTTCTGTCAGAAAAACCTGAAAAGATTCACAACCGTTCTTACCACCTGCTGTACTCTGTTAAAAATACATAATAATGATAATAATATCCATAAGAGGTTTCTGGATGAACTAAATGAAGCACTTGTGTTAACTTAAATGTGTTGAACCCTGATGTGTCTGTGCCCACCAATGTTTCACCTCCACCTTTTTTTCCCCCTCTCACTGTGTGCGATGAAGCTGTTTATAGTTTACAGATGTTGCGTTGTAATACACTGGAAATAGATCTATTGTTAACACAATGTTAACACTTTGGGAGCGAGATATTGGGATGTGAGTTATAACTCCAAGTGTTACTTCTTCAAGTGCGAAGCAGTGAAACAGTGTTAAGGATGCTTGAGTAGGTAGGCTTTCAGTTAGCAGGTAGGGCACTCAGACGCTTTAAAACAGACCAGTTGAACCTAAATAAGCTGTTTTGGAGACAACAACAAATTGATTCTCTAAAGAGGGTTTTTGTTACAGGATTCAGTTCCTTAGATTTTGTTTATTATATGTTAATTTAAGTAACTTCTCTTGTTGGTTAAGTATCATTTCTCATGGATAAATGTGTCACTTTCATATATTGACATATAGAAGTTTTTGAAGACTTTTCGAGGACAAATGTTTAGTTTTTTCTCTCTGTCAGAATAATGGTGTGCTCAGACAACATGTCAACATGAACAATTCACCAGTAGTACAGTCTTTCTCCAGCCGCCAAGTGAGCTTGTGGCCCAATAAAAGTTCGTCAAAGCTGAACTCAGGGAAGCCTTTCTTTGCCAGCTATTAAATTACTGTCACCTCAAGAATGGACAATGAAATGTTAGCCACAATCAAGTGTCCCCCACCCCCATGCTAAAAACTGTAATGTTCATTTAAATGAGCACTGGAATATAAAACTTAAGAGTGATGCATGAAGATAAGTTGTCTTCAGTGTAAAGTGTTCTGTGCTTTTTTTAAAAGCTTTTCCTTCATCAGATAATTTGCACGTAAAGACTTTTTAGCTGCTCGAGACCAAAGTTGGAAACTCCATCATCGACCACAGTGTATCAAAACATGTAAACCCATAAACTAAGCTGGTGGTTGTGTAAACACCCTGTGACTTCCTGTTTCTGTGTGGGAACTGTTTGTATGTACGCATGTACCTTCAGTATCGTGCAAACAGGACTCCACTGAGCATGTGGGCTGGAGGTGTGATTGTCAGACTGGTCAGAGAGATTGGCAAGTATTGGACGAGTGGGGGCGACACATTGTACTGGCATTATTTCTGCAGAGCATTGCAGTGTGCATACTGTTTCATGCAGGCTAGATCACAGAAAGCAATCTAAATAACAGTTATAGTTGTTGACATTTTAGGAAATATGTTTGTTCATTTTGAGAGTTTAGATGACAAGGTCGATACCTATATCTGTCCATAAAGAGCCGAAGTGAAACTGGAACTTCTGGGTTCTGTCCCAGAAGTTAGAAAGCCTCATTCAAAATCCCACTTACATTTGAAATAACGTAAATAACAAAACATCCAGCCACGGAGAGGATGAGGCCTTAGACCTTCACAGGCTAAATGTCACAGGTGAGTCCATGGGTCAGACATGTCTGTTGTAACAGCAGGACAGAGAGGAGCAAACGCTGTACAGGTTTTTAGACAGCAGCGATTACAGCTAAAAAGTTGAAACAATTACATTAAAAGAGAGAGTGCACTTTTTCATGGGAACTGAAAAGTGATCTTTGTTTAGCTAATTCACAAGGATTTGAACTTCTTATAGCAAGTGCTGTTTGTTTTCAGAAATGCTGAATGAGAGATTGCACTGAGTTACAGAAGCTAGTGGAGGTAGTGGAGGCGTCAGCTTAAATATAAGGCTACAGCTAGCAGCCGGTTAGCTTAGCTTTGCCCATTAAATAATGCATTATCATTTTTGCACTTCGGTTTTTGTACGAATTAAGATATTACATGTTAATCGGTGATGGTGCTGGTAGGCAGATTTTGTAACCATTGGACAGAGCCAGGCTAGCAGGTTCCCTGTTTCTATTTAATGTTTTGTTTATTTGTATGTAGCATAAACCAATGCCACACACCACAGCATTTATAGCCTAAGCTAATTTGCAATGCCCCTCCTTAGATGGGCCTTTTAAAATACATAAAACTGATGAACTATTGAGATGCTCACACGAACATCGCCCTCGTCCATACTGAATAATGCTTACTTGGAAGGCCTCTGTATGAACTACTCCCACTCAGTCTGATGGGACCGTATCAGCCTTCATGCTCTCCGGTGCTCAGTGAGAGTGTTTAGGAAGTCCCCCACTCATCATCAAAACACTTTACTTCCTATGCTTTATTCATGTGTGGTTTTGCATTCTCTTAGCAGAAAGGCACTCTGGGAATTGTAGGAGAAATATTCTGCCTCACATGAGGCGGACTGCCTGGAAGTGAAGTGATGATGTTTTTGTTTCTATTCGACTCTTGTTTTGAAAGAGCATAGCATATTTATATTCTGCTTTTTTTTTTGTGAAGTGAGTGGGAGAGAGGGAACGAGTTTAACCTAAACCCATGATGTTGAGATCTTCCTTAGCTTGTTATAACAGGAAGTCCATCCTCTCCTTTTTCTCATGCCTTCTTTTCTCACACAAGCTTTTTTTTTTCTCTGTTCCCCATTGTGATTTCCTGTGTATTTAGAAAGCTGTGTGTGTGTGTGTGTGTGTGTGTGTGTGTGTTTGAGTCATTTTCTGAAGTCAGCATTAACAGACACCTACCTCACTCAGCAAGAGGAATAAGTCACATGTACTGCCGACCATAGTCATGTCCCCGATGATCTGATGATTTGAAACTTTGCAATAAAATCTTGGGAGGCTGAAGTGTGTGGGTGTGTATTCTGCATTTGTACCTTCTGAGCAACGTTAGCCATTTAAAGTGGCTCTAAATATCTTGGTTAAAATTAGGCTACGTAGGGCTTGAGGCGATACTTTGCTTTCCTCGTTTTCTGTTCTCACTATTTGAAATGCCCCTTACCCTTTGTACTGGGGTCATCATCACTGCACTCGTCACAGTTGACCTGCGGAAGAAGTAGACAGACAGAAGCCTCCTGCTTCTTTTTGCCCATGAGTGAGGAGCTCCAGGGGGGTTCACGATGTCCTAGAGGTCCCATCCATCCCCATGAAAGCCCCCCGACCAACCAGAAGTATTTGCTAGTACAGTGACAAAAATGCAAGGTGTTGCATTGATGGGGATCCAGGAAATCTATCTTGAGCAACAGATCCATGGTTTTGAAGGGTTGTCAGACGCCAAAACTCTGCACAACGTCTTAAAACACTATGAGACGAGATTTTACAACTCTGGAAAGCTATTAGAGTGATAATTAGTTTATCTTTTGCCGCGACAATCATGAGGTAAACAGCAGAAATATGATGTTCATGTTACAAAGTAATTTAATTGCACATATTTGATTGACCAACACAGCTCATTATCAGATGACGTTGCATTGCATTACAGAAGAAATTGAGCCCGGTACAACTTTTTTGCTGGACAACCCTGTGTTGTTGTTTTTTTTGCTGGAGAACCGACACACCCCTCTCATTCAAATAAATAAAGGTTTTTTTTTAACGCAGAGCTGTTGTCTGTCTCAACACGGCCTGCATCATAACATGTGTGCTGCTAGAACTAAAACTAAGCTATTTACACACAGACCTGATGTTAAATCTAGTATCACAACTAGTAATAGCGTGATTTTTGTTGTCATGAGAAACTGTGAGCGGCGCGCTATCCAGATGCATAAGACTAAACATCAACTGAAATCTCTAGAAATAGAAATCTAGAAAACACATGGAGTTTTCAGATAGAAATTGCATTTGAGTACTGCTTCTTCCACTTAGGCCAACTTGAACAAAGACGCTAATCTGTGTGTTAATCCTTTCCCTGTCACTCTGCAGGGCAGGACAAGTGGCGCTGCGAGAGACGGACACATGAAGCATGAGAGGGTGGAGTTGAGGCTCAGCTGACCCTTCCCCTTTCCTTCTCCTCCTTTCCCCTCGTGCTCCATTCGATCAGCACCTCCCCCCTCCCTTCCCCTCCTTTCCCCTTCCTGTCTCCCTCGCCCTGTTGGATCTCACCCGTCTTGTCTCCCCCTCCTCCTCCACGCCTCAATCAGCCGTGCCCAATGTACTCCCCAGAGCAGGAAAACATCTCCACCACCGCCTCCACCAAAGTGCCAGTGAAGTATGGAGAGCTCATTGTGCTGGGGTAAGCAACAAGTTACAGATACTCATCATTACATCCAGGACACACCTCTGTGAATGTATGCTAATTACATTTTTTTCGACTTGCATCAACCGAATAAGCTTAAATATGGCGCCAATAAGAGTTGACCAAACCAGGATCCTGACAGCAAATCATAAATTACCACAATACAGACGCACAGTCTGAACACAGCGCGGCACGCAATTTTGTGTATATTTGATGTGGCTTTGTATTGTTCTTTTGTTTACTCTATATGCCGATAGTGGCACATTATAATTAAAGAGATAATCATAACATAAGAACAATGGAAATAGTGTTGACAAAAAGAAAAAGAGCTATTTGCTGTGGTAAAAGACCAAGTGTCCTGAGGGAATATCAGTCGAGGATATCTAATGCAATTGTGATATTTTTGTCCAGTTGCACAGGGTCATGCACTGAGAGTATGCACACAGTTAGGACTGTTCAGCCAGAGTTAGAATTTAGTATTTTTGCAACATGAGATGAAGCACATGACTCGATATATTACAAGGTGAGATCAATTTTGGCCAGGGGCAGCTCCGGATACTCAACATAAACACCATGGCCGTCTCTCCCCTCCAGAGACTTGTTTTGACTCAAGTCCACATACTCAGCTGTAGGAAAAACCCTCTGCCCCACCCTGCATCTTCAGCATAGAAGACATATAACTACACACACACACACACACACACACACACACACACACACACACACACTTTCTCCAATAACAACTGACAGTGAAGGACTTCCTTTATCTGTCTGTCTCCTGTTTATTCCCCAAAGGGCTATGCCACTCCACTCCCTGTCCCGGCCCACTCCGCAGAGGAATGCAGATGTCGGAAAGACACAGCCACACACACACACATATATACACATACATTTTTCATGTCTCACTCAGACACACACCGTTGGTTTAACATCTGACTCACAGTTTGTTGTTCTGGGTTGTGCTGGAGCGGTATTGTCAGGGAGATGACCGTGGAAATTTTTCCCTAGTGGAAAAACGCAGTGAGCAGTTAACGCAGTTCCATGCCTTTACAAGGGAGAACCCCAGTTTTCCGTTCTGCTCTGCTTTTTCCGCTCCTAGTTTTTGATTCTAGGTCAGGCCACCCCTTGACGACTTGAGTAGTCAAACTCTGCTGCAAGTAAGGCTGCTCTAAGTGTAGTGAACACTTCAGTATGCATTACAGTACGTTTTGTGTGTGGCCTCAGTGGGGGTTGAGCCCCTAACTCTGACATTAGTACCGTGCTCAATCCTCTGACCTACTCCCAGGATGTGAATCCATCACTGTGACACTCAGCAGGACAACCTGTTTCCTATCAATAACCTGTGATTTATGCAATGTAAAAGACACATAAGGCCATGACAACATAGGGTGCTGTTTTCGCTTATTCAAACACAAAACACGGCTTTAATGTAGCTACTAACATTGAGAGAATAATCTTAAAGGGTACAAACTGTGATATTTGTTGCAGTTATCTTATTATATTACCATCAGGCTGCTTAGGGCCCTGTTGTGAATGAGGTTGCCCTTAAAGTTAAGGTTACAGCTAAATGGCTCCGACGTGAAGTTGCCCTGTGGAGTTTTCTTGTAAACAAACAAATGTTGTGTTTACATTCAGCGTTTCTGACCAAAATGTACTGTGTGTATCCTTGAGTCCTGACAAACATGTTATGCACATTTTCCTCCTCATAAAACATTTGCAAAGCCAATTTGTTGGAACATTTTTAATCGTGCATCATTTGCATCCATGTTTGCTAGCTTGCAGTCTTCTTCTTCCTCCTTGTCTTTGTTGTCACATTGCTACGCTTCTTTGCATGTTAGCACGGCCAACTGTCGATTGGCGGAAACTGTTAACGTGAAACCAGTGACAGGAATGCAGTTGCAGTAAATTACTACATGATTTTGCTAACTAAACAGCTCATCTGTGGTAAACTCCACCCATCTGGTTCTCTCAGCAGACTGAAACAAGTGCTTGGATTTAATTGAGACTGCTGTGTGACCAAGAACAGGCTCGCACATGCAAACACTAATGGAGAGGACCCATCAACACATAGCACAGTGTTGTGTCTGGCCTCCTCGCTAACCCCAGTCCAACATTACCATGTTTGAAGCCCAGTGAGGCTAATGGCCTAATCCGGAGGAATGCTGCAGCGTCTCTGGGGACGATCTGTTTACAGGCGTACTGGACATCCATGTGGCTTTTTAAACAACTGTGACATCACTGGATACACTGCAGTCCCTCCAAATCCATCTCTGTCTGTCTATATACGTGTGTGATTCTGTATTAACATAGTAATTGTGTGTCCACATGCATGTGCAGTGTCCCATGCTTTACAACAGTGCAGCTGTGTTGCACATGGAGGTGGAGATCACTGAAAAAACTTTATAACTTTTAATCTCTGTATGTTTTAAAAAATAAACTTTTACATATTTGGCGGCCTCTGCGTTTAGTCTAATAACCTTGTAATGTGAACACATGTAAACAGACAGAGAGTGACTCAGCCATAGGCAGTAATTACCCACACAACCTGTCGTTATGTTTTTATAGGTTTACTGTATAAGTGGTAGCTTGTTGCTGCTCACTGAGCTTTAGTTTACTAGTGTTTGGAGGGAACACACTCACACACACACACACACACACACACGCTTGTTCCTAATGATGGGAATTGAAGAATACAGTATGCTGTGTGCAGACAGTCTAACTTTTTCCTAAGTCTGGTGCCTCACTGTATGAACAACCTGTAAATGCGCACACACATTAACACACACTAACTTGTTTGGCCTTTTCTACCATTGTTTTGAGCATATTTGAATACATGTACATGCACTCACACATTACTGCGGCCCATGGGAACCTGGGTTTGAACTGCCAGCAACACTTTGAGCTTTCTCCAGCAGACTGCCCTGCCCTCTCTCTCTCTCCGGATTCGGGCTAAACTTCACCATGGTTACGCTCTTGCCATGGTTACTCTTGCCAAACGTTGCTGTGGCTCTGTTCTCTCACCATGGTTACTCATAAACCCTCCCAGCGTCGTTTGATCCCAGCAGATCTGCATTTTGCCTGTAGGGCTGGGCGTCCTTACAACCTGTCTGTGCCGTCTCTGCTGGACTGGGCGGTTTCATTCCAAGAGTCTGATTGGTCAAAGACACGTTCCAACTGTGCTGAGGTCCCACACGGCATGACTAGTTCTGCTGTACCATTGCAGTCGTTTTCTCTTGGGTTTTTTGTTATTCACAATTATTACTTTAAAGAAAACTTCTCACGTGTCTGCAATGCCTGATTTAAATCAGTGGATTGACTGATTTCTGTATGCGCTCACCTGCGACTGTCACAGATTTCTTTTGACTGGTTTTTTACATCGTTGCTGTGTTGTCCAGTATTTGTAAAGTTTATCACTGGATTCCTGCTTTTGTGGAAATCTTCTGAAAAGTTCTGAAACCTTAAACTTGAAGCCTTAAACTTTAGCACTGAAAAAGGAGAAGTCAAGAGATGTTGTTCCTTTAAAAAAAGAAATTGTATTTGCTGACTTAGCCTTAGCCAAAGTAGGCTACTTAGTATCATATCTTTTGATGTTTAGAGACTTTTTAAAAGAACAAGACCCCAAACCTGGATGAGAATTACTGCCTTTTAAAAAAATAGCAAATTAATAATAAACATTAGCTGAAACTGCAAAATTCACAGCTAAGCAAAAAGGAGCAAACCGGAGGAAGCAGTTTAATCTCTGATCATGTCTGTGTCATGTATTTCTGAGGTATCACCTTGCATTTATTGCAGTTGAGTATAGTTACAGAATATCAGCGGAGCCAGAGGAGTCTGTAACTCCTGTGGCTTCTAGATGTCATAACAATGTTAAAGTAACGAGTGGTGTTTATGCATGTGGTAATGTTTATAAAGCTGCAGGAATATCACTTCACACTGGTACTGGCTTATCTGAAACATGTGTGCAATGAAGAACAAAACCTTGTGTAACCTCTGTACATTCAGAGAACGTCAGCTGGCTATGCTTGCTGTTTCACGGCAACCGATGTGCTTCATATACAAACATTGATACCTGGAAACCCAAAGTACAGCTACAGTGTTTAAATCAGTGGCTGCTTGTGCACTTTATTTCTCCATCCAGGGTTTTCTTTTAATTTAATTCCTATACCTATCCACTAATTTTGCTTTTGTTAATCACTTAATGCTGTTGTTTATATTATTGTTGTGAATGAGTACGTTGATTTTTATGAATGCTACTTTTTTGGGAGGGATGAACCCCTTTTCTTCCATGTTACCTCGTTATCTAAACACTCTAATAATGTAATCAGCTGCAGACGGGTCTGTTTAAGTCAGTTCTCAGAAACGCACAAACACACTGTTGATATACTGAAAGGTAGATGGAGATGATGAATGTTTTCGTAACGTTTTCTTACTTTAGGATATTAAGCAAGACGCACACACACTCTCACAGAGACACAACAGCACAGTCAGTGTTGTCGGGAGTCACAGAGACTCCTTTCTGTTGGAGGGAACGCCTCTGTTTATTCTCCTTTCCTCAGCCGTGCATCAGGCTAAATGAGTCTCTTTGTGTGTTTATTTTCTCAGCCTTTCTGGGGTTATGTTTGGAGGGCTTTGTTGTTTATGGGACATGATGTGCTTTTGTAAAAAAGTATGTATGAAAAGTATAGGCTGCTATTTGTGTGTGTGTGTGTGTGTGTGTGTGTGTGTGTGTGTGTGTGTGTGTGTGTGTGTGTGTGTGTGTGTGCTTGTGTCTTAGGGGCATGGAGGGAGTGCACCAAGCATTTTCCACAATGACTGTTTTTCCAGTGTATTATATAGCTGCTGCTCAGGCAATAATGCCCTATTGTTGTGTGTGTGTGTGTGTGTGTGTGTGTGTGTGTGTGCGTGTGCGTGCGCGTGCAGGTACAATGGCTCTCTGCCCAACGGAGACCGAGGCCGACGTAAAAGCCGTTTTGCACTTTGTAAGAGACCGAAGGCAAACGGCGTGAAACCCAGCACAGTTCACGTCGCTTGCTCTCCACAGGCAGCCAAGGTGAAACACACACACACTCACACTCACACACACACACACACACACACACACACACACACACACACACACACAGAAACACACAATACAGTATCATTAGGTCATCCCAGGGATCACAAAACTGCAGTCATCGAAACCCTACACATCAGCAGTTTCAGTCCTTTTCTTCTTGAACTGAAAGTTTACATGGGTTTCATGGTTAAATTGTTCATGAAACATATAACAAACATGAAGGATGATAAAGAAAATACAAATGCATGAGTTAGAAAATAGCTTTCTTATCTCCTAATCTTAAAAAAAAAAAAGGTCGTCTTTGTAGGTGTAGGGTTTTGTTTGTCTGACAACATCAAATAAAACACACCCAGTTTGGTGGATGTGGCCTTAGCTGCTCCACCAAAGGCTTTTGTGAAATTCTGTTTGCTTTTTGTTCTGTGATATTAAAGTATTACACACACACACACACACACACACCCCATCGACACGACAGGAAAAGGACAGAGTTCAGCAAAGGTTCCCTGAGATAGCAGAAAAAAAAGGAAAACAAGCAGGTACAAGTCTCGGTCAAGGTCTAAAAGGTATTTGAACAGTCGTTTTTACACAGCGTTTAACTGGAACACGCTGATGGTTTATAAGAGAAACAAATGTGAGCGGTGCAGCTGAAGGTAACCGAGCGTTGTCTAAGCACATGTCCGTGTGTTTCCATCATCAGTTATAAGGCCGCCCAGAAATCCTCCGACCTTTTGCTTTTTTGGTTTAACATCTGCACTTCATGAATTCTCTGTGGACACACACTTTTGTACTCTCACTCACACACACACACACACACACACAGGCCAGGCTTTCAGCTGCGGTAATTTAAAGAGTCTGGAAGACTGATTGTCCTTTTCTGTCCTTTGGGTGGTCCTAACTGACCGACAAGAAATTGAGGCTGTGTTAAGTCCAGCTAGTGACTGAACTCTTCACCCACCCCACCCTTCCTAGGTATATCTATTGTTCTCTGTAAGGATCAGTGAGCAGATGTCAGACATGGTTTTGCTATAAAGCATGTTCAGGTTCAATCCTCGTGTGCGATTTAAGTGAAGGGTATGATCTGAGAGCATCAAAAGGTCTTTACTTTTATCTACTCTGTATTCATCTATCCGTTCTTCCTTCTGTCCCATCAGGCCATAAGCAACAAAGACCAGCACAGCATCTCTTACACTCTGTCTCGAGCCCAGACGGTGGTGGTGGAGTACACCCATGACAGCAATACAGACATGTTCCAGGTAACTTTTAGCACCAGGACTGGAGTTTTACAACCAATTACAGTCTTTATTTTTTCCACTGCACTGCTGCACTCACCCATACAGCTTAAATAGGGGTTAGTAATAGGGCTGGACTATTGAATGTGTTAGAGCAGAGGGTTTTTATCCTGTTAGGCGTGCCTTTCCAGGGGGACGCGGGAGAGTTGAAGGGGTGCGAAGAGGGAGAGACGCAAGGCAAACTGTGTGAAGTGAGAGGAAACGGGAAGTTAGTTGTAGTTTGGCCTGCTGATTTACTGTGAAACACAGCTCATGAAGGCAATTAATTAATTGAAACACATATTTTTAGACTGTCCATCGCAAATAAACATCCATAAATCCACTTAGAAATCGCAGGAAAAATACGCATCTTATAACTCCAGAACTTGCCTGAGAATCATCACGTTTTTAATTTTTCTTCAGCATCAAAGTAATCCAGTGATAGTTGTCTGTACATCCATGGATGAACTGCAAACAGGAACTGCTAATAGCTAATTCGGCATACTTTTAATGGTGCCATTTTGCCAAAATGTAAACAAATATAGGATAACTGACTCCATGGCAACATTACACTTCCTGTAAACAAACCCCAAAGCCCCTAGACTGTGGGAACTGTGGTTCCAAAACTGGAACGGGGGGACTTTGAAAGCCCACTGTGTTAGAGTGTAGGTAATTACATTTTTATTGTTAATCATTCATTATTTAAGTATCAGCAATGTTAGGATATTCAATTTAATATAGTATGCTTGATTTACTTGAAAATTGTCGAGATGTTGATATACAGTATGTTGCAGCAAAATAATTTTTCTGTAACTCAAATAGAGGTGAAAACATGCATCTTATAGTCTTTATGTCAATATCTTGCAACATAATTGAGTCAGTTATTTGAGACATATACCTTAAAGTGCTATAAGGTTTAAAAGTACAATTTCCTGCAAGTTATGTCACTAATTTCTGGTGTCGGTCTCATCCGTATGGAGTGAAAACACAAAGACACAAAAATCTGAGGTTCAAAGTTCCTTCTTGAGCTTTGAAACAGCAGTTTAGAAAACCACCACAGTGTCCATTTAGTAGCTGTTTCTGAGCTTTCAATCATATCACATGATATTCATATAGCAGAAAAAAATCATTCATTCTTGAAATGGGATGTGTACTGATTTCATTGTGTATAAAACAAGTGTTCATCATGTAATATCAACGATGCACTATTCATGGATAAAAGGTTTTGTTCCTGGATTATAAACGTTGTTCACACAGCAGTGTTCCTCTAAAGTCGTCCTGTTCTTTGCCTGATTATAGCATTAACACTCTGGGAGGCCGTGCTATACAGTGCTTATGGTACAGTGGTGATGCAGGGAGCTGTCAGTGGCAGCAAAGTACCCATCATCATAGTACAGAATGTCCTCAAGGTGATTATGGGGTTTTATGCAAGTTAGCAATGCATGTGAACCAGCCAAGGCCATCCAAGGTCATCTACCTACATGTAGTTTAAAAAAGAAGGTGGCATAAAATGTTTGATAAATTATAGCAAATGTTCCTTGCTATATCTTTGTCATTATTCACCTGTTTCTTTCATTTTAATGGATTCCATGTTGTACATATTCTGCATTTATTATTTTTAATTACTTTTGTCTCTGTTTTTCTGTTGTTACTCTCTTTTCCAGCTTGCTTCCTCAGAGGGAATAGATTATTTTATGATCTCATAGCTGGAATGCATTGTTGACTAATCTTGATATCTTGTCTGAAACGGGGTTAGAACACATTTCCATCTCTCTCCACCAGATCGGTCGATCAACCGAGAGTCCCATAGACTTTGTAGTGACGGACACGGTGGCGGGCAGCCAGAGTAACGCAGACACCCAGTCGGTCCAGAGCACCATCTCCCGCTTCGCCTGCCGCATCAAGTGCCAGCGCACGCCGCCTTACACCGCACGCATCTACGCCGCAGGCTTCGACTCCTCCAAGAACATCTTCCTAGGGGTGAGCTGTGTTTCGTCTGGTGCTTCAGACACTTGTAGGCGTGTGTGAGAGAGTAAAAGGCAGAAAGATGAAGGGAGAAAGCACCAAAAGAAAGAACCGCAAGGAAATGTGACAGAAAAATAGAGGAAAATAAAAGAGGAAAGAAGAGTCGTACAGCTCGTCTTGTGTTATATGACAGATAAAACTCTCTCTGTACAAGCTTTTACCTGGTTTCTCTTCCCAATCATGTTTGCTTTTACTTTCTAATCTATTTTCCATTTAATGTCAGAAGAAAACATCATTCTTCTTGCCTGTCAAAGTGTCCTTGGCTACTCTTACACTGAAGTTACACATGCTCAATATAAAATAAAATAAAAAGACGAACTGACTCTTGATCATTTTCTTATACAGATGTTTGGCATCAGCCTTCAGTGTGTACAACAAAATGCTGCTGCTAAACAAGAATGAAGAGTGAATTTTTCCACTGCGCCCTTTCCTTCCTTTATTGTGCTTAACACCCTGTTGAGTTCAGATGTTTGGGGTTGAGTGCTGCGAGAGTTGGCCAAGTCCCAATCTAAATAACAATATATTAATGACAGTATAACTTCTTCCCGTCCTGATCACACCTTCCCATGTCTTCGTTGTCCTCAGGAGAAGGCTGCTAAGTGGAAGACGTCTGACGGTCAAATGGACGGGCTGACCACCAACGGCGTGCTGGTGATGCACCCTCGAAACGGCTTCACCCAGGACTCCAAACCAGGCGTCTGGAGGGAGATCTCAGTGTGCGGCAACGTCTTCACCCTGCGGGAGACCCGCTCAGCTCAGCAGCGGGGAAAGATGGTGAGGGGGGAAAAAATTGCAAAACATTCACACATTCACTGAACGTGGTGCGTTCAGAGCTTTAACTGCTGAAGAGCTTTGTCTTTCACAGTCAGGGTGTGTTCAGATCAGCCTCCCTGCTTTGGAAAGGAACTGTGCTTGTGGGTTTTCTAAAGGTGAGAACAGTTTGGCTGACCACATGATGATGATGACCTCACTTACCACAACACAATGAAACCTAAATAACAGATTTTTTTTTCTTAGGGCAACAGGAACAAGTTGTTAACACCGTGTTGACATGTGTTTTAAGTTGAGCTTGTTAGCAAATAGCTGTTTATTTACACATCCAGCAGTTATGGAGCAACATTATCATTCATTTAGAGTCATTTTTGTCCACCTGGTGAATGTGAGTCCAATATTTCCTCTTCTTTTAGCTCTGTTTTTGGTCTCTACCAACTCCTGAGGGAAATATCTGACTCTTTAGCTGCTAAATGCTCCACTATGTTCCACCAGCTAGTCTCTAACTGTGTCTGTTTGCTGTTTTGGACGAAAATGGCGCTATGAGAGCGGTGAGAGTGAACCAAAACAGTAAAGTTGTGGGCCAGATAGCTAAACAATGAGCTGAAACTCACAATAAAGCTCCGTAAAGCCGAGCGGAGCTGCAGATTCAGGTGATAATTTCTGTAGGTTCGTCACTACGAGTGACAACTTCCACATTGTCACATTGTTTTTGATACATTAGAGCAAACTGGCTGTTAGTGGACATCAGTACAGCTTGTCATCATGGACAAAATGTCAACTGGATGACCTGATTTTTGTAATTATTACCAAAAATGAATGTGGTTAAGCGACTGCTTTTTCTACAAAAAATGCCTCTATCCATCCATCCATCCATCCATCCATTCATTCCCTCACTCTCTACCAACCCTGTTACTCAGGCAGCGGGAGGTCAGTCAGAGCTTAACATCACCAGGAGGTTATCGGGATGCCGTCTCCATGGCAACAGGTCCGGCTGTCAAAGCAGTGTGTAACAGGACCTTGTAAGGGGATCCTCCAGCTGACGCCAGAGCCCCCTCAGCCAATCATAACCGTCCCGCTGTCTCGTCAGAATGGCCTCCTGTGGCATTTGTCTGATTGGATTTAGGTTGTTGGTGGTCTGTTTAATGAGGTCTTTGCTTTTTCTCCTCCATTCCTCTCCTCTCCATCTTTCCTCGCCATCATCCACCGCGAAGCACACAGTCAGCATGTCCGCAGTTCGAACATGAATCTGTGTCTTTATCTGGTGTCCCACCTGTTTTCACGTCTCTCCAGCGCAGCACAAATTAACAGCTCTCTTATCTCCACCTGCCCTTTACCGTCCAGAGAGCTAACTGCGTGTGCATTGTCCATCGCTATAGAAACCACTCGTTATTTCACAGTTGATTGACAATTTAGAAAGTCGGCTATGGGAAAGCACCTATTTTCATTATGTACGGTGAAAGAGCGTGATGGGGTTTAATTGTCATGCTGTGTGTGTAGAGAGCCTTGTGTCCCTCTGGTTGACGGTGATGCTGTCACACACATCATTTTTGACGTTTTTAGATATATTTTGAAGAATTATGTTTATTGTAGGTACTGTTATGCAGATGCAAAAAGACAAACTAGAATCTAATTTGCACTTACTGACTTGCAGATGAGTTCAACTCTAATTAAATAGCATTTTTTGTCTGCTACAGCATACGTATCAAATGTCCTGTGTTCTATTTTGAGGAAAAAAATCAGAAACCAAAAAGGATGCATATTGAAATGCATATATATATATATATATAGGAAGAAGAAAACTCTCACACTGCAAGTTACTATGTCTTTCGTTCCCTGCCAGAGCTCAGCCTGCCAGCAGCAGTCAATCAAACACAGACACGCCCCTCCAGCCGCTTAGACACGAAGGAGCATTTCTGAAAAATAAAACACTATTAACAATACATTTTAAAAACACGGTGACATAATTTTTGACTTCAAAAAGGGGATGACTAATTGTGATTTCAGTTGGACTGGTAATCTTTCAGCTTTGTAATCTACTGTGTTGCGCCCTCCCACTGATCTCTCTAACCGGGATAACTGCCCTACGTTAGCGAAGGTTAACAGCTGAAGGAAAAAGCTGTCGTGTGTGTGTGTTTGTGTTAATAGGTAGCTGAGGTGTGCTGTTGAATGAATTTTGGGTTTTAAAACCCCTTGTTTGTAATGTTGCCTGTCCTTCGAATGTTTAAAAGAAAATCCATAATTAGAAAAACATGACACCTACTGAGAGAAAACAGTTCAGTCTAAAAATAACAGAAAAATAACATTTCTGTTGTTTTTTTATTTATTCTAAAGCAGTAAACGCCAGGTGATATTTAGTAGCTGTTGCGAAGTAAAAATGAATCGTGTGCAGGTTCGTTTCAGTTTTTGGACAGACTCGCTCGGTCTTGCCAGCAGGGCAGCTGGTTGTCCTTCTGCAGTTGGACACAAGGTTGAAGCCAGCGTAATTAGGAATACCTTACAGTGCAGTACACACACACACACACAAACACACACACACACACACACACACAGTGGTTTTCGGTGAGCCTGCTGCGGGGGCTGTTGGGAAGTATAATAAATGAGCAGAGTACAGTGTCTGAGCTCCTGCCGTGTTTAATAAAAGCCTTTGTGCTGATAAACGATTCGCTTCTGTATAATTAAATTAGAACTGTGTCGAGGGTGAGAGTGTCTGGATGTTTACATGGGCTGAATTGACCTAGAGCACTCGTATCATTAGACTTGAGTGTGCTTATTTATTGATTAGAGAAACACTTTTTCATATTGTCGTCTTCTTGTTGATACGGCGGTTGGTTAATGATTACAGGAGCAGGCTTGTGACCCAAATGTTGCTGGTTTGACAGCTTAAACAGCTGGGAAAATCTGAGCAGGGGAGGGCGAAAAAACAACAACAACAACTGTTTCCCCCGAGCAAGACACTGAACTCTTCCCCGTTCCAGTTGAGCAGCTTGTTGGCCAACAGCAGAAAGACTGTGGTTTTACTGGGCAGATGTGAACGTGTGTGTGTGTGTGTGTGTGTGTGTGTGTGTGTGTGTGTGTGTGTGTGTGTGTGTGAAATGGGGCATCGCTGACTTTGAGAGCACACATGAACTCGGCGAACCTTCACCGGGATAAATGAAGGTTAAAAACTGTCTCCGGGAGGGACACGTCAACCCCGTGGCAGTGTTGTGCTGCTGCGTGACCTCAACACCAGCGTCAGTGTGAGTGGTCCCACCAGAGACCCTGAGCTGCTCCTCCCCTCATCTGTGTATCGCTATTTTAAAAATAGTTTATTGTGTTTTCTCCCTCTCTGTCATCCTGCTTGCTCTTTCTCTCTTCTTCATCCTCTGTTTTTGTGTCCCTCCCTGTTGTCCTCTGTTTATCTAAAAGTGGAATTTCCCTCTGTGTCTGATCTGACCGAGCCTCAGCACTGCACTTTACCAACATTTCCAGCAGCTTTCTGTCCTGCCCCCCCTCCTCATGTCATTTTGCCTCCAGCTGTCAGTCCCCTGCCTCCTCCCTCAATCACACATCTGTCTGAGGGAGAAATGGAAACACCTGCGTTACACTGCCACCTACTGTGCTCAGATCAGTACTGCAAACCTCAGTGCTCCACGTTTGAAGCAGGCAGCAATCATCCCTCTATTCTCTAAACTGCTTATCCTATAGGGGGTGGGGGGGTGGAGCCTATCCCAGCATGCATTGGATGAGAGATGTGGCGGGGTACACTCAGGACAGGGGCTGGAGGCTGGAATCAGGACAATATAAGTATAAAACAACCCAAGTAGGAATATTTGGAAAACCCTACAAGAAATTAAAAATCAATGTATTTTGTGTGTTTTATGTAATTCTGACCTGAACATTTTGGGTTTTGGACTTAGTGTTGGACAAAACAAGACTTTTTTTTATTATTATTATTTTGTGGACTTTTAATAAACTAAACGATGAATAAAAATAATAATCAACAGTTTCATCGATAATAATCTGCTAGATAGATAATCGAAAATAGTCCTTAGTTGCATCCCTAATATTGTCATTTTACAAGGCTACATTCACCCTAATAGGTGAGTTCTCATTTATAGTATTTTGACAGAATTAAGGCTGGAATAAACTAATAAACTGAAAAGTCAGTGAATGTTTTATGGTTATTTTGAGCTCCAGGGTCGGTCAACTATTACTGTAGATGGATTGCCATGAAATCGTACTAACTTTGATGATCTCCTGACTTTCTGTCTAACACCATCATGACGTTCACATTTTTCTGGCTTTGTGTGAAAGGTACAGACGTTCATGTTCTTCAGAAGGTGAACTGTAATCAGGGCTGTAGTCATTGGTTAAACAAAGCTCATGTCCTCAGTATTATTTCTGGGAATTTTACATGAAGTGCAGTTTTTAATTTAAAGTTACTTATGATGTTGTTTTAGATGCAGTGACCTAAACACTTGACAATATTTAGGGAAAAAAAAAAAAAAGAATAATAAATACAACCATTTTCTTAGTGGAGTAGAAGAAAAACAGATGAATGAATTAGGTATGGGAAAGTATCCAGTTTCCATTTTTTTTTTGTTTTTTTTACAGAAATGTAACATCTGGTATCATCATAAGTTCAGATTGTGGCTCTTCATCTTGTTGGATGTGTGGTGACGCCTGCTGTATTTTGTATTTTTATGTGAGTGCTGTCTGTAGCAGCCCGTCTCTATAACCTCTCTCTCTGTTCCAGGTGGAGGCTGAGAGTCAGGAGCTGGTCGACGGCTCTCTCATCGACCTTTGCGGTGCGACTCTGCTGTGGCGCACTGCTGAAGGCCTGGCGCGCACTCCCACCCTCAAACACCTGGAGGCGCTGCGGCAGGAGATCAACGCCGCCCGCCCGCAGTGTCCCGTGGGCTTCAACACGCTGGCCTTCCCCTCCATGCGTCGCAAGGACACGCCGGACGAGAAGCAGCCCTGGGTCTACCTCCAGTGCGGCCACGTGCACGGCTACCACAACTGGGGCAACCACCGCGAGGAGAGGGAGGGCCGTGAGGGCCGGCACAGGGAGTGTCCCATGTGCCGAGCCAAGGGGCCGTACGTGCCGCTGTGGTTGGGCTGCGAGGCGGGGTTTTACGTGGACGCCGCCCCGCCCACTCACGCCTTTAACCCCTGCGGCCATGTTTGTTCAGAGAAGACGGCGAGCTTCTGGAGTCAGATCCCGCTGCCGCACGGCACACACACCTTCCACGCCGCCTGCCCCTTCTGTGCCCAACAGCTGACTGGTGAGCAGGGCTACGTCAGACTCATCTTCCAGGGACCCCTCGACTAGCGGGGGACACTTCCCTGCATCCTTTGGGTGAGGCAGAGCGGGGGAGCTTTTTGTTTGGACGCTGAGCCCTGCCTTGAAAACGGGGAGCTACCCAGATTTGTTTTCTTTCCTCTGCAGTTAAGATACAAACTTTTTTCTGGACTTTTTGTCTCTTTCTCATATTTAAGTGACCTTTGTATTGCTTTTTTTCATGAATGACAACAAAGATTTCTATATTTTCATGTGAAACCAGAGACACAAAAACCAAACAAAGAACACTGCTGGGTAAACGTTTTGTTTGTTTCTCGGAAAAAAGAACTTTCAACAACAGTATTTTCTAAATTACTAACATACCGTAGTGCAAACATGCGTTTTTTATTCATGTTTATTGTTGCAATATACATCTGTGTACATCTCTTAGAGCTAATTTAAACAAAGGAGTTTATTTATGGCCCGGGAACCATCGCTTCATGCTTTATCTGTCAGAAATGCCTAACTTCAGTACTATTTAGCATTTTAATTTGAAAATACAGTATATTGTTAATCAGATATAAAGTTCTGGGTGTGTTCTGGGTGTGTTTCCCCCACGTTCACCTCTCAGATCTGTTTGTCGTATTTATACACCCCGTCCTCCGGCGTGCTCTCACTCTGTGTGTTAACCCCTTCAGTTATGCTTCTCTCTCATCAGGCGTCACCACGGCCTTTTCACATTCAAAGCAATAGATTTGGAACGGAAACCTCCTAAAGCATTATGGGAAACTGAGTCTTCTCGGAGACTGCTCCCTCCCTTTAAAGTCCGAGTGACACGTTTTTCTGTGGGTGAGTGAATCTTCTCTGATCACAGGTTAGCCACGATACCGCAGCTATGTAGCTAATGTCACACACACACACACACACACACACACACACACACACACACACACACTAACCAGACCTGGTCAAATACTTATATACAAATATTATATTAAAAGTGGAAACAGAAACTGATGGTACAGAAGTTAGATTATTATTAAAATGACGTTGCTGCTGTGATGTTTGGGGCTTACCTGCACAGTTACAGCAAGAACCATAAACTTTATTTTTGCCAGATACAGTATTCTGATCAGTATTAGTTTTAGCATTGATATGAGAAATAAATAAATATAACTTTTAGGCATCTTGCAACGACATCCTGACATTTAAATGAGATGAAAGCTTTCACTCCAGCCAGTATTGTAAGATGCTGTTGTCACCTGTGAGTAACGGTGCATCATATCGTCATTTTATTTTGAAAAGCACCATTTCAGGCACGAATACTAGTCTACTAATGAGTGAGAAGGGGCACTTGTGGCTGTTGAAGGGAAGTCATTTTGTAACAGTGCAGGAAGTCCCGTCCGTCCGACACATCGAGCGAGCAACAAAACACGTTTAAGAAAAAAACAACAGACTCAGGTTTGATGCACACAAACACGCATAGCTTCAAGCTACAATATTCTCTTTATGGATGTGTGTGTGTGTGTGTGTACTGATCAGGGCTTCATGTTGATAATTTGTGCTTTCCAAACAGTGTGTTGAAGTGGAGCATTTACAACGTGAGTACAAAATATCAGGGCTGCCTGTTCTTTCTTGTGTTTTTTGCAGACGAGAACTGTTATGTTTATATGATCTAATAGCTTTCTAATAACGGTCACCAAATGATTTAGTTTACGGGGTCTTAACAAGCTGCGCGGGTTAACTTCACCAGCTATATTGAAATGTTGTCGACACGTAAATTGTGATAAATTTGGTACAAGAGTATCTTGTTTAAAAACAAAGTAGACCACACATAAAGGCCTGCAGTCTAATTAATTTTTTATATCAAAATTGCTATTTAAAAGAGCAGTTTTTTAATCACGGGTGCTATGATTTTATATGTTTATTTTTTATCATATTTTTGGGGCATTTTATGCCTTAGAAAGATGACATGATGGGGATTGACATGCAGCAAAGGTCCCCAGACACAAACCAGAGATGTTGCAGTTCATGGTCAAGGCCACCAGGGAGCACCAGACTATGATTTTAATTATAACTTAAATAATTATGTAAGATTTACCAGCTATAATGACAGCTGACACCAACAAATGTACTCAGCTGTAGTTGATAAGCGTTGGCTTATGTACAAACAAGATAAATTCTGTGATAATGTTGGTACATCTTGTTTAAAACTCTGTATCCAACAATAAAGGCCTGGAGTTTCATTTATAGAAAATAATAATAATGAATCTCAATCGCAATATTGGTCAGAAACATTTTAAATTAGATATTACCTTTTTTTTTTTTTAGAAGACAAAAACAGACAAACAAAATACAGTGAAGTATAAATCATTCTTTTGTGATCAATTTTGTATTGATTTACAAAAAAAAACAGCGTGTCCCTACACTCCCAATAGTGACCAAACCCTTCTAATACTCGGCACAAGATCTGCAAATAACTACATCAATATAGTGAATGTTGTTAAACAAAAATATAGATAAATAATAATACATTTAAAAATCAAATAAAAAAATGAAATCTCAGCTTTTAAGCCAACGTGGACCAGAAGTCAGAAAAATGTAAATCCCAGCATTTACATCCCATGACAAACTGGGTACACTCCATCTGCTGAGGAAGATCATGTCATATGATTGAAAGCTCAAGAACAGCTACTAAATAGACCTTGTGGTTAGATTGTAATTTTTAACTACTGTTTCAAGGATCAAGATAGACTTCAAGAATACAAGTATACGAATGCAAAAAAGAACAGAAAAAGTAGTCATGACCCCTCACACTACCTCTACAACACACAGACTGAGACCAAATAACGAGCGCAGAGAAGATGGTCCTGATATTTTGCACATCATGACTCCTGCTGCGTACACACACACACACACACACACACACACACACACACACACACACACACACACTTACCCTGCTACGACACTGTGGTTCGTCCAGTTTACTCGTGCAGCTACAGAACGACTCGAGACACACACTCCAACTGTAGAAACTTCCCAACAGCAAACCAGCTTCACTGATCAGTCACTTCCACAACACGTTCCTCAGTACACACAAGAGCTTCTGCAGGTATCAGGTGTGTGTGTGTGTGTGTGAAGTGTGTCCGTGTGAGAGATTGTAATTTATGTGTTTATGATGATTGTATGTGTCCACACAGTAGTTTTCATTTTCATCACCCCAGTGCTCGGACTGCAACACACTAACTCACCTCAGGGAGAAAAACAATGACCTGTGTCACATCTACACACACACACACACACACACACACACACACACACACAGCTAAGGTCTTCTGAGGATACCTCATAAATTAAAAATGTCTATTCTGGATTTAAGGTCTCGTGTCTTGCCTCCCCTTCACTTCCTTCAGTTTAGATTAGTTTCATGGAGTCTGTGGATAAAGTGTGTGTGTAAGGGCTTCACTCTGTCTCTGTACTGTTATCTCAACCCTGTTTTTAACACAAACACACGTCCGTCAGTCCCGCCTCCCTCCACTCGCTCTTCTTCATCATCTTCTTCTTCTCCTGTCCTGAGTCTCCTTGTGCTTGTAAAGGCGAAAGCAAAGAATGTTTCCAGCAAACACTTTTTTTGTAACAACTTTAAACAATAAAGTGTAAAAGTGACACATTTCACTGTGTGCTGGGTTTTATTTGCGATATGAGGACAAAAACTAATAAAGTCTCTTTGTTTTTGCAGCTCAGAAACAGATAACAGAGAGGTGGATATTGTACAATAATAAAAGTTCCAGTGCTCTGTTGTGTTTTATAAGGAAGAAAATGCATTCAGCACATTTGTGAGACTTCAAGGATATAGTTTTATAGAAGAGGATGTTTTGTTCAGATTGAGGCCAGCGTCTGTAGTGGTGCATTATAAGCTTTCATGCCGTTTCAATATAATATAAATAATATTAATAACTACAGCCTCAAAGACAAACATTAGTTCAACAGTGGTGGAAAGGAACTAATTACATATTTGCGTCTTTATACTTCTACTCCTCCACATTTCAGTTGGACATATTCACTGGTGGAAGATGTTTTCAGATCTTTTAAGTAGAAGTACCGATACAAAAGTTTAAAAATACTCCATTACATGTACAAGTCCTGCATTCAAAATCCTACTTTTGTAAAAGTAAAAAGTAAAAGTAATATTTTCTTCTTACGTATCAAAAAATAAAAGTACTCATTCTGCAGTAAAGTAGACCCTGTGACTGATATATTTGACATTATTTGATTGTTACTGATGCATGAATGTGTAAGCAGCATTTTACAGTTTGGTAGTTTAATCCAGTGGTTCCAAACCTGAGGTTCGGGCCCCTCTAAAGGGTCACCAGATAAATCTGAGGCCTAACAACATTAAAATGCTGCTCACAGGTTGATGCATCAGAAATTCTTATCAGGTTTAGTCCTTAAAACAGATAAAATAATTATTGTAGGTGATTTTAATATTCATGTGGATGTAGTCACAGAGTTCCACAAGGTTCTGTGCTTGGACCAATTCTATTCACCTTATATATGCATCCTGTAGGCAATATTATTAGGAAGCACTCCATACATTTTCATTGTTATGCAGATGATACCCATTTATATTTATCGATCAAGCCAGATGAAACCAATCACTTAGCTAAACTTCAGGCATGCCTTAAGGACATAAAAACCTGGATGACCTGCAATTTTCTGATGTTAAACTCAGACAAAACCGAAGTTATTGTACTTGGCCCCGAACACCTTCAAAACACATTATCTAAAGATATAGTTTCTCTAGATGGCATTGCCCTGGCCTCCAGTGACACCGTAAGGAATCTTGGAGTTATCTTTGATCAGGATATGTCCTTTAATTCCCACATAAAACAAACTTCAAGAACTGCCTTTTTACACTTACGTAACATTACAAAAATCAGGCACATCCTGTCTCAAAAAGATGCAGAAAAACTAGTCCATGCATTTGTTACATCTAGGCTGGATTATTGTAACTCTCTATTATCAGGCTGCCCCAATAAGTCCCTTAAGACTCTCCAGCTGATCCAGAATGCTGCGGCACGTTTACTGACAAGAACCAGGAAAAGGGATCATATTTCTCCAATATTAGCTTCTCTACACTGGCTCCCTGTAAAATCCAGAATAGAATTTAAAATCCTTCTCCTCACCTTCAAAGCCCTAAATGGTCGGGCACCATCATATCTTAAAGAGCTCATAGTACCCTATTACCCCACTAGAGCACTGCGCTCCCAGAATGCAGGGTTCCTTGTGGTTCCTAGAGTCTCTAAAAGTAGAATGGGAGCCAGAGCCTTCAGCTATCAAGCTCCTCTCCTGTGGAACCAGATCCCAGTTTGTGTATGGGAGGCGGACAACCTCCTCACATTTAAGAGTAGGCTTAAGACTTTCCTCTTTGATAAAGCTTATAGTAGTACCTGTTAAAAGGGAGTTTTTCCTTGCCACTGTCGCCTAGTGCTGTTCATGGTGGGAACTGTTGGGTCTCTGTAAATATAAAGAGTCGGTCTAGACTTGCTCTATATGAAAAAGTGCCCTGAGATAACTTCGTTATGATATGGCGCTATATAAATAAAACTGAATTGAATTGAATTGAAATTAATAATAATCGGTATAATATCTACAATATTATAACTCTGAAAGGGACCATTCTGCATAATAAGTAATTTTACTTTGGATACTTTAAGTAGGTGTTAATACCTATGAACTCTTGATGAAGTATCATTTTGATCGCAGGATTCTTGCTTATTATAATGCTGAAAAAGAATAATCTCAAATGTGAGATTTTGCTTGCTTTCTTGGTCTTGCATTATAGTGAAGTAAATATTTTTGAGTTTTGGACTGTTGGTTGGACAAAACATGACATTTAATGACGTCACCTTGGACACTAAGGGTAGATAACCAGTTAGTCTTCAACCTTTAAGTCTTTTCTCTTGAAATAAATCCCACCTTTGAGCCGTTTTTGTTAGTTTTTGAGTGTGGAATGGGCTCATCATTGGAGAGTAACGAGCCCACTGAGGCGAAGAAGACGCCCCACTACAAAACTTGAAATTACATAGAATTAACTAGATATATTTTGCCTCACAGTTATGTTTTTACTCTGGCCTCATTGACATCAGAGTTGAAAGAATCATACTGATAATTTTATTCCCTTAAGAGAACTTTTTCATCTGTAAACTAGACCCTTATATTGCAGGGATACACAACATTCAAGCTTTTGCAGAAACCCTCGAGTGCCACTGGACTGAATCCCTCTGCTGGATTAGGTTATCTGATGAATGACGTGATTGTGGGTGTACAGACACAACAGATGACACAAGCTCATTATTTCATATTGCACTTTATTCAGCTCTGAGGAAGCAGAACTGGGCTGAGACCTCGTCACCATCACAGATCAACACTTATTGCTTTCAGGGCTTCCGGTCCGAACATGTCGGACCCATCTCAAGTATTCTCACACTGAAACTTTGAGTACCTGTTTTTTTAAAAATGTCTACAGTCTGAATCTGTGACTGTGTGTGTGTGTGAACCAACACTGCAGAAATCATTGCACCTCCTGTCTTACTTTGTGTGTGGAGTGTTAATGCTGAATGATGGGATGGACAGAGGCAACAGGATAGATTTGACACTAATGGAGGCATGAGGTTTCATACATTGAGATCAAAACGTGAGCAAAGACACAGGATATAAACAAAAATAATACACAGCGTTGTTGATATTTTTCTTCATCTACATCACAAATAAAGGCCTTCACTTTAAAATGATATAATTTCAGTTATTACATATAAATTCATGGCATTGTGATGGTGCCTGGATCTGGATCGGTACAGTCTTTATCCAGGAACATCGTGACAAATGCTCAAGGGCACCAAACAGGCAGAGACGGAGGTGGTTCAGGCATTACATGGTGGTTTCTCCTCTATGGCACAAACTCCTGGGAGCTTTTCAGGCAGGACAAGGTCAGCCTGGACACTGGAGGTGTAAATATATCCAGGGGATGTATAATCTACTCTCTATTATGTGGAAGTCACAGTTGTCATTGCTCTGGAAGAAAGTCAGCTCTTCATAAGGTTTTGTTGTTGTCCTATAAAAACTGTGATTTTGATGTTTTAACTTAAAGCTGCTCTAATTAATATTTTTATATTAACAATTGATGAAATTACTTGTAGGTGAAAGGTGTCACTCACAAGCTGTGTTTCCATAAATGTATTTTTATGGAAATTTGAGCGAGCTCCCCTGTAGGCATCGACAGTGTTTGTGTAATTACTCTCACTGCCAGAAGGGGGAGACAAAACTTCTGCACTCCAGCTTTAAATAAAAGGATTCCTAATGACACCTTCCCAAACTCACCTGGCTACACTCATTAATGTGCAGTAGCCAAGAACATTGTGGTGAGACCAGGTTTTCACTTAAGAGCAACAATTTTTGGTGGTTGACGTCATCACGGCCCTGGTGTTGATAATGGATAAATAATAATAATAATAATAATAATAATAATAATAAGTATACCTGCACATTATTTCAAATATGTCTTTCAGTTGAACATATCCTGCCACAGATGAATTGTGGAACCATGTGGAGTCCCCACACTGAGGATGACGGTTTGTTCTTTGATGTGTAGTCCCATTAGTATCACTATTAATATTATTATTATCATAGCATTATCTATTTTAAGTCTATTTTGGCAGGTTTTATTTTATGGCCAAGAGACAGTCCAATTCACTACAGTTAAAGAAGAATAAAAATATAACCTGATTTGTTGTTTTTCTCTCTATCATGGATATAGGTCATTGTTTTTGTGACAGCTTTGACTAGCTCATTATTTATACTATTAAATGTTTATATTATATAATAAACAGCCTGTAGAGGGTAGTATGTCCCAGCTACAAGCACTCCCAACCATCAACCATGTAAAGGACTTCCCCCTGCACATGAAGTCACACCTTCAGGGCAAAACCATGTCCTCTCACAATCTGTGGTGTTGGGTGAACATGACAAACAGGTCACATGACTGGGATTAAGCCAACTGGATCACATGATGGGGGTGCGTGTGTGTGAGTGTGTGTGTGTGGGTGGGGGTGGGGGTGGGGGTGGAGGGTGTACGAAAAAGGTGTTAATGGTCCATGATGCGGAGGTTGCCAGATACGATTTTGTTTTCCAGCATGGAGCCGGCTGGAATATCAATCCGATCTCCGTGGTTGGCGATGATGATGACGGTGCCCTGTGAGGAGGAAGAGCGATGAGTTTGTTTTTTGTTTGTCAGAGACAGACAGGACGGCAGGAAGACACTTTCAAACCAGGATCTAATTAAAGCAATAAATCACTGGCAGCCACCTGCCAGCAGGGCCAGTTACTCTGAAAGACTTTGGCACTGAAAGCTTCTGTTATGTCCTTGTTAAAATCATTACATTTACTCTCGTTACTGTAACAAAGTCGTTTATTTTGGGTACTAAGTATTGTACTTCATGTCCAGAGAGGTGACACTGTCCACTCAGCTGACACTCTAGAAAATGTACGTGCTGTAAATATAAACGTCCACTAGCAAGAATGCACAACATTGTAATAAAATTAAGGATCATGTCGTTGTGGTTTATGGTTCTGGTTCACACTAACACCTAGCCCTGGTGGACTGGTTATATTTTGCTTTGAGAATGAACGAGCAGAGACATTGAACCTACAGCAGACTGTGGAGGACTCTGCGGTGCTCAAGACTCACTGAATGACATCTGTGTGTGTGTGTGTGTGTGTGTGTGTGTGCGCGTGCGTGCGCGCACTACACTGTGTGCAAAAACTGTGTGCAGCTCTCTTTTTGCTTTAATGTGTGTTTGTGGCTGCAGCTGCTGTAGAGTTTTTATTGTTTATGCATCTCTGTGTTGTCTGCTGTTAAAGTGGCAGGTTATCTGATTTATGCAGCTTAATAATGGGCCCTCACTTAATAGCCCTTTTTAATTAAGTGTCGGCCATTTTTGTTAAATAGTCTGACGTCCCTTTTTTCTGGTTAATTCCAGTGCGGATACACTGAGGAAGGCGGCTGTATATGTATAACTGACAATCAGTTGTTTGCACAGGCTGCAAAGTCCCCGTCTACAGAAAAGGAATATATTGTTGGCTTGGACATCAGGGCTCTGTGGTGTGATGCTGCTCCACTAGTCTGTATACACTGACATGTTAATGCACTTTATTTTGTAGCCTGAAGGTGTTATTTAGTTTATTAGTTCTATCATGTGACATTTTCCCCTTTTAAAAATGTACAATTTATTTTACTTTTTTACCTTCAAGTACATTTCTACTTTTACTTGAGTAGAATGTCTTTAAAGTAACTGTACTCTCTCTCCATCCCTGATTAAAATGTAGATGACCTGAGAGTTGAAACCAGATTATAATCTCTCAGGATTACACTTCCTTTACAGAGAAAGGTCAGTAAAGGTGAAGTTATCTCTGCAACTTGGCACCTCGAGCTGCTCCGCGTGTCTCTTTGCATTTCGTCTCTACAGCATGAATGAATATGGAAACTAAAAAAGCTACAAGTCAGACGTCACCCGTGGCCATTTTTAATACCCACAGTGTATCTCTAGCATCTTGTACCGTCAGTGTGGGCCAGTGTGGGCCACCAGAATAAATAATGCAATGGTCTTTCTGGGTTATCACGCTCAACTGAAGAGACTCCTGCACATTTAGAGCAAATACAAGTTTAATATCTTGGGTAATTGCTTTTTATGCCCTTGAAACCTTTTAAAACCCGATTTTAGTTTTCAAAAAGGAAAATGTTCCTCCTCTTATTCCCAGTAATCTGAGTGAACACGTTTACCTTGAGTGAAACGTTTTTCCCAAAGGTGACGTCTCCAGACACCGTCAGGTGGTCCAGCTCCAGCATGTCGGGGATGCTCTCGAAGCGGGTCGCGTACTCCTGAACCTGAACACAGACGGACATGACAGGACATTTGTAAACAACCTACTGAATGTGTGCGAGTGTTTTCAGGATCTATTTAAATCATTTGAGCCCCATGGAACATTTAAACCTACTGAATCACATTTTAAACTCTAGTTTCCAACGATACCAAATAACGTCACACTGACATCTAGAGAATTAAATTTTGAGGCCCCAGAAGTGTAATCTTTAAGTATCATGTCATCATTTTATTACTACACTGTCTGAGATAATCACCACGATAAAAAGAGAACTGTGCCAGCAGATCTCACTGGAAGGGAAATCAGTTGGATTTAGAGGGAGATGTTGTAATGTAGGGGCTTTATTTCAAAAGCAAATGATGAAGGGAGTGAGGTGGCAATAGAAAAATGACGCCCGAGATCTTCATCCTCTTCAGTAAAGCCAAAGAAAACACACTAACACTGCATATTGAACTGGGGCCCAAACGTGACATAGGAAATGAATACATAAATTAAGACACTAAGTAAATGAGAATTATGAATTTTTCCAGTGAGGAATAAATAGAGAATTTTATATTTTTCTGTATATCTATGAATTGTTTATATATTTACTTCTTCTTTTCCAATTTATTTAATTTCCTGTGTCACATTTTGGGCCCCAATAAAAGCATAAAAAATTACTAAAAACTTTTAAAACACGTCTTTGCAGGCATTGCTTCTAAAAAGACATGTTGTAAATTAAATGCCATTCACCTCCATTAGATTAAACTGAAACTACCTGCATGGCTGGATAGGAGAAGGGGAAACATTTCTTTTACATTTTATATTTTTGTGATTTGGGTGAACTGAACTTTTAATGTGTGCTGTTTAGTTTTACTATTGAGCCAATGACGGTTTTGAAAAAGGTCCACATAGCACCTTAAATCATCACAGAACTTCCCATACAGTCCAAAATAAGCACAGCACACTTCGAATACAATAACTAAACTCACAGCTGTTACATGGTTTTCCCTGTTATTATAATCACCTTGGTGAAGGAGCTGCCCAGTTTGACATGCGGCGTAGTTGGGAACTCTCTCTTGGGGCTCATGGTGAGAGAGCCGGCCTCCAGGCTGTACAGGTTGGACATGACCAGCAGAAGGTCCGACGTGGTCTTGACAGGCAGGAAGCGGCTGCGAGGTACGTTGATGCCCAGGGCGTTGTCGAAGCATTTGATGGCGGCGCCGACCGCCGTCTCCAGCTGGACGACGTTCTGCCCGCCGTCGAGCGTCTGATAACAACCAGAAGAAGAGAGGAGGCATGTTGGTTGTTGTGGAAAAGTAACTTGATTCTTTATAATGTTTGTAATAAGTGCTCTGACTCATACCGCCAAGAGGAAGTTACTGTCCTGTTTTTACTCTTCATCTCTCACCGCATTAATGAACCACAAGAAACCAAAGTAACCCACAACAAAACAAACACAAACAAATCATTCTACAAAAAGAGAACTGAATATTTAAATAATTTTACATAAAAAATATGAATCATGTTGTTACACAGCTTTGGTTCTTTTTCTTAAAAAAATAAAAAAATAAATTATTAGATACTTTCATTATAAATCTTGTACAAGCTGCTTTGGCAATAGTGTACTTTACTGTACAGTCACGCCAATAAAACTAATTTGGATTGGAAGTTGTTATGCAGCAGCTTCCAAATAGTTTAGCACAAACTTCTTTATCGAAAACATCTGTGATTCACTGTGAAAATAAAGATCTCATTTGGTTAAAACCTTGTTTCTCCAAACATCCACGTCTGTCAGTCCACCACTTTGTTATTACTATACTATAATACTATTATTGGATGGATTGCCACGACATTTTGTACATTCGTGGTCCCCAGAGGATGAATCCTAATAATAATCCAAAGCCTCAGCTGTTCTTTGTGTTAAGGGCTAAACTAAGATGGTGAACATGGTAACATTGTACCTGCTAACCATCAGCAAGTTAGCATTGTCATTGTGAGCATGTTAGCATTTAGCACAAAGCAGCAGTGTGCCCAAGTGCAGCCTCACAGTGCTGCTAGCATGGCTGTAGACTCTTCTTTAAAAAGTTTAAGATATGATCAACTAGGTTTCACAGGACAACAGTGATATAACAACATAATATAATGATCTGGGCCTCAGCTATAACTATCAGAAGGAGTTATGCAACATTCACCACTTTTACCTTAAGTGCCTCTCAGTACCATGAGCACACGCAGTTTTAACATGTATGGGGAGATATGAAAGGAGCTCCTCTGCAGTTTTAGTGCTGCACTCTTACCTAGATGGGACCACACACTTACGTAAAGCCACACAGCTCTGCGCAGTTATCACCAGTTACATAACACGCGCCATGTCACGGTGTGCGATTCTGTAGCCGAGGGCTGGAAAATGACATCAATAGGCCAAGAAAGCAATAATCAGGAATGAGGCTGGGGTTCAGCAGTGACTTTATTACGCTGGTTGCTGATTTACATACCCTGAGGCAGTGCTTCTTCACTGAGGGGGGGGTGTGGGGGCACAGCATCGTGCCTCTGAGTGAGCACAACCAAAATAACATCAAGTCACATCACGTCAAATGTGTTTGCTGCACTGCTTTTAACAGGACCGCTCTGTCACCAAGAGCTTTGGAGGGAAATAAAGGATGAACATGTGCAGGGAAGACATGGAGCCTTAAAATGACGTTTCAGAATTCATGCTAATCCACATCAGAAAAAAAGATATATATTAAATTCAACTGATTAAGCATTTACTCAAACCTTTCCTTCAAGCAGCTAAATTTTTGCTGCCTCACATTTCTTTTAATTTCTTTAAACAACATTTGTGTGTGAAAATGAACTAATATGCATACGTGCGTGAGAGCTGGACAAACAGGCTCAGTAAGCAAAGCAGAGTGAGAGGCAGCTTTAAATGTTAAGTGGCAGAAGTGGCCTTTGAAGTTGAAACATTTGTGAGGGAAATGAAACCTCGTCTTTTGTCTCTCTTATGCCTTCCCACACACAAACACACTCTCTCCCTCTAAACACAAACACAGCTTAAACTGGAGTCCAAGTGGGGCAGATGAGCCACCAGAGAGGTGACCAGAAAACTGGATTGGTTTGAATCTCCTTTTCTCTCCTTTGTATGCAAAAACCTCACACGACAACAAACGGCTCAGAATGTCGAGCCGTGCAGGACGGCAGGAACACAGAGAGGCTTTAAAATATGGGTTTCCTCGTGAAGCTTGGATTCTTTTTTTTAGCGAGATATGATTTATTCAGAAGTGGTGCGGTCTCTGTAGATGACAGTGGTGCGGATATCTCTCTGCTCTGCTATTCACAGCTATGTTTTCTAACGCCACAGGGTGGACATGGTAAAATGGGACAGATTATATTATTCTGGGAGGTTGGCTGGTTATTGAAAGTGAATCGTTTCATCCGTTTCACACTCTGGCATCCTGGTGGGGTCTGTCGCTGAGTTTGCCCCCTCAAGGCTAATACATGGATGATCCAACAGCGGACATTTATGAGTCATTTCAATCTGATGGGCTCCATAATTTATAGGAAGGGAATGAAGAAGAATAAACATAAAAACTAGAGCAGCACAATTCAGAAGACTGATAGTATTCCTCTGACTTATTGACTGAGGAGAAGAGCTCATGTTGTCATACAGAATATGAATGTAGCTGGCATGACTGAGATACTAGAGACAAAACTGAGACAACACCCCGTTTGCTCTAACTTTTGGAACTACAGTTCCAGAATTTGGGGGCTTTGGAGGATGTAAACGGGAAGTATAATGTTGCCATGGAGTCAGTGAGTTAGCTACAACTTAAGCCTAGTTCTTTTAGCCTATATTTGTTTACATTTGCACAAATTGGCATCATTAAAAGTATGCCACATTCACTATTAACAGGTCCTGTTTGCAATGTATCCATGGATGTGCAGACAACTGTCACAGGATTACTTTCATACTGAAGAAAACTTAAAAATGTGATTATTTTCAGCCAAGTTCTGGAGTTAGAAGGAGCCTCATTTTTTTAAACTTCTAAGCTGATGTATTGACATTTATTGATGATGGATATTGGAGATAATGATATCAGGAAGTAAAAGCCCCACTGAATCTAAAAATGTGTGTATCATGTCTGCGTGTTCAGATTATGTCTCTGAAGAGGGGCAATCAGTCACTGCTTAGGTTTTTAAAGTACCGTAATGGCCTCTATGAGCTGCAGCTGCTGACTGTGTTGGTGAGCAGGCCACATCACAGGGCCAAACTACAAAAACGAACTCCCCGCTGTTTTTAGAGAGCTGTATCTTTGCCTCACGTCTCTCTCTCCGAGCCTCCCCTTCAACTCTCCAGAGGATTTATTTTGTTGTTGACATAACAGGGTTGAGACGCATGTTAGTTGTCCTGATGGACGCTGTTGTAAAGATGTGTTAATCAGGCTTAGTCACCAAAATCTTTGTAATGTAGTGATGAGTAACCTGTTTTCACAGCAATGATGGCCATATGTGATAGATGCCGGTCCTCAGAAGTAACTTTAAGCCATAGTTTTTCTATGTGTTTTGAAATTGAACTCATTTGGTCTGGCTTTTCTTGACATGGATCATCTGAATCAACGGTAAACCTTGCTACACTTCAGAAACTCTGTCTTTCTTATTCTCTCATCTCAGCCAAAAAGTATTAATAATACGTTAGAATAAAACTGCTGTCCCAGCCATTAAAATGTAGTTTGACGACTTAATTAATACCCTACATTTAGAGATTTAATATGCTGTTTTAATTTGAAACTTAGACGATGATCTACATTTTACACCTTTGTAATATTTTTTGCCTTTATTTTATTTATCTATTTTTCCCTCAGTTTATTTGTGTTTTTCACTTACTGATTGACTGTCAGTGGATACTTTCACAACACATCCTTTATAATTAAAGGAACTGAGCAACAACTGAATAATTATTATCTGTATGTGAAGCAAGCTACTCAATAGAAATTGCGTTAATTCCCCTTGACTGTATTTCTCGGTCCCCTCTTCACTCACCTTGGGGTTGACTATAATCTCCAAGTCCATTGCCTTCTGTTCCTGCAGCCTCTTGATAGCAGCCAGAGAGATCCACAGGTTGTTGGTGTTGAAGATCTTGAACTTTGAAACTGATTTGAATTCGTCCACATGGGCCTTGGGGACCTGGGCGATCTCCAGCAGACGCAGTTTTCCTTCATACTGGATCAGCGTGCCGCCCTGAAAATCAGAGTCAACACATTCTATTGACTTTAAAACACAAACATTGCCTGTTTTCCCTGAGAAATTAAATTTTTATAATGCCACTGCATTTATTAATGATTGCCAAAATGGGTTATTTACAGTATTAAAGTTACTGTAATAAAACCAAAATGATCTGCATATTAACTACTACTACAGGATTCGTACAGCTTTTTAAGAAAATTCAAGCACTTTCAAGATACCTAAACCAAACATTTCCTCTCGAAGCTTTTATCATCATGTCTAAATTGTTAATATAAATGCCAGGAGACAACAAGCAAATATGACGACGGGATCGTTTCATTTCAAATATTACATGAGTGATTGTGTAGATGATGAAACACCAGATTATGTTGAAAAATCAAGCATTTTTCAAGGAGGAAATTCGAATTCAAGCATATTTCTAACCTTGAAAACCTAATGGTCAAAATTAAGCATTTTCCAAACTTTCAAGACCAAGTACAAACCCTGTATACTGTGATTTGTTTTGGTTGCATTAGTACAAAGATGCCTCGAGTCTACAAAGAAACGATGCAAAATAATGCTGATACATGGAACAAGGCCAGAACATCACATCCACGCGTAAAGAAACAGTGACAGTACAGCATACTATATATAAACCCAGTCCTCCTCCTCCACATACCTTGACGTCAGCCCGCGTCTTATCCGTCACCTCCATGATGAATTCGCAGCGCTTGCCGTTGGGCTGGCTGACCAGGTGGTGCAGGATGTGGAGGTCGACGGTGGCTCCCAGGTTGTCGATGTTGGACACAAAGATGTACTCCTTGCCCTGTGCGATCAGCTGGTCCAACAGGCCCGAGTTGTAGAAACTGGCGTAAATGTCGCCATGCCCCGGAGGGTACCAGCCTTCTGCGTTTTGCCCATTCATGCTCAAGTTTGTGGCCACAGGGAGGAGGGACTCTTTGTTGATGCGAGGGTACCTGGACAGAGGAAAAAAGTCCACAATAAGATCAGCCACCATGTTTTTGTTTGTTTTAGGCTCTTAAGCTCTTAGTCGCTAACTTTGTCCATCTGTCGTTTGGTGCTGAGCAGACAGTGTGCAGTGGGTTTATCAGAGCTTTTTCATTGAGAAATGACGCCAATGAGAGCAGTGAGTAAAGTCGGGGGCCGTAAAACTAAAACAGTGAACTGAAAGAAGCTAAATTGCTCCGTAGAGCTGAGGGGAACTGCAGAGTTGGGAAATCATTTTCTGTGCGTTTTTCACTGCATGAGACACCTTTCACATTGTATGTAATTATTTGATCTATTGTTAATGTAAAAATATTGGTTAGAGAAGCTTTAAACTAAGGGTTAAAATGAAACCTTTTTAGTTAATTATAATTATAATAATTGTGGGATAAAATATAATTTAATCCAAGTTTAAAGTTACTCCTGGTTGCAACCCACTCTACATGTCTCAAAGGCCATGAGATGTCATGAAATCTTAAACACTTAAATACTTATTGTGATAATAAAATATAATCCAAGTGTCATTTTGTTTTTGATAACAGTTTCCTCCCCTTCTGTTAGTATGTATGAGGTCTGTATCTCTTATATGTAAGTAATAGAGTGCTGCAGGGATGACGTATTTTTGTAGGCCAACCCGGAAGCTAGCATCGCCAAATTCAATTGACAAAAAGCCAATGCAGGGTTTGTACAGCTTTTTAAGAGTAAAATTCAAGCACTTTCCAAGAACCTTTTTTTTATTGTTCCATTGGATTTCTGATTATTGCATAAAATAAGCTCTGTGGCAATTATTATGACCTGATGAATTGATGATGAATTGTTATGATACTTATATGTTTTGTTCAGCAAGATAATCTTCACAAATGAACACCACTTTTATGATTTTTGAAGCGTAAATGCAGTCGTTAGGCTATAAACAAACTACACCAAAAACTCATTCAAGAAACCCATTGACTTTGAGGCGAGGGAACCGGAAATGCAAAAACTAATTTCTGGGACTCTATAGGTATATGTAGTTCTACAGGAAAAAAACAGATGAACTCACTTATCTCAGTCACCTACTGCAGAGCTGTGAATCTCAAGTTAAGTAGATAAACAGCACAAAGAGAAAACAGACTGTGTGAAATCTTTTTGCTTCACATCTAAGGTAAAGCCACAGAAACTAAGTAGCATGCAAAGTGCCACATAAATTTCTTCTTTTCATGTCACTGCAAGACTTCAAACAACGCCGTCAGGAGGTAAACTTTTTAATTTTTTCCAAGAAGGCAGATGAGGCAACAAGCCAAAGAGTCCAAACCATCATCGCTGCGTGCATTAAACTGATCAAAGGGTTTCTAAGAAGGATCTGCGTCAGGTTGAGTTAACAAACTTCGGTGGGTGAGTGGGAGCTGGCTGTGTTTTTGGCAGTTTGAGGATATTTCAGAGAGGAGATGAGCTGGTCAGGTGAGAGGAGCAGCACAGTGGAGGCACGGAGGCCTTTTTAATGGAGGTTTCATTCCAGCCGACTGTTCTGGGAAGACGTTTCAGATGAGTGGTTTTGATATGAGCTCATAGACTTCAAAGGTTTCGTGTCACCTCAGACACAAGTCTTAGAACATTTCATCACGTCCACAAAAGTGTTTTTCCTTTCTTGGATCCAATTTTTCTGCATCAGAAGGGAGTTATTCTTTCCAGGGTACACAAGAAAATAAACATCAGTATCAGTAACAATTCAGTTGTTAGCAGATCTCAGTAGTGAATTTACTTTTTCTCATTTTCTGTTTTTTAGTCTGTTCTCATCTATTGATTGTGGTAAATTATTTTCATTTTATCACGCTTATCCTTAAATATTTTATCTTTTTTTTTTAATTTTCTTCCTTCAGTTTTTGTTAGTTAAAAGACCAGTATGTAAGATTTATAATATTCATAAGTATGTTTTCATTAGTGTATAATCACCTGAGAAAATAAGAATCGTTGTATTTTTGTTACCTTAGAATAAGCCCTTTATATCTACAGAGGGAGCGGGTCCTCTTCCACCTCACCGCTAGATGTCACTAAATCCTACACGCTGGTCCTTTAATACAAGGAAACAGCTAGTTTTATTGGCTATATTTAGCTGGATTTGCATTTAACATTAACATGCTTTTTTTGTGATCTTTGCAGGAATTGGTGTGAAGAAAAGTTTTAAAGAGAATCAAAAACAAACAGACACAGTTATAGACCTTTGAATGGGGCTGTTAAGTTTATTTATTCTGCTCATGATTTTGGCAGGTAACCAGGGAGTTTTGTTTGGCTAAAAAATAATGAAAGTGGATGGACAATTTGGGGATTTGTCTGGTGGATAAAGCAAATTGCTTCCCCTCATCAGCTGGAACACCAGATAGTGTGATGAGCAGTGAATTTAATGCGCTTTTTATGAATTACTCTCACGACCTCGACCACAGACTTCTCTTTGTTCTTCTATTGATTGACATTACAACCACTTTCTCCGTGCTGACAATAAATCCTTGAGCTATAGTACCTCCCCCACCACCACTGCTGCTGTCCAAAACTGCTTTGTACTAAACTCCTTCGGGCACGCAGAACATACAAGTGCTCTAAATAATTCAAGGGAAATAGTAAAAAGCAAGTTCCACTTGACTGACAAATTGGAGACACCAAGGCATTAAATATGAACTCGGCTTCCTCCATACATTACGTGACATTTCCTGTCTGGATGCTGCTGTTCTTGACAGTTCAAGTACAGAATCAGAAGCAGCACACAGCAGGCTATTCAGATACTGAATATAGACCAGTTTATTATTAGAGGAAGCTGAGTTCATTCAGTACGTTTGGGTCCAAAACTGCTAACTAACAGTGTCACGCATGTTTTCTTGGATCCTGGATTTTACTTCCAAGTCTTCTTTCCAGTTTAGTATCCCATCCACTTAGCTTGTCAGGAGTGTTTTCCCTGGGCCCACTGTTACTCATCACGACATGCACTTGACATGTTATTAGCGTGGTCTCTCACCTGCTCTGGTTGAAGGTGTGTATCTTGACACGGTGGTGTGTGTACTTCTGCAGGATCTTCTTGGTGTCTTCATCTGTGTTGAAGGAGTTCATGAGGACCAGGGGCACGTCTGTGTTGTAAGTCTTGTTTAGGTGCTGTGGGACAAACAAACACAAAATATATAAATGCCAGCAACCGTTAGCATTATTTATCCAGGGAAGACTGACTGTAGCAGCAGCATCTTGCACAGTCTTCTATTGTTGGCCAGTGAGCAGCGCTAATGCAGCAACAGACAGTAAATGAGTTTCAAAGTGCGCCTTAACAGTAGTTATTGAGTTATTGATCTGAATGAAAATTTATGTTCAGGGAATGCCTTTTAGGTCAGCTGTATTGGTGGAAGGTCCATAAATATATTTGTGATTTCTCTATACATTTAAGTTGACCCAGTGGACTGTAGAGCTTATAATGGTGGGCTGGCAGGTTGTGTTAAGAGGCTGGAAGACTCCAGGTGAACCACCTTTTCATGAATGGTTTATTCAGTTTGGCATTGTTTGTTACCTTGTTTGCAAAAATGTAATGTAGATTTAGAGTTAGGGCTGATCAAATGGGGTGGTCTTTTCACATATATTAATGCAATATTAATGCTATGCTATTGCTAATGCTATTGATGCGTTACTGTAAGGGAATGCAACATAGGACAAGTAGGACTTTGTAAAGATTATATCGAAAATAAATAAAATTAGAATTAGTTTATAACATTGGAAGACAGGAGTCTATGGAAAGCAGGACAGTAAATATTTGTGTTTGCGTATGCATGTTTGTATCTATATGTAGGTTGGTGCATGTGTGTATGCATGTACATACAGATGTATACAGTGTATGACAGTGTGTGGCAGTCATTGCAGTTGGAAAACAAGTGACATTAGCTGACACTACAGCGACTTACACCAAGTGCAACAACCAAACATTTGAATTCCTGGATCAATATAACACGTAATGAATACTAAGGGGAACAGCAGCCCGAGAGACAGTATCCTGACTGTATTTCTGTAACTTGATTGTGTGATTACAATGCATACAAAGGAGGAAAGCAATGTCTGAGGAGAGATGGAAGCAATCTTTTTACCAAGATAAGAGAAAATTAAAGTGAGTAGAGGAGGAAGCTGAGAAATAAGATATGAATCATTGGGGAGAAGTTGACGTGAGGAAGTTGAAATTCCAGCCTGCGACAGAAAACAAGGAATGATTAGACTTTTTTAAACTCAAGCGAGAACATCCTTTAGACATCAAAAAACCAGGATGGGTGTTGGCTCGCCACCCACTTTATGTAAACCAACACTGCCCTCTCAGTTGGGTAAACTGTGGGTAAACTGACCGTGTATAACTTCTCCACACCTTTCTGTTGATCTGTCAAGACTCTTCAGGATGTTAAAGAGCTCTGTTTAATGATGCACCCCTCCTAGCGCTCTCATGCACATTTATAATGCATTACACACACTAAAACAGAATGAATACTCACAACTCTCATAACTTTCTAGTATGTTGACAGTGGGTGTGTGGAGAGGCAGGACAGGAGGGATGAATGTAAGCAAATACAGCAGGGACGTTAAATAAAATGGTATCATTGCTGAAGACATTTTGGAGGCAAACGCTACACAATAGAACAAGAAAATATATACATATTCAAGATGTGTTTTTTTTGGCATTTTTGCCTGTATTTGATAGTGGTAGTAATTAATTTGTGGAAGTTGCAGGTATGTGGCAACCTAACTATCCTAACAGAAACTTTTGACCAAACACTATGAAGAAAGATTTTTCACATTTTATATACGCAGTTACTGGAACTGCTCAATTTACAATTTTCTTTAAGTGTTATTTCCCCACATGAAGGGTCTAAATGTTGTTTCAAAGCCACTTCCACATAGCCAGGAATAACATTTTGGTGAGGAAATACTGTATCCTTTATTTGCTCTTTTTTTTGTCTGCCTAAAAGTACTAAAATTTAAATATATCAGGAGAGACTAACGATTATGATTGTTATTATCGATTAATCTGTGAATTATTTTCTCATAAATGTATCTTTTGGTCTATAAATTGTCAGTAAATAGGGAAAATGTTCATCACATTTTCACTTCAAATGTCTTGTTTTGTCTGACCAACAGTCCAAAACCAAAAGATATTCAGTTTGCTGCTATAGAAGACTAAGAAAACCAGCAAATATTCACATTTGTGTAGCCACAACCAGTGAATCTTTGGCATATTTGCTTTAAAAAAATGACTAAAACAATTGATCGATTATCAAAATTGCTACTGATTCATTTCCTGTCTATAAACTAATTGATTGAAAATATGTTGCGCCTAAAAATGCAGAAAACAGCCTAAAAACAGTTTAAGTTGCAAAGACCCCTCAGGTCCTTAAAATACCCATTTTCCCTGAAGAAATGTACCATTATCCCTTAGTGTCCTGAGTGTTAGCTACGGCACCTGTTTTCCAGTATAAAACTGTGTGTCAGTTGGACGGCTTTTTTAACTTTAAAAAAGAAGGTGTTTTAATGTGGACTGCATTTTTTTATAGGTTACTCCCAACAGGTCTGGAGATCTCTGATCTTAAAAACGGCCCTGTACCTTTAAGAGATTCTCACCAAAGATTTGCATACAAGACTGAAACAATGACGTTTGAATTGCACTCTTTAACACTGTCTTAACTGCACTTACTTAACTTAACAGACAGTAACAAGAGAGTCACTCAGGTGAAAGCAGTAAATCTTCAGCAGCCAGGTGGCGCCATTCCAGGAAGCCTTTAGTTTTGTCCAATCTTCCATGTCTGCTCTAAGTGAGAGTGTACAGGTCTATGCACTGAAATGGTCCAAAATAAATGTGCATTGAGGCAGCGTGCATGGTGGCTGAGAGGGGCGTTCTCACACAGGAGATGCGGTTATGGGTGTGTGTGTGTGTGTGTGTGTGGGATCCAGTTTCTCTCTTTCTCAATAGGCTGATTCAGCCAGGAGGTAATCTGACCAGACCTAAGCAGAAAATGGAGAGCAGTGACTCGGACACAGAGAGCAGTGTGCTGGGAGGAGAGAAGTGTCCCATGAGGTTTGTAATGAAACACACACACACAAACACTATGCAGCCACACATATCCTATATAAACTCAATTACACAACACCGAGGCTCTGGCGTCATCACCTCTGACAGACTTTATATTCTCAAAACTTAAACCCTCCAAAACTTCTCCTAAAAACTTGAACATGTGATGCTGTGATTGATTTTATGTGATTTATTTATGTTTATTTAAGTTTGAACCAACATGAATCAAGGGATTAATTGTGCGGCTGATGTAGGGAATATGTTTATTGTACATGTCATGTCAGACACACACACACACTCTCCCCTCCTCCAGCATACAGCCTTCTCTGTTTCCCTGCCAACCCCGCAGACCTGCCCGCCTGCACAACAACAGATCCTCTCTTTCACTACAACTCCCCCCAGATATTACACTGAACTCCTTTTAAAAGACCTTCAGCTCTTTTCTCTCCCCCGGCACCTTCGATACATAATGTAATAAAGACTTGTGCCTGGAGGATGACATGCATGCAGCATCGTGGAGAGAAAGGCAGAGGAAAAGACGTGCTTGTAATTTTCTGTTTACGAAAAGGAGAGGTGGCTGATAAAACACTTTTTTTCCCTGTACTTTCTAGCTTGGGGTGATAAAGAAAGTCTAAGCTCCTCTCTTTCTTGTTCTTGAAGGGAGAATGAGACACACATTATTCAAACATCACTATATCAGAGCAAACAACAACACAGTACACGGAGCACATGTTTGTATTATACCAGACGGTCACTTCCTGCTCCCCTGCCCCGCCCATTCTGACATTACAGACACATCTAATGTGCGCTGGTGGTGTGGCAACCGGCCACTTCTCCACTGTTTACACTGCACGTCTGAGTTAGGCAACACCAAACTGTCGAAGCTGCTGCCAAATCTGGGCCACAGTAAGCATGTGATTTGGCTGTCAGCTGACGCTTGTGAGGGAAAAGAGAAATTCAAATTAAAGCTTTTATCCCCTGGATTTACAGATTGAGGAGGGAGGTTTCATGACATCTGAAAATAAAAACAATCAACTAAAGAAACATGAGATGAGAAAAAACTCCCAAGAATCCACAGAAAGTGTCATGGCTGCCTGAACGTATCCATCATTTCTTCCAAATTGAAGATCCATAAACACTTAATTTGGTTCTTATACCTAAATGAAATGAGTGTTTTCACCAGTGAGGTTTGGTGACAGGGTAAAAAGGTTTTGGGGAATATGTACCCAGTGTCTGCTCTGTCATCACAGTGGAAAAAGTAAGAGTAGATCTCCCTCTTACTCATAAGTTTTGCATTGGCAGACCTGCTGTGTCTCTACACTACATGGAGGAGAGGTCTGGCGGATCATCCTGGTATTTCAAACAGTGACTTGTTTGAATTCCTAAAAGCCTTCAGAATAAGGGCCTTAAGTGCATTAAGCTCATCAATGATCTCTGTAAATGGTAAATGTTATTGAAAAAATATTTGGAGCTTGGACAGTTAAAATCTGACATCAACAGTTTGAAAACATGCAAAAAGCATTACTTTAATTTGATATTCGCTTGACATTTTCTTTGACTAAATTTAAACAATCCACGGAATAAACAAAGGTCAAATCTCTGTCAAAATATTTTATTATTATCATGAAGTTTGGGGTTACCTGGTGCACAAGAGGTTTAAATGCAACGTCCCTGGTGCGGTGTGAATCTGGCTAGGAACCTTTGTTTCATGTCATACCTGTGCCCTCTCTCTCCCCTCATTTCATGTGTAACTACTGTCTGCTATTTAAAGCAGGCAAAACGTCCCTAATTGGGAAGCGTGTCCGTGAATTAAGTAATTCCTTTTAAAAGCATAAAAGGAAGTTACAACCCCAAGTAATTCATTTTAAACCTGCGCTGAATGATTTTTGGCCACTAGGGGGCAGCGCAACAAGCTGGAAACACAACATTGATATATTATCACTTTATAAAGCTGATATGGTGAACTCGTTAGCAAACTCTTCTTTTAGCTCTGTTTTGGTCTCCACCAACTCTGGAGGGAAAAAATTAGTCTTTGCCTATTTAAGTCTTTTATTGAGATTTCTCATTAGTTTTTTAGCTTAGGTCTATTTGTAACTCAGTCTATTTTACATTTTGTGGTCTACCTAGTATTGATGTAACAGCAAAATTTTAGTCTATTTTAAATGTTGTGGTCTATTTAGTATTGGTGTTTCATTGTAACAGCAAAATAATTCTGTGTTTTTAATGACGACTGTCTTTATGAATCTGTGATAACGCTGAAAGCTCAATAAACTAAACTATGAATCATACAGAATTGTAATGACAAAAGTCTCTATTTTAGAGCTATGAACAATGAACCTTCAATGTAATGACATCCTAAAAATAATTTCTTCTAATCTCAAGTATTGATATGTTTCTGTACCTCTATCTGCTGCACAGTGAGGTCCAGGAAGGTGTTCTCGTTGCGGACACTGATCAGGCTCTTGGGGCCCTTACATCCCATGCTGGTGCCCAGGCCTCCGTTCAGCTTCACCACCACCAGTTTGTTCAGGCTGTCAGCCACGTTGTCCGGCAGGCCTCGAGCAGCGATCTTATCGTAGGGCTGGATCTGGAGGAGAGGGAGAGAGAGAGGCAGCCAGAGAGTCAGGGAAACAGCAGGTGTACCCATAAAATGCTTTTAAAATCAACAACTTTACTGTTCTTGTAATTTTTACTCTAATTTGTCTTTGCGTGTTTATCACTGTGGTGTCTCTGCACTTCCAATAGACCACCTGTGAATCAACAGTGTTTGTGGTAATTTGATGTCAATTTTTTTTTTTTTTTTTTTAACTGTTTTTACTGCTTATTGCAAACAAATTGGTGAGTTTTTACCCAGGAAATGCAGCACAGAGGCTGCAACAGCTGTGAGTGTGGGCTGATTAACTACCAGATGAGCAATGTAATGGGCTGAATTGACGTGGAAATGTGAAAATGTCACAAACGGTTCATCTGTTCTGCCGCAAAGTGCTTTTTTGAAACAAGAAAGGAAATGCTACATGCATAAAAATACAAAAAGCACAAGACACGTCACACTTTTTCTGGCACGTTTTTGTGTGAATGGTGCAGATAATAGTAATTACGATGACTTAATGCACAACACAGCTGGTTTCAAATGTAGTCTTCAGCACTTCTGTTGGCGAGGCAGCAAAAATCATTAGAGTATGGTGTGTGTGTGTGTGTGTGTGTGTGTGTGTGTGTGTGTGTGTGTGTGTGTGTGTGTGTGTGTGTGTGTGTGTGTGTGTGTGTGTGTGTGTGTGTGTGTGTGAAGCCACACTACTGGATCGATGCTACAGCTCTCACATCAGCGGATTCACACATCATCTATTGACTTCTTTCATTCTCTCCCACAGAGCAAAAAGGAGCGAAGGGAGGATATCAAAGAGGACGTGACTGTCCAAAACCACATAACTATTGGCATTTTGTGAACCAGAGACAATGGCTTGTATAAATTCAGAGGAATGTCATCTTCAAACTAGAAGTCAAACGGCAACAGGGTCAGTTTTCAACAGAAACTCACTGCTTTCCCACTGTTGTGTTTCTCCTCAAGTTTCATTTGGTCATTTCGTTCTTTCACGTTAAAAACTGCGAGCAATGTGCAGAAGCATCCAGGGACAGCAGATTCTAACCAGATGTTACAACAGCTTTTTGTTGTTAGGAAGTGAGTGAGCGTGTCAGTGTTTAAGTCTCGCTCTTAAATGCTCTTAAAATACAACGAATGTTTTTGTGTGCGTTTGTGTGTGTGTGTGTTTGTGTGAGGAAATAAAAAGACCAAGAGTCATCCTGTGTGTCCTTTCCTGCTAAAAGCACAGTCGCCAATCAGTGAATCAGCGGACACACAGCAGACCTCCTGACGGAAACAGACAGTCTCTCCTCTGGTGTTTACCCCACCCCCCGCCACTCCACCCCGTGCTTCACATCACACCAAACGAAGGCCGAGGTTACAAATACAACAGACAACCTTGACACAGCTGCCGCTCACTCTCTGTCCTTCAAAGAGACAGGAAGTGATAATCATGGAGGACAAAAGATGTTTCATGGTCGAAAGTTTCAAAAGGTGTTAACTGACATGCATGAAAGGAATGCAGATAGATGATAAACACTCACTGTTAACGTACATTAAAGTGTTGACTGGTACAAATCAAAGTTCAGGGGGAAGAGAGAGGCTGTCGGTCTGTGTGTTGATCCCCATCCTACCCCTGTACCCCCAGAGTTAAACAGCTTCCACTCGCAGATGTTCATCTCCCTTTCTGGGCAATACAGATACTGCTTTTTTCTTTCCTCCTGCGCGCGTGTGCGTGTGTGTTTCCCAGCTACTCCAGCCAAGTGAGCACAACCCTCAGTGGCCTGCAGGGAACACCTCTTTGGCCAAACTGCTGGATAATACTTCTTCTGTAATATTTTTTAATTCTTAAGCCACCAGTTCTGCTGCAAATATACTGTATTTTACTTTTCACTTTGACTGACTGTCAGCTGTAGGATTGAGCACCTGGAAGAAACCCACAGGACATTTGATCTACAGTAAAGAGAGCCCAGTGATGGATTATAGTTTTGGACTGACACAGATACATGCTGAGGGGTTTCAAAAATGTTATACAACTAAAATATGGTTTGCACAACATGTTAATCAGCATCAGTGGAGGAGGGAAGATGTCTGCATGAGGAGTCAAACTACACTGTTATCACTAAAGTGCAGTGGAAGCACAGACTTGATGCAACTAAAAGAACTGCACAACATGTTTAATTAGTTGTTGACTTAGCTACAGGGGTTAGAAAGTTAGTACACCGCTTCCTGGGATGTGACACTGGCCCCTGGTTTTAAGCTCATTTGTCTTTTGGTGCGTGTGCAGAGCTCATACACAGAGCCCGGCTCTTACGGAGACCCAAGATACACAAGCAAACACGCAACAGTAAAACTAATTCCTACAGTTAATTCAGAAACTCTTGTCCAACTCAAGCCATATCTGAATTACAGTTTGCCTTTAACGTTCTTCAGACATCTCTCTGACATTGAACAACTGCACACTTATCCAAAATGAAACCAGAGCAGCAAACTGCAACCCAGATTAAGAAAGATGTGTTCTCTCTCTCTTATCACCAGCTTATTCACCGCAACATTTGACATGAAAGATTTTGATGGTTTCATACATTTCATTTCTTATTATTGTTTCTGTCATCTTGACTTTTGAATGCTTCCATCTTTTATTTTTCATACTGTGCCACCTATTCGGCTCAGACCTTCTGTAACCCAAGTACGGTTTGATACATGTCTTAACAAAAGATTGTCTTATTTAGAGCTGCAACGATTAATTGATCGAAAGAAAACCAATCTGCAACTATTCCGATAATCTATTAATTGCAAAGATGCAAACATTTGATGGTTCCAGGTTCTGAAATGTGAGAATTCACTGCATTCCTTGGTCTTACATTGTAGTAAATTGAATATGTTTTTATGTTGGACTGTCGGACAAGACATTTGAAGATGTTAACCTTGTGCTTGTGATCAGCATTTTTCATTGTTTTCTGATGTTTCATACACCAAGCAATGAATCGAGAAAATAGAAAATAATCTGTCAATTGCAGCCCTAGACTTACTAATTTCATAGACCTGCAAAGTTCAAGTTCAACTGTGGCACAGAAAGTGAAACATCTTCACACCCCACATGCCACAGTTCATATCCTTCCACCTGGTTCAGGGCCCAACAACACCTTGAAAACATCTCTGCAGTCTGAAAAACACACTTGTCTAGTCTCAGTTACATCAAGCTTTAATCTGAAGGCTTTGACTCAAATACACAGTGATGTCAGTATCTCTCAAACCTGAATACAGTCTCTCAAATGCCAGTGTACATTAAGTGACAAAAAGCAGCTTTTCTTTAAAAAAATCATTTCCAACCAACTCCCAAAATGCTGTTTCACCAGTACGCAGGTGCAACTGCTGTCGTATGTTCACCTTTGCCATCAGGTTACAACATTAAGTGTACATGCAACAACAGTATGATGCAAATTTTAGTGGCTGCAGGAGAAGTTTAACTGGCAGCAACATAAACAGTATTTTAGGCAGGTATGAGGATCTCTCAGTTATTACAGGAATGAGACCAAGTCTTTACGGTAACTTACAGAGCAGGTAAATCCAGTGCTCCACCACACACACACACACCCGCACACACACACCTTAATTACTGACTACCATGCGGCTTATTGTGAAGTCTGGTAGAAGAGCATCATTCTTGTCATTGTTACACAGAACTAATTACTAGATTATTTTGCCAACTCGTCTTTAAGGGAGGTTGATTGTGTTCACATCCATACTGGTTGCATAGTGAGGGAATTATATAGTTTCACAATGTTCCCAAACATACAGCCAGCACAACCAAGGACTCTTTATGACTAAGCAGGGGGATGTTCTTGACTGGCTAAGTCAGTCATCTGACCTCAGACCAGCTGAGAAACAGACCCGACAGAGAATGAGCAGGGACATAATGAGTCTGCGAAGGATTTGCTATACTTGATATTAAATATCAAGATGTTGTTAGATGTTAGAGCTGATATGATTAGTTGAACATTCGATCTTTACGGAAAATGAATTGGCATCTGCGGTCGTATGTGATTGTAAACTAAATATCTTCTGGGCCGTTGGTCGGAAAAAACAAGACATCTGAAGGTGTCACCTTGTGCTTTAGGAAATTGTAATGGACGTTTTTCAGTATTTCCTGACATTTTGTAGCCTAATTGATTAATTGAGAAAAGATGAATAGATAATGAAAATCATAGTCAGTTGCAGCCCTGCACCATATTTAAGTTTACCTTGTATGAAATTACAGTTAGAATTGGAGGACTATAGCTACAATTAAAAACAAAAGCTTCAATTCTTACACTGTTCATCAGATGTGGATGAATTTCAGGTAAATACAGTAAAATTTGCTTGTTTGGTAGCTGATGAAAATTTTACTGCACCACACCATGGTGAAACTAGAGGACCTGGAGTCATCAGAATGTGATGACTGCATGTGTTTTTCTACACGTGTTGTTTCTGGTAAAACATGTTTTGTAAATAGCTAAAATTGGAAAAAAATGTTATAAATGTATATAACACAATCAGGCATCCTTTTGGCACTGCCCATTATTGTGTTTACGAACAATATCATTATCATCCTGTGATTGGGGAGGAATCTCTCTCTCTCTCTCGAAAATATATGAGGCGGCTCAAGAGGAAAAGACAGATCAGGCTTTGTGTTTGTGTGTGTTTGGTTAAGGAGTCTAGTGCCAGGCGAGCAACTGAAGAACTTCTGTCAGTGTTCAGTCAGTGAGCCAGGAGTAAACATGGCCACCAAATGCCACACCGCAACATCTTATCGCACATCACACCGGCTGAACCTGTGAGATTTCTTTGGAAAGAATACAGATTGTATTTCCTAACAGGGGGTAGTAACATCCTATTGGGCAACAAATCTTGTTTTAGTCAGCAGAGCGGATGATTGGGGAATGTCAGGAAAATAAGCCTTAGTGTCCTGGCAAACAATTCCTTTCTACAGACCCAGAATTCTTTTTAGTACTGTTATCAATTATGGTTTGATGCTTTTATATATCATGTTTATGTTTCACAGCTACTTACACTGAACGCAACAGGATAAATAAACCTTAATGCTGTGCTCAGCACCAGTACCACTAGTCAGGAGCCTCACAAATATGAATGAGTGCACCAGTCAAAACCACGCCGCACAAAAAATAGACTTTTTTACATGTTTAAATCTTAAAAAAACTTTCTGATAAGCCCCCCTTTATAAAAAGGGTTCATTAGTTGTAATTAACAGATGTATTAATGGTTAATAAATCATTTACTAATAGTTTATATATCAGTTATAAGCCCTTAATACAAACTGCTGCTATAAATGTGGGTAACTCATTAATAAATGCTTAGTAAGTTGATAATAAATGGATTTTGGTCCAGATCTTTGGAAGCCCTTTTTTGGAAGGTAAGTGGTCATATGGTCCAATCAGTAAAATGAATTTTTCCCTTTTTGACAGGCCAAAAGTTTTTCTCATTAATGGCTTATAACTGATCTATAAAGCACTAGTTAATGATTTAGTATTAATAAAGCCATTAAATACAACTTATAAACCTTTTAACAAGGGAGCCTTAGAAAGTGTTACTGGAGAGAGGTTTCAAAAGAATAAACAACAATGCCCATTCACTTCAAAATGACATAGTATTAACTAAATACAGCTGTGGCAGCCAGATTTATCTTTGGATCTATGTTATATTACTAAACACATCATGTTTTTATCATGCATTGTGAACAATTTTGCCAATCAGTCTGATATTTTTTACTTTTGAAATAATGCATTGACGCAGTGGGACCCTCCCATGGGTTCCAAGATAAATCACCAGTGTCACAGAAGAAATAATTACACAAAATTAAGTTTATTTTAATTACTTTTCTCTAGTTTTTGCCATTTATCTTGTCAAATACTTAATACTTCACCTCTTCAGCCCTCTAAAATTCCTTCAAATGAAACAATCTGAGAAGGACAACCCACGTTTTAGTTGAACTGCTCATAACTCACATCCATATTAAGATATTAATATTACACCTGTGATGAACAGCAACAAGTGCCTCGTTTTAAGAGGTCACAAGTCAGAAAGGTGGTCAAACATTGCTTTAGTCATTTACTATCACATTCAGCAGCCTGATAAAGTGTTCAACACATCAATCTGAGTCACATCAGGCCATTTTCATATTCAGTGGTTTAATCTTAGCAGGGTGGAAAAGCTTCAGAAACTGCACTTCCTTTATAAAAATTCACATGATGGTTTTCATATGTGAACTTTCGTCACATGGTATTTAATAACAGAATTCAATGTTTGAAATGGTCCCATATGAAAATCATTTTATGTCTGTGAAGGATACGAGTTTGTTGTCATGGTATTAAATCACGAGACACTGAAACTAATTCATGCAAGCTGGCAGTGTCGAATCTGATCAAAATTAAAAAACGTGCATCAAGTCTGTGCTGGACGAGTTCAACATTCATGAGTTCAACACCAACTTGATAGACAGTATCACTAAACCAAGTTATCGGTTTCACTTCAGTTTCCTCTTCATTTGCTGATAATGACAATTCATCCATAAATGTTGTAATTGACTACCATGGGAAGAAGAGCAGAGACCGAAGAATATGGCAAGTAATCATTATAAACATTTCACTGTATCCCACTGTAGATCCCAGGCTCTGGCTTTGATTAAGTATGTGATAATGTTAATGTCTCAAGTTTTAGTATCATGTTTAATAGAGCACAATTATGCACTCAATTATAGCTGAAATCCATACTTGGCCACTTTTTTCTTCACTGTAAGGTAATCTTATGTTTTGCCTCAGCACATCTGTAAGCTGATCTTACCCCTTAACAATTGACAGTTGCAGAGTTTTCAATTATCCTGTGAGTCATACTTTCTACCATCACAACAAAATAAAAAATACATAAGGATAAATCCATTCTTCTAGTGAGGCTGTAAACATGGAATAAAAACTGATTTACTTCGCAGGGAATTAAAAAAATAAATGATCATGTCTGATTTATACATTTTTGACTTTGTGTCTCTGTAGATGTGACCATTTTTCTTCCAAGTAAATAATTTGAAAAATATTTAATTCACATTATATACACGGATATGTTTAGCTGAGTTCAACACAAAGTCACAGCAGAAGAAAAAGCAAGAACTTTCTCAGGGTTTAACATACAGCTGGCAAACCAACACTTATGTACTTCTGCTGCTCCACTGGCTACTCTCGAGTGCTGCCTCTGTCTGCTCAACAGTTTGACTGACAGAAAACACTGTGTTCACACTTCAAATATCCTCCCCCTTGAGATCAAACTGAAATCAGATAAGTCTGCACTTTTTTACTCTGTTAAACCTCTCAATGTTGTACTTTGAAGTTCACACAAAACATGGAAACCCAGTGTTCAGGAAACTGAAGGAGAGCACTGAAAGCATTGCCTTGTGACTGAAAAATAAGGAAGACCTACAAAATGAGCTTTTTCAGTGAAAGAGAACAAGGAAATCCTGCACAACCAACTCTGAAAAACACTGATAACTTGGCACTTTAATTGACTTTCTAAATGACCAACCCACAGCACTATCAAAAGGAAACTTAAGCCTCCTGTGGTTCGTCTAGTTTACTGCCAGGAGGATAGTGAATCGTCAATGTACAGTCTACAAAAGGTTACTCTAAGTAATGACTGCTGGAACATTTAAGTGGGGCATTTTAAAGTCAGTTTACCTGAAACTCACAGCAGCAGATATCTTCAAGGAATTTTACTAACATTGTTTTATGCAACTAAGGTAATACACTGACTATACAATCACCTTCTGAACACAGAGCTATGATCACTGTTCCACAATTAACGTCTCAAATGTCTTGTGCCTTAATAATCTACCTTTTAACCTAATTAACCTGAACTTATTGTACCGTAAACCATCTCTCTGTGGCTCTGGATGTTGAACTCCTTTAATCTCATTGGCTGAAATGCTGACGAAACTGCAGCTTATTCTACTGTGCCACTAATAAGATGCTCTGAATAACGTCAGCTGGACTCATTGGTGGCTCCTGTGGGAATCAAACCCCTCTTGCCATCGAACAGTACTGTTTATGACTTGCATATACTTTGTCTTCTCCAGCAATATTCCTCATGTCACTGGGATGGAACAAATAGGACACCAGGGACAATGGACACATTGTTCCAGCTATTATGTAACTGACCCGTTCAAACCCCTTTTCAAGAAAATGCTGTAACAGTGGAGGTGTACGGTTTAGGTGTCTATTGAGGAACACTTGAAACCAGTGAAGAATAGGGAAAACTGGTGCATGTTTTAAGAAGGCAAGGGGGAATTGTACTTTTACCAACTGCAGCACCTGAATCAAGTTACACACGTCATCTAATCTTAAATATTTCTAGATGATAGTTTTTTCCTTTAGATAAGATAAGATAAGATAAGCCTTTATTTTTAATTAATTTTTAAAGTACACCAGTACATTGCTCTGGGCGTTTTGTTACCCAAACTTGCACAACTCTGAACTTGCTTCCAATGTGTTAATGGTTTGTGACACACTGATACTACCTGGTTATCAGCTGTTTACTGCGCTTAAATTAACCTGTCACACCTTGATGAGTTAGATAATTAAAACTTCAAACTCTCCCATCCACGTTATTGGAGTTTTTTTTGGTTTACAATGTCCCCCAAAAGACTATTTGATTCTGAAAATGAACCATGTGATAATGTAATGAAAGAATTCACCATGAACTGACCGAATGAGTGATTTATAGTAAAACATATGAATGATTTCCAGTTTTGTTTGTCTGAGTCGAGTAAAATCCAGAAACAAGACTCAAGTAATGGACAGGCCAGAATGAGAAAAAGATGACTTTCAAGTGGAAAGTAAGGAACCATTATTTGAAAAAAGTTACATCTAATCTTACATAAAATCAGTAGTTTACGTAATACTTAAAAAATGGTAGAAGGTTACTTAAGTCCTTATTCCAGACAACTGCCTCTACTAACTCCACATTGACTTCAGCCAGAAATTTCTGGGCTTTTACTATTCAAACAAATTATATAAAGAGATCAACATTTGAGATGGTTAAACGCAGGAATAGCAACTGGAAGTCATGAACCACAGAACATGATACTGTTGACTTTGATGTTAGGTGATCTTATCAGTGAGGCATTTTCAGGTCATGGAAACGGGTCATAAAGGGAGTTGCATTTTCCATTTCCACTTTATTGGCACATACCTACTTCTGCGAAATCCAGCCCTGTTTGAAGTTGTATTTCCAGTTGGTACAATGTGTTCTATACATCCATTTCTGACTGAAACATTATTGAATGAAAAGGATATCACTGTTGTCTGTTTTAAATCTTGACACTATATACTGTACAAGAGGTACGTGTTTATTACTGTGGGTGCTGCCAGATGTAAGCTGAGTGCTACATATTAAGTGAAGCAACATCCACTGTGGAAAGAAAATGTGACAGAAAAGTTCAAAAGTACGGATGAGCATCATTTCATGTTTTCAAACTGAACAGTGTTTGGTGTCAATGTTGTTTGATGCTTCTGATGCCTCAGCTTCAGCTTGAAGCCGGGCGCTGTTTCATGACAGCTCATCACGATGAGTGACAGGTGCTGGGATAGAGGTTTGATCATCTGAGCCTGGGACTAGAAACACACCACTGACTCAAGGTGAAAAGCTGCATATGGTTGCTTTAATGTGGAATTTTAACCTGCTCGGCGTGCCACATCTGTAACCACCAAAGACAAGACAAGAAGTGTCATAATTTAAACTTGTGTAACATTTGTACTTTTATTGAGCAATGTTGAAGTCTGAAAAGAAGCAGACTGTGATTCTCTGTAGCTCTAAAACAAATGTAAAGAGTTCAGCTGTGTTCAGACTGACATTAGCCCTGCATGAAACACTGAACAGACCACATACACGCAAGCGCACTTTACAGGGTTGCCATGTAATGTGAGCAGCGTCATTCTACTGTTCATCTTGCAATCAGATAAAATGACTGTCACACCGAGAACTTTCCAGAGTTGTAAAAGTCTGCCTCATCATATTAGTGCAGTGTTTTGGGATCTGATAAGCCCTTAAACTCGTGGATGTATTACTCAAACTGGATTTCCTGGATCGTATTTCATCATCTCACCTGTATCTGTCGCAACATGCCGCCACTAACGCAGCCCACTGGTTAGAGCTTATTTCTGTTTTTATTGGATGTTAATTATTTCTTGGTGTATTTATGATTGATCCTGACAAGACAATACAAAAGACAGTGTGCGTATGCTTGGCTTAACCCATCTGTGTATGCACAACACACACTGGAATAGTTTAAACAATAGTAAGATGCAGAAACATGAAGAGCTATTTGCAAACAACGGCAAGTTCTTATAAGGGATGTAAGGGAGTTTTTGTTTTGTCTCCCACCATAAATACATAATATTCTGATTCTCTCAGATACACGCATTTAGGCACAGAAACACCCACAAAAAAACTCCACAAAATAGACTTACCGAGTCTTCTGGAGGTCTTTGTATCTTGATCCACTCTACCGATGGCCCCTTCACCTGCAGAAATCTGTGGAAAAGATTCTTGAAGCCCTCAAAGTCTTTCCTGGACACCTGAAAAACACAAGTGTTTTATTTGAACCTTTATTCATCCCAAAAAGGCAGGTGGAGATTTGCCAAGTCACTAATACAGTTCTGCCCAATCACATACCAAATTCACTTGTCCAGAAAGATGAAAAATGTACTAATTGCTTCTCAAAGCGCACCAACTATATACCATGTTTCTCTAATCGAGGGCAGTTAAACAAGCTGCTAGAAAAGCTGCACAGCTTACACAGTGGCATCTTTGATACCCTTTTACTTCTCTTTTTTGAAATTAGGATAACATTTTGCCATCAGTGATTCCCACTGTGGTTTTCAATCACAAAGTCAGAAAAAAATCGGACTCATCCTTCTTGGCTCTTATTTTATATTCTTTTTACCGTATCCAAAATTTCTAGGATTTAAAGGTTTTATTGCTGCACTGGTGTAAAGTCATAAAAGGATAAAACAGTCAGCTGAAAGCTTTAAATGTAAAATGTGGGTTTGATAATCTGGAATCATACAGTGAGACTGAAGTCACTGTGGTGAAACATGTAGGCTATGTTTACTGAGTGAGAAATTATACAATGAAATGGAAACACTAAGCAATATGTGAAGCTGCTGAACAAGCTGTACTACACATCATCTGGCATATTTGATTATGATTATTATACCATGGATAATTACAGCACTACCCTTTGTTTAACTGGAAAAATAATATTTTCCAAGTGCTAGTATTACGTGTTGTTTATGAAATATTTCTTTGTGACATATATCATAGCTACCAGACCACTATGCAGTAAAATCTTAGCGCTTCACCATATTTTTATCTCTATGCTATATGAGATATACACTGATATTAATTGAGTTTATGTATATGTATTTAACATGTGTTTAACAAGATGTAAGTAATGTATGTGTACAATACACATATACAGATAAAACATCATCCGGATGTGATGTAGGACCTTGTGAATGTTACTGAGAGACGTTTGGTCATTTTAAACAAGACATGGTGATCAGGGTGGGAAATTAACTTTTTAAAATGTGAATATGAACCAGCCACTGACAGATAAATGTTCAAATTCAACGAGCCACTCAATAGTAAATCATTATTTTGTGTCTGAAATCTACCAGTCATTTTGATATTTTACCAGCATTTGGCTGGTGGCTGGTGCTAATGTCCATCCCTGATGGTGATCATCAAGACATCTCTTATTCATTTTTAATATACCCACAAAATAAGATAAAAAAGGACAAGAAAATAGACAAAAGGTAATGATGACAAAAAAAATGTAAAATGCCTTTTAAAGGTCTTGAAAAAGGTTAATAATTGATTTAAGTGTATATGTGTATTAAAAACAAACAAAAAAACCCATGTAAGTGGTCTGCTTCAAATTCACATTTATGTCTCTTCACATTGGAGACCGGCCCAGTTCAAATGGTAACTAAGAATGTGTGTGTACTCTACAGCTGTGAATGTAGCTTACATAACCGTTAGTGCTTACTGAAAGCACAAAGGCTTTTTTCTGTTAACACCTTCGAGTGAAAGCGTGTATAAAGTACTGGGCACATCTGTGTGTGACTGACTGAATGTGTATCATTCCATCTTTTGTGTTTGCTGGTGGTTTGAGAGTGCCTGGTTAATATCTGAAAGAGGCAACTGTCAAACTCTGTGTGTTTGTACGTGTGTGTGTGTGTGTGTGTGTGTGTGTGTGTGTGTGTGTGTGTGTGTGTGTGTGTGTGTGTGTGTGTGTGCGTGCGTGTGTTCAGTCAAGCTATTTTTAGTTTTATGCCAAAGGAAACTCAAAGAAAACAGATGAAATGATGGTCAGTCTAGCTTTCTTGCTGCTGTTTAAAAGACTGTTTTTAATTAATTTGCTGCTGTGGGCTGAGTAGTGTCCACTCCCAACACCAGAATTCATTTTCGGCTAACATGACACATCCACAGGGTCTCAGTTGGGCTGGAAGTCTCTAATGACGCATTATATTATGATTTAAGCTGTTTGCTTAAAAGCCTCGCCTACTGTAATTTTATGACGTATAGTTAATGTATGCGTGTGTCTGTAAGCATGTAGGTGGAACCCTCATTGGCACTGTGTTGCAGTATGTGTCACTTTTGTGTTTTCCCAGTGTTCGTGTGTGACCCAACCACCCTCTAAATCACAACCAGATGGTCGGAGAGAAACAGAGGGAGGGAGTGTATTAGCGTGTACCTCTCTCTCGGCGCCTGTGGTGGTGTCCAGCAGTTTCTCCAGCTCGGCGTGCATGGAGCTCTCCAGCTGCTGCCGCATCATTTCCTGGAACTGAGCCATCCCTCCTTTGGCCACTCCTTTACTCAGACCTGGACAGGCAAGAAAGTGGAAGATGGGAGAGTGGAAGATTTTTTGAATTCTAGATTCTTACCGTCACCTTTACTCGTCTTATCAACTTACGCCATCTGTCTTAGTGTAATCTGCCACCAAACAAAGCTATCAAAGTGAATTTTTGTATGTTGGATTAATGAAGGTCTACTGATATTCTTCCAAATGTTAAAAAGTGTTCTGATTTTACTACAGAAGGTAGAAAACTCAGACGTCTAATCTGCAATAAACTGAATCTAGAGCTTCAAAGATTAATCAATTAGTACATCAACAGAAAATTCTTGCCACCTATTTTCATAATCGATTAATCATTTAAGGGATTTTTAAAGCAAAAATGCAAAAGATTTAATGGTTCCAGGCTCTTAAAGGTGAGAAGTTGCTGCTTTTCTTGGTTTTACATTTTTGTAAATTTAATATTTTTGGGTTTTGGACTGTTGGCCAGACAAAACAAGACAATGGATGACGTTGCAACATCTACCTGACTGACTGACTTTTGTGTTAACACATAACTATTGCATGTGTCAAGTTTTAAAACATAGATGAGCTTAAAACTGGAGAAAACAGGCAAAATAGCCTTTTGTGACATTGATTATGGTTGTGTATCTCAGAGCCACATTTGACTGTCTTAAGGAGTTTTAGTATAGTTTACATGTGTAAAAATGATAGCTATTAGCTCATCACAATATATAGGGTCGATATTTTACACAGAAATGGCAAAGATATTTTAAGGTATTTAAGAAACAGTGTTGCCATTGCATAGGTTGTCCACAAGTTCATTTTTCTAACAGTAAAATGTCCCGCTCAGTGCATATCATCATAATTTAACTTAAGGCATCCTTATCATTAAAATGGCTGTTTATGTTGTGTGTTTATGTTAATATGTATTTTGTTTTAATCACAAATATCAATATCAGTATTGGCCTCAAAAATCCAGCATCATTCAGTCTATGGTAAAAATTAAAGGAAGTGAAAGCAAAACACCTACAGCTCTGTATAGTTAACACAGCTGTGCCACTATGACTGGCAAACTGTGACCAAGTAGTGTCATGATACCTCTAGACAAAATAGTTCTGAACCCTCTCAGAGTCCTAATCAAGCTCAAAAGCCCATGAGACAGTTTGAGTGCGATAAAAGAACATAAAAATGTGACCTGTCGAGTCTGTTTGGTTTTTTTGTGGTGTGTGAGATTAACGTTTTGGTCATGAGACATATTTGCATATCATCAAAAATGCAAAATAAAAGTTAAAAACCAACCTGAAATTAACACATACCATACTATTCATGACCGAGAAGCCTAATAGGACCATTTATTGGCAATATTTTAGAAAGTAAAAGTATTTTAGAGATAGTGTGAATAGGAGAGGAAGAGTGTTAGAGACCTTGAGAGTCATCACTTGACTCAGTACGGTGCGTATTGTATTTGATACCTTAAAGACTCTTGCCACTCTGTCTTTCAGCACTCTTCTCATTGGTTAGCAGAGTAGCACAGCAAGCAAACCGGAGTAAACTTACTACAGAATAATTCACTGCTTCTGGCACACAGACAAAAAAAACAACAACAGGAAACTAACCTCTCTGGTAAAATGTGACAAGACAAATCCCATGTCACCACGGATTGACAACGGCAGCAGAAGGAAATGCTTCTGGATTTACGGCACACCAGGTTTTCACAATCCCTGGTTAAGCTTTGGTTATTGTAGACAGTAATATTTTAAGATTTTATGATACCTTACATTCACTTTTTGTTAACAAGGGCAGGTAAAAACCAGGCGCCAACAAACCTGCTGTGACTGTGCCAAGTCTAGATGATCCATAATCAATAGATTAATGATAGCATTTTAGAAGATGTATCCACTAATCTATTGTTTAATGGATAAACTACTTTAATTAATCAATTAATTGTTTAGTCTATATAACATGTCGAAATAATGACAAATGCCCAATGCACAATTTCCTAGATTGCAAAAGCTGTATCTATTACGTTGGCAATTTTTTACCTCATAATCTATTTTTATTTACCGATTTCAAATGTTACAGTCGGTCAGTTGATTGATTGAGCAAATCGACTTCTAACGTCTACAGGTAGTAAGTCAATGTGACAGCTAACCAATCATCATTTGGAGGTCCAGTTCTCTTCTAAAGACCTAAAAGTAATAGTGGAGTGGTTTCAGAATATAGGAAATGTGATCAGCAACTGTGCCCAAAAACCATCTGTCATTGGCATGTGGTTTGCCTAGAGGGCTGAATGCTGTTTTCATGGCAGTAATGTGCAAGTTACTGGCAGGCTGGCTTTTAATAGACAGCATAGACGGGGAAACTAATAGACACCGTATAGATACAAAAATACATATATAAGCCTGAAGGGGTGAAATTAAACCACTGAACAAACTGGAGAACTTTGACCAGAACTCCACCTGAATTTAAAAGGTCACGTCAATCAGCTGTGGACTGATTTGAATCAATCACAAATATTTTAATTTAATTAGTCAGGTCCAGCATGGTGCGTTCCTGTACAGATGGGAAGCTTCACCATTTAAGAACTTAGAGTTCACTACCCATCTCCATTGCATTTATGAGATACGGTATGAAGTTGGCAAGGATGATGATGATGATGTGGTGATACAAAGGATAATGTAAAAAAAAAAAATAATAATAATGTCCATTCAACAACTCTTGAGTCTAGGATATCAGAGCTGTCATCCCTCACATGAAGGCATCAATCAGTGTTTTACACTTTGACAGAAATAAAACCGCTCATGTGATGGATCAGTATGTGAGGCAAACTTCAAGTTTCTGCTAGTTGATTTAACTACTGTAGCCTACTGAAATGAACAAAAAACAGTGCTTGCTTGGAAGGCAGGTAGGAAAAACAGATTAGAAAATGTGGTTGGCTTTAAATGTTTGCCATTAATGTGGATGAAAAAGACATTTATTTGCGTGTACATCTAAAGTTAAGTGTTGAATATATCCTCCACAACACTACTTACCTTCTACATAAAGTGCCATGTTTCAGCTGCCAAGTAGCGACCAGTTCAACAATACATACGATTAATAAGATAAATCCAAAACAGAGCGAACCGAGACGCTTCAAATTAAATAATCCAGAGAGAATTCACAGTTAAAACGCTGAACATACATCCCGCAAATGAATACAAAAGTTTCCTTGAGGTATCCTAAAAGCCAACTGATCACTCATTCAGAGGTGCACAGCCCTTTAAGTCCATTCAAAACTGAGGCTCTGGACGACGAGACGTCCCGTCTACTACACGTACTCGTAAAAAAAAAAAAAAAGGAGCAAGACGAGGACACAATCATCCGATCACACTTATCTCCCTGGCTAGCAGCCAAACGTCGTCTATGAACACGAAGCTGGGACGGATCTAGCAGGATCTCTGATTGCTTTGGGTGTCTGCCTCTCGTTTCCCAGCCCCAATACTGTAAACCACGTCACAAATTCTGGCTGCGAGCCCCAACCTCTGGCCGTGCTTTTCTTTTGCCTCGCCCCCCTCCTGCTTTCATTTTTATTACCTTATTGCCACAGAGTCGGTGATTTTCAACCCCCTTTTCGCTTACACTGCCCGCAAACATCCCGTCGATTATTAACCGGTGAGACGCACACTTGTGAGTCCACCCGCATGACCTGCCTGACGGGGAACTTCAGAGGCTAGAGGCTGCGGAAATGAACGGCTGACGGACGGACGGACGGAGGGGAAACAAAGACCATTAACGCTGCCTTCACGGTACACCCTCGACAGACACGGAGACCTCTCAAATCAACGGTGGTACCGTGAACACCACACGACAACAAAAACAAAACGACCGTTTGCGATTAAAAGAAAAACCGTTGAGCTACGCAGTAAGCTAACCCGAAGATACGACCCTCAGCACTACGAGCTTGGGAAAACGGGATAATGTCAAGAGGCAGTGTGATAAAATGTTGTTAAGATTTAAAGCCGTTTCTTACCGTGTGACCGTAGGATGCTGGCGGAAGAAAAGTCGACGGGGTCGGGCTTGTTCCTGCGGGTCTGACGGACCGCGGTATCCCCGCAAAGCAGACAGCGGAGTACACGCAATAGGTGTTTTGTTTTCACATTAAAACGCCGGGCTTCTGGTTCGCCCCGACATCGCCGAATAAAAAAATAAATAAAAAACAGCAGGGCAAAAAATTGAAGAACTTTAAAAAAAAAAAAAAAAAAAAAATACAGGTGATTAGTTTGAAGATATTTTACACTACAGTGCCATTCCGGGCAGGGGCGAATGGGAACGATGCGGGAGGATGGCAGCCAATGAAAAAGCTGTTTGCCTGTGACGCAGATTTGACTGCCAATAGATTTCTGCAACGTGCAATATGGTTACCGACAATTCCGGCTTAGTTTTCCTAGTTAAAGACTGCTGGCTTGATATTGAGTTTTTAAAGTACCTGTTAAACTTTTGAAGTACGTCCATATATTATAATGAGTAGTATAAAACTTGGCTGTGCAGCGGTCAACATTCCTCTAGATACACCAGATTTACCCCACTAATGTTTGAACAGTGAATGTTATTGGTAGACATGTCCCCTTTAATGATTGACCGTTTTTAAATCAACAATGACACATGAGACACATGATTTCAACTAATTACAGAGGTTACATAATGATTCCTCATTCTGCTGGGAAGGGAAAAAACTAGGAAATACTGCCCCTGCCTGGTGAAACTGTGACATTGTGCTGCTCTTCAGCTCCTACTGTAAAGTATTTTACTCATATTAAGTGTCTGCAAATACCTTTCACCAGGGCTGGACAGTACAGGTAACAATATGTCATATCCTGGGTTTGTTTAAAACATTGGGCATCGTGATACACAATTATGTTGTTAAATGACTGATGGACTGTATCCAAGTCAGATTTTTCCGAGAATGACGTCTGAAATACTGAAGAATCCCTGCTGGAAATGACAGAATTACCTTGCAGTCGTGTTTTAAGTATCAATTTAACATGACATTATTTTCTATACCCATAGGACTAACTGCTGCAGACAATATACTGGTACTCGATGACTACTATCATATTTGCCCCCCACCACCCTGCATTCTTCCTTTTCCTAACATTAAGAAAACCTGGAAGTTTGTGTCCATCCACCTAAATATCCCTACTAATCTGATGCAGGTTGGTGAGGGACTGGAGCGTTTCTTTGCATACTCCAGAAGAGAAGCGGGGTAAACCCTTGACAGGCTGTAAATCTTGTATATTGTGTTGATTGCATTTTTAACTGCAGTGCAGAGTCCAAGACACATTTTCCCACAGGGACAATAAAGTATATTCTATTCTTCCATCACAGGGCCGATAGAGAAATATTCACACCTACGGCCAATTTTATCACAAATTCACCTAACATGCCTGTCACTGGGAAGAAACCCACACAGACACAGGGAGAACATCCACACAGAAAGTGCCCACCTGGCTGGCAAACTTGAACCCTGGGCCTTCTTGCTATGAGGTGACAATGCTAACCACTCAGCCGCTGTGCCGCCTAAACCTAGAAGTGTGGCAACTGAAGACATTGCAACTACATTGGTGCCTGTTTGTTTGCCTGTAAGATGGCAAACACACTTGGAAAACAAATGCAAAACCATGAAAAAACACAACTACATTGTTCAATTTTTTATTGTTTCAGTTTTAAAAGTTATCCATTCCAGTGTGAGGACTTAATGCATCATTGACTATATGTAACAACCATCCATGTTTCACTTACCCCCAGAGAAAAGTTATTGGAAAATAGCTAGTAACAAATTTGGTGGATATACTGTATACTTAAAGTGGAGTAATACTTGTGCGTCATTGTGTACAGCGGGCCCTGCTGTGGGTGTCTCTGGTGGCTACTGAAAAGGGGACTAATACCGTGCAATTATTTATAGCCAAAGTAAACCTAGTTACCTTCTTTTTTCCCCACTTTGTGATAGACAGCACCGGTTTGTAGTGCAAATGGCTTTGCCAGATCACAGAATATGTCTGGTGAGACAATTTCTGAGCTTTTGTTTAACTTGCATAATGTTGACTTTACTATCAAGAATCACAAACACAAGCAACCCAAGCTAGCCATTTACAGTCTCCATTTGGTATCTCTGTAGCTGCTGTACATTTCCGAAAAGGTGCACCTTAGCATACCTAAAGCAGCGGTGGCTATGTGCATAGGCTAATTTCTATGCCGTAGCCTCCCAATGCACAAGTATATATCCATCTTCACACTCATAAACACTGACTCACACTCTCTCTCTCTCTCTCTCACTCAGTCACACACACATACAGTAATGCAGGGGTTGGTGGAGTGCTTTATCACAGGCGTGCATCTGGAGTTTTGGGGCGGTCTAAGTGCCTGTTGGGTTGCCTTGCAGGGTCTAGTCATACTCCCAGGAAAGACACAGCTGTGTCTCTCTCCTCCATCAGCTCTGCTGCTGTCGCGTCCATCTTCGATTGGGAAAAGGTGTTGATGGCCAGGCCCTCCACAATCTTCCAGGTCTTGTCCTGAGGAAACAGTAAACTTTCATAAGTTTTGTATTTTGGAACATATACTTACAAACCTTAACTTACAAATGTCCACTGATGACACTATCTTTTCTAAAACCACACTTGGTCAAGGTTTCATATTTTAAGGACAAACACAATGTCGTTTATTGCTGGTTATTAGTTGAATTCAAAGCATACTGTAGGCTGCTAGATGAGTGAACAAAAGGTTAGATCAGTCTCACCTTGATCTGGACAGGGAATGAGTAGATGAGGTCATTTGGGATTCCATAGGAGTTGCCAGAGGAGTAAATACCCATGGAGATGAACTCACCCTGAAAAAAAGAGAAGAAACTGGTTGAAACTACATTTAAAATATGTTTCTTATTCCAGATATGGTTGACAGTATGTGGCAACAGGCAGACATTCCCGTATCATAACTATAGTGTAAATAAATATGGTGTTTACCTCGGGGGTGCCTGACCAGATGTCTCTCATGTGGTCACAGATGGCCTTGGCTGCAGACATGGCGCTGGACAGCTTCCTGGCCTTGATGACTGCAGCACCTCTCTGCTGCACTGTCTGCAATAAAAGAACATGGGCCGTTACATGAAAATGCAGTGGCAGTCAATGGGCATGTGAGCAGAAGAACTGAGTTGAGCATCTAATTTCGGTTTTATTTGTCAAAGTTTTGAGAGAAAGGCTGAAATGTCTGCAGCAGCTATCGCTGGAATTTGGTCAGTGGTACTCAAAGCATGAAAAAGTTACATTTGAAAAACTACAATTTCTGAAAGTTTCTAAAACACTGTCTTTTGTCATTGTCAGTCCTATGGATAAAAATCTGATTCAACTGCTTATCGTTTATAAAAACAGCAGATTTCTTGTGACCGAGGTTTGAGTCAATGTGCATTTGTTGAACAGGCCAGGTTTAATTTTTTTTGTACAATTACTTCTCGTCAAATATACTTCCTACATTTGATTATTTGATTTTAGAAAATCTATCTAGAATTTTCTGTAAACAGTGAAAATATTTTTACTGTGTGTGATTTTCCTATACTTTAGCCGACCATATTGTGCATTTTTGAGTGGCTGACACAGGAGCTGTGTATAAATGCAAAAGGTATCTCCCAGTCCAATATATTACAGTAAATCTTTAACTCACAGTGATGAAATCTCCTTTAAGCCAGGCATCATCCTTGACTGCATCAAAGCAGGCAAGCTCATTACCAGACATGTTGACCATGCAGTGATGCACGTCTGGGTACTGGGTGGACGAGTGGTTGCCCCAGATGATCACATTCTTCACATGGGTGGCAGGAACGCCACAGCGCATCGCCACCTACAGGACCGGAGCATAAAATGACAGAAAGCAAATTCAGGTTTCACGATCAGTTCAGACAAAGAATGTGGCAGCTAAAAATCTGTGAGTCTAATTTGTAACGGAAAGTGGGAAAAAGGGGGTCTAAAGGCACCTGAGAGCGAGCCCTGTTGTGGTCCAGACGGGTGAGGCAGGAGAAGTTCTCTTTGGGGATGGAGGGAGCAGACTTGGCTGCAATCAGACAGTTGGTGTTTGCAGGGTTTCCCACAACTAGCACCTGAAAACACACACGCACTTTAAAATACAACCTGAGTGACTCATCTGATTTAACACAACATAAACTCTTCATTGTAAGAGCTCACCATTGGTCCTATGTGCCTCCTTGGGATAGATTTGCTTGACTTAAAAGCAGCTGTAGATTTTATATCTTATTCTTACCTGAGTGGAGCCTCTCGTTAAAAAAGCTAACTTGTAATATGCTTAATATCATAAAAGGGACAAAGAAATATGGTTACACATTAAAAAATAAACTGTAGTTTGATGCGCTGTCTGCCAACATGAGAGGTCTGAACAATTGGAATCAAACCAGCACAAGCACAGTAACAACAAGTGTTTAACTACAGGGAACATTTCTACATCCTTGAAACCAATGTAACACAAACAAGTGGACGTGTCAGTAATTTTGCATGTCTATAAATGTGCGTGTCTATTAACTAAGTCCTGCGTTATTACCTTGACGGTCTTCTTGGAGTACTTCTCCAGGGCTGTTCCCTGGCTCTTGAAGATGGCCACGTTGGCTTTGAGCAGGTCCTTTCTTTCCATGCCCTCCTTCCTAGGCATGGAGCCCACCAAGATGGCTGCGTCCAGGTCCTTGAAGGCCACTTCCTCCTTGTCAGTGGGGACAATGTCTGTGGACAGAGAAAATTAATTAAATTACTGGTGCTGGTTGAATATGTTTATATACCATTGACAGTCATCTAAAAGAAGTGCTTTGCCACCGTTTGGGATGACATTTGACACACAAGGTCTCAAACTTTTGGCTGTAAGTCAGTGATTCAGTGTTTATTTTTCAGTTGAAATAAAATTACAAATTCAACATAGATGATGACATTCTACAATCTCCAAGCCCTAGCAGATTTCCACTTGACTGGAACCAAACAGATAGTGTATGTTAATAAGAATCATTTGTGCAACTGGTATTAGTGCTGTCTCTTGGCCAGGTCTCCACTGTAATACAGAAACCAATAAACTTCATACACTCCCTGAAACAATACACGAACAGTACACGATGTCACACAGCCAAAGTCTTCTCTGTCCACATAGTCTGCAATTCATCACTATGACAAGTCCTGCTTAAATAGTTTAAAACCAAACTTAATGGAAAGCTTTTCATCCTTTCTACATGCATACAATTTTGAGAAATGTATTTTGGACGTATCACATGTGTGACCAGAATTGCACTGTATGGCTAGGCCCATCTCAGTGCATGAAGCGTTGTCTTTCCAGCGCTGTTGGTTAATACAGGGGCCTCTCACAGCCCCTGTCCAAACAAAGCAAAGGACAGCACCATTTCAAAGGAAAAATTCCAGGTCACAATGGAGATGGCACATAATGGCGCCTCACGACTGCTGTCATGACAGAGGTTACAGTGACGACACTGAAAAACCTCATGGAAACTAAAAACAGTCTTAAAATTCTTACAGTGACACATATTTGGTCCTCTAAGTAAAAGCATTTGATCAAATTTCCAAACCAAGGAAAATGTAGCCGTCTTCTCCAACATTTAGGAGTGCTGCATAACTGTCCGAAGCCAAAGTAGCTCCCAGCAGGTGGTGAATGATATTCTGGCAGGTGTAGAAATATATGAAGTGTTGATTTCAAGTAACAACAGGTTTCTTCAATGATAGACTGATTCAAAAATCTTGTGGCTGATATCAAAACTGCAGATCTTTCAATTTACACTTGAGTGAAAACAAGGAGATAAAGTACAGTTGCAAAATTTATTGTTTGGGATGTGCAGCAACTATAATAGCATTTGTCCATCCATTACTGTGCATATTAAGTCATTTCAAATAAATGTTATGCATGTACAATCCTTGATGTTGTGGTCAAATGGCACAATTTGTGTATAAAGAGTGATTTTGAGATGCTTCATAAATACAGCCCTGGCTCCTTCCATTCAAAGTGTTTGCTCAGTAGCAATGAGCAGAACATTACATTAATGCTGTCAGAGTAGAGATTTATTCTTCCCTGAGGCAAACCATGCAGAAGTTGTATGCATTCTTACAACTTCAGCATGTTGTATGTAAAGAACTTTAAATAAAAACGGTCCACTACATCTTTACCCCAGCATCTCTCATAACTACTGTTGTCCTAATGACATTTAGAGCCTCCAGAAAGCTGAAGACTATGCAGAAGCCTTTATTCTATGCGAAACATGCTGGCATGATGATGGCACATGCTTAGGATGGAGGCCAGAGCTACAGTTATTGGGGGTGGGAATCGTAGCATAACTCATTATTATTATTATTATTATTATTACTGAGTCATAGTAAGAATGTTACATTATTATTAACATGAAACACTGTGTACAAAAATGACAGTATCAGAAGCAAAACAATCTACAATATACATATGCAAAACCATGAAAAAACACATATTTGTGTAAATTAAGAGGAAATCACAACTCGAAAACTGCAACATAATATACACTATTATATATATATATATCATACACTATATTATGAATAGATTTTAACATCACAGACAGTGTGTGTAGACTATCTTTTTAAAAAACAACCACAGCAACATGTACACATGCTACCATTAAAATGGAAAAAAGCTATAAACATGCAGAAGGCAGACATCCTAGAGAGTCAATCTATAATAATATTAATAATAATAAGTAAAATCAACAGTCTTCATGTTTAAGGAAAACTGTGATATTTGATGCCAATGTATCAATAACGTATGCAGACAGTATATCATATTATTTTATACTGTCAGTTATTTGTCCCACCCATAAATAGTTACCTCTCAGAAGTGGGAGGGCACAGTCCTGCAGCTCCATGACAACACCCTCCAGGACTGACAACATAGGCGTAATGTCCAAAAGGAGCAAGATGACTGGCTGACAGAAGGAGGAGGGAAGGGAGCAGGCAGTGTGATGAATGGTATGAAATGAATAAAACATGCTGAACTGAATTTAAATGCACTTAAATCATAATTCCCATGTATAATGACATGGCAGTGGGGGACTTAAGTTGTCTCTGGAACAGAGTGTGAAGGCCTAAGCCGTGTGCCAAATGGATCAAGTGGTTTTAAAGTTGGCCTAAGACTCTTGGCACATTTTATTGACTTCAAGGACAATCCTGGCTCTTCCTAGGGCGCATGCACAAGCAAGTGCAATCTGATCAATTCCCAAAGGGACAACATCTATTCAATGTCACCCCCCCAGATATGACCTGGAAAACTTGTGATATTAACAGCCGTTTACTGGGGGTTGTGAGTATCCTATGCATATCTTGTGACACTGCCCTTACACTGTCTAATGAGAAAAGGGAATTGTGTGTGTGTGTGTGTGTGTTATGCAAGCAAGACAAAGCCCTTCTATACCTGATCCTTGCCAAAGACATCTCCCTTGGCAATGCTGAACAACAGGGAATAGGCAATCTGCCCAGCAGCGCCGGTCACCAGAACTCTTATAGGCTCAGACTGCAAGACACAAGGCAAAGGACACCGCTGTTAGTACTATTAGCATTGATTTCACCAGGAGGACAGGTATGAAAGTGACAGTGTAACTGTCCAGCGCACGTGGGCTGGGTGTCTCTTCTTGTCAACAGGATTTACTAAAAGCAGGGGGTCGGTTCAAAAATAGACTCCTTCCATACAGGACTCAGTGTTACATAACAAAACCAGGACATACTTAGGTCATCAAGTTCATCGCCATCTTTACCATTCATTCAGTCCTCAGAATCACCAGCCAAGCAGCCTCAAAACAAACAAAACAAACAATAAAGAACAAAATAAACGTGCGAGTCCTAAAGGGGTTGGTTACGTCATGCCGCGAGCTGGACTACAAGTGTCGTTAAAATCAGTTTGCACAGCTAACGTCGACGATCTTTTCCAAACTCCGCGAACTGCTTACTCGATCAGTTGGAATAACTGCGGCTTCGTCTGCCTTACAACGCGTTACTGAAAAAATAACTCTCCACTCACCATGTTCACACGGCAGCTAGGACCGTCCTCTCTCCCACTTCTCCTGAGACCTGGAGCTCGACTCCTATTTATCGCCTCCGTTGATCACGACACTTGTGGCAGTCAGACGGCAGATTGAAGAGCCGGGAAATTGTAGTGCTTGATGGTTAATGTAGTCCTTCACCAGAAAGAACAAACTACACAACAAGTAACGACGTAGATAGGTTAAATAAAACGTCGCTATCGGCAATACTGCTATTACATAAGCTGCACAGGCAGGCTTCTACGGGACATCGCTATTTAATGAGCTAGCTGGCTGCATTACAGACCGCTACAGGGTCGCTAATGAGCTAGCTGGTTAGCATAGCCTGTTAAGTACCGCTTGTTGTTGCTTAGCGACCTGTATCCAGGGGGAGGGAGCTAGCTAGCAACGTGAGTACCAGTTTGTCAGTTACTTTAGCTTAGCCACTCGTTAGGAGGATAGGCGGGAGGCGTTAACATGAGCTATGAGTGTGAAATTAAAATGGTTAAACGTAAACGTTTTCAGTCGTTAAGTTTGGACAATGCTAACTAGCCGGAGCCGTTCACGTGTCAACCCAATCAAACAAAAAAAAAAAAAAAAAAATGGCTAACTGTAAATGTTCGCAGTGGAAGTCGTGCGTTGAGTTTTGCAGTTGCCGTCAGTGTAACGTTCAAAAGCCACCGAAGCTGAGCAGCACAGGAGAGAGCACGAACACCTTTGCAGTTTGTCACTGAAATAATCAAGGTAAGTTGGTGAGAGTTACCTGCCTCATCTCCCCCCCCAGCAGTCAAACACAGGATGGCTGTCTTGATTTCATTTAAATGCTTCTTGCTTGAACTTTTTACGTTGTGTTGTTATCAACCAGAGGTCTTCAGTTTCCCAGAAGCATAAGGGATGACTTAATGAAGCCTTTTATAATAGCCTTGCTAAGTGAAAGACTTCCAGTATCTCTTTATTGTCCCACAACTGTTAAATTGTATGCATGCATCACAAAATCTGTTTGCACATCAAGATTTTGATCTGTTGTTTTCAAAGCAGTCTCCTCGTCTTGAGCAGGGGAGGTGTAGAGTGTCCCTTTCTGCTCTCGTGTTTTGAGTTGAGAGGACCCCTATGGAGGCCCAGTGTTAGGCGAGCGTGGTGATCAATATTTCATGGCCTCATTACATGACTTGAACAAAAAGCAGAGGAGATGGTGTTACACCTGGCTGGCGTCAGACGTGGGCTCACTGCAGGCAAGCCTGGCTGGCTGTCTGCAGAGTTAGGACACTGTGCCAAATGATATTATGGTTGAAACGGATTCTTCTTTTGTATTGGCTGTGTATATTTGGGGTTATTTGTAGGCTGTGCAGTCAGATATTATTTAAAGGTGAACAAATGTGATGGAAACAAAGGTGCACATTTACTGTATTTGCTGGAAGGAATGGATGATGGATGAGTGAGATTAAAATAATCTTTGACATATTGATGGACAGCTGGAGTCTGTGATGTGTTGACACACACAGTGGAGCTTGTCCAGTTATCAGGAAGCATGAGGTGAATGTCAGGACTATAGGGACCCTTGATCAATAAGTTGCAGGGCTGTTGTTCTGCAGGTGGCTCTGACCTCTGACCTTTTGCAGGGAACTTCCCAGCATCAATCAATACAACATCACTAACAAATAAACCACATATCCCCTGTGGCATTTAATTTATTTTATGTGCAGGAGAGGGATGAGGGGATTTGTTAGAAAGTTGTCAATGAAGTGTGAACACTCATAGATTAAGTTAAATTTTATGCTAATACAATTTTACTGTTTCACTCTGGAAGACTTAGAGTTTTTATTTATTTATTTCTGTACTGCAAAAAGTTTGATAGCATGCAGTTAAAGAGTAAATGTTTTTAAGCCTTATAAGATAATAAGTTGAATTTGGTTTTTCAGTGACGGTGCTGTGGTGATGTTGGTAGAGTGCTAGACTGGTCAGGTTCAGATCAGTTATTTGCCACTCTGTCTCTGCCAATTGAAATGTCATAATAATATTTTCCTTTTTGTCCAACATCCTGCTGTTGTGTCTCTCAAACTAATGGCACAGAATGAACCAGAGCCAGCACCAATTCTCCACCCAAAGCCCAAAACTGTCCTTGCTTTTCGTGTCTCCACCTGCCAGTGACAGGGGCTGACACAAACGCTTCCCTTCTTCAAAGGCTCTGTGTGTAAAAGCCTGATTCAGAGCTGTTTGAAGCAGCTGCCACAGCCTGGCAGTGTTCCTCTCAGCTCCAGTTACATTTTTACCCCTCTGTGTGGCATGTGCTTGTGTCTGTCATGGGCGTCAATATGGGACAAACAGGTGCTCACAGCTGTCTGTTGGCAGGCATGGCGCTGTATATTACATTGATCGGAAGGGCCTTGAAATATGCTGTGATCTACTTCTTTTGATCATCAAGTTTTTTTGTTAAACAACAATGGTTGTTAGCTAGTAAAATGCTAATCTAAGGTAGTATCAGTTAAACATTACCTGTGTTTTGCTTGTATGTGGTGCTTCTTCTCCATGCAACCAAGTTACACAAGCAAGGTTGCCAGGTTGCCAGTTTTTTTTTTTTAAAGCTCCACTAATCAATATTCTTGTATTGACGATGTCAAATGACAGTGTCGCTCCTAGTTACGAGCCCACAGAGAATTATCGCTCAACTCTGCAGTTCCCCTCAGCTCTATGGAGCGTTTTAGCATCTTTTTAACTAATTATTTTTTAGTTTCACAGTCTGCAACTTTACTGTTTGGTTCACGCTCATGATCAACTTATTTCCAGCTGCAACAGGCAGCTGTTTTCTGTGCCCAGTACCAAAGGGCAGACAGCCAAAGTTAGTAACTATCTGGTGAACATAGTGGAGCCTTTAGCATCTAACGAGCCAGATATATCCCTCAGAAGTTGGTGGAGACCAATGCAGCACTAACAGAAGAGTGAATATTGGACTTGCATTCATCAGGTGGCCAGCAACATATTTCCAAATGAATGATAATGTTGCTCCATGTTTGCTGGATGAAATGGGCAACTCTTTGCTAACACGTTTGCCACAACAACTTTATAAGGTGATAATATGTAAATGGCCAAAAAATAAATAATAAAATAATGCTGCTTAAAATTTAAATAATAAAATTTAATTTTAAATGAGGATCCATAATATCATAACAACTAAAATAATCTGCAGGAATAGTTTGGACAAAACAAAGAATGCTCTTGTAAGACTCAAACAAAACAAAATATTGATTGTTTTATGTATTTCACTGTGCCATTGGAAGATTTTAACCTCAAGTTTAAGGTTATGGGAGAATTTTAGATTTAAATACTGGAATTAAATTGTAAACTAAATGTGGGGAACCCCTCAAAAGGTCGGTCCAGTGGAGCAAAAGTTTTCTGCTACAAAATGTGGAAACGATGCCACCTGTCAGAAGTGATATATCAGGAAAAGAAACATCTACGAGTGAGGGAAGATTAAAAGAACACTGTGACCTTGAGGTTAATCGTTTGTTAAAGCCATTTGATTGCATCACATTTTATTCCGTTTTAAATTCTTATGATGTGCAGGACCAGTTAAATGTTTATCACACTTAGTACTTCTCTTTATAGCTGCCATGACATTTCAAGACAGACAACTATAGGGTACTGAATCTATATATAGATAGTTCTGCGTAGCTCACTGTACTTATATTTCTGTGGTGCCATTTTACTTATGTTGGGGTGCTTTCACATGTTAGTGAAGTTCTTGAAGTTGTCAGTAGATCGGTTTGTTACTAAGATAAATTCTGCGCATTTACTCTCTTTCATGGGTCGAGTGTGTGCTTCTGGTTGTTGCGCACAACTTAGAAACAGCCCCATCTTTGTGTTTTCAGAATCTATGAGCTTGCTGAAGTCTATTATCAATAAGCTAGTTTTACATCACCTAAAAAGCACAGAGATCCTCTACGAACAGAGCACACAGAGGTCATGCTCCTGCTGCTCATTTTAGATTTATAGAAATTTAAAGCATTGCTAATGCTGTACCTGGTTAAGTGCATGGTAAACAGCTCTCTTTATTTCTCTCCATCTCTCTGTTGATTGAGTCCCTACTCCGCCTATTCCAGCCTGGCTATGTAGTAATGTAGTACTCTTACCATATTATTAATTCATCCAACCTTTATTTAAATCTCGAGGAATCACTGAGGGCGTGCCCTCATTTTCAATGATGTTGAGATTACAATTAAAACACAATTAAAACAGAATAAATAACAACAAAAAAAAAACCCTGTAACAATGTTATCGTATAGTAATATTTGGTTATTTAGAATCACTGTGGTAAGGCATACATATGTATTTACCTGGTCTGCATTTCCCCTCTGTGACACAAATATCTAAACGTATTCAAATGTTCTAGCTGAGGGAAATGAACAATGGGATCTCTCTAAATATTTTATGAAGGCTCCAATAGTCATCCCCTATACGTTGTCTTATTTTATCAACATATAGTTGTATTGATGTATCTGGTTCTAGCTGCATTAATTGAAGGCCATTCCATATTTTCGAGAGCCCAAACTGAGCTTCATATGTGGGACTGGATCTGCTGATTTAGGACAGTGCTTGCTCTGTCAGAATATTGTTTGTCTTTGAAATATTCATTAGCCTTTCAGTGTACTCTGCATCAGGTGCAGCCATGGAAGTGCATATGTATCAAAATCCCCTAAAATTTTTATTAGAACAACTTGTGACAGTTACGACTTTACATAAGCACACAAAGAGTCTGTTGTTGTAACTGTTATTTGACAAGTTAGACTCCAATGTTTATTTTCTTCTCTGGCAGTCTCCACAGACAGGTTGACATGAGGGGATTAGGCATACTTCGTCTTTGTAAAAAGGAAATCAGAATGAAACCAGAAACAACAGCGGCACACATGATAATATCTGGTGCCAGTTTGCCATGCTGGCCTGATCCTCTGTGTGTGTGCTGTGAAAACAATCGGCATTGTGGGTGTTTTCTCCCACCCACCAGGCAAAACCTAGAGCCCCACAGAAGCGAGGGGAGTGGGCAAAGTTCACACATGCACAAATCCTAAGCTACACACACGTACACATGCGTACACTTATACAGATGGAGTGTGAACATGCTCAAAGCTCAGCATTGCCTGAGTTTTACGCATACACATACAGAGTACACTGTCACGCTCTGAGCTGTGAAAATCTTGATAAGTGCATGAACAGCAGCACGTCTCTCTCTGCACAGTGTCTGTCTCCTCTGCTGACCCCTCACTCTGTCCATTGTCCACTCCATCTCCTCCTCCTCCTTTTGTTCCCTCGTCATGTCGCCTCCCTCATCTCCACCCTTTCTCCCCTCTCCTCTACTTTATCTCCTCCTATTCTGCTCCTCCACTTGTCCCCGCAGAGTGCACCTGAGTGACCCTGTTACGTTGGCAGCTGGGAGACAGATAGCCAGCACACCCACCCGGCCTCAGTATCGCCCTCTTATCTGCCTTGCTAGACCAAATAGCCCTTACAGTGTACCAGCAGACACGGTGAGATAGCAGGTTGCATTCACACGAGCGCACCCACATAAATACATAAACGACACACAAACACAGCAGATAATTACATCATCATCGTCGCTGCTATCTCCCATCATATTTAACTTCTGTATCCCTGTGCCATCACCCTGTTTACTTTGTGGCATATCTGTGTCTTAGATTAGTTGATGAAGCTTTAGATCAGATGGAGCAGATTCTTTTTGTTCCCTTTTTTACCTACACTGTAATGCAGACAGCAATGTTGCATTTTAAAATGAACCTGCGTGGCCCTGTCCTGTTATTTGCTGTTATTTGCAGTAACCTTAACAATACACTAGGTGTCAGTGTATGGCTGTAGTTAACCAGTCACTTAACATAGCACTTGGAAACTGGTGTCGATGGATTTGTAGTGAAGACTCTCCAAAAACACTTGTCACTTGTCACTAGTCTTGCCTTTAACAACTGGGCTTATGACTGGAAGGTTGCCAGTTCAAATTCTCACACTGAAAATTGGTAACTATGTGAAACTGAGTGATTTTGACATCCTTTTCTTTATTCAACAAAAATGTTAATGGTATAGTACATACAAAAGTGGGCTCATAAGCTTTTCCCAAGGCTAAACTCACGACACTACTCTGTCAAATTGTCTGAAGCACCTTTTTCCTCAGATTTGGCAACAGTTTAAATCTCTGTAAATCTGCTTGCTCACATCCTAATAATAATTATAGAAATTGCATCCACGGCTTCTCTATCTATGATGATTTCATGTAGCCAATAAAGTGAACCTGTGTGTGGTGTAACAATCTTAAGCAAGCAAGCGAAAACTATGAAGGTATATTTGGTGCAAAACACCTGAGCACCTGTGACAGTGGAATTTGTAGTTGTAGAAAATAGTCCCACATGTGTAACAGTAAATTTGAAGTCACAGAGAAAAATGCTTTACAAAGTAGCAAACCTGTAGAATTTTTTTCTCTCCCACAAACACAACACAGTAGTTACACCATCTCAAATTCTTCATTGCAGGTGCACAAATCCTCTGCTATGAATCAGAAATTAAGAAAATCATACGCTCACATTTTTGCTACAGTTGCTGCAGTGAATATGGTGCAAAACACATTCACACACCCGTATAAAAAATGTGAAGTCATGAACAAAATTTGCACATCCATGCAATGAGAGTTGCACATATTTTCTCACAAATATATATTTTTTTCTTGGATATATTTCTATCACAAACACAAGTCAATAGCTACAACTGCTTGAATCTGCCGCTACGAGCCTCAAATGCTGTTTTTTCGTTCACAAATGACAATTTCTGCGCGCTCTCACTTTTGCACCATATATCTCAGTAAATGTGGAGGAAAAGTGATTTGTGTTGTAGCGTAATACATTGTAGAGCCAGGGGTCACCAGAAGGTGGCAGTAATGCAACGTCGTGGATGCCAACTGCCTGCCTTGGCACCCAAACGAGAAAAAAACAACAAAAAAAAATAACTCCAGCCTCTTCGTTCCCTGTGACATCGCTGGAGAAAGAGCCATTATACCTTTGTTTATATCTTAGGGGTTATCGATTGGATAACAACGTAACGTAACAGTGTTAGCATTAGCTACCTTACCTTTCGAGAAGCAAGAGGAGCAAACCTAACCAAGAAACCAACATAGCTGACCAGCGCGCTTATTTAAAATATAAACAAAAGTATAATGGTGGGTGATATCAGAAAACATACCATATACATTAGGTGCCAGCTCCTCTGCTGAGTCGGGAAGAAGCTCTTTCTCCAGCGATGTCACAGGGAACGAAGAGGCTGGAGTTATTTTTTGTTGTTGTTTTCTCTGTTACACATGTGTGACTACAAACTACAAATTCCACTGTCACAGGTGCTCAGGTGTTTTGCACCAAATATACCTTCATAGAAAACACTTCTCAAGCCAGAAGTTACAAAGTGCTCTACAGGAAGAAGAAAATGGAAAAAAGGAGAATGAAGAGACAAAGAAGACAATAAAGAGAAAAAGTATAACAATGGAGCGTGTTTGTGCCACTGAAACTCATAGGGAAAGAAGTCATCTGGCACATGTAAACCTTTGTGCATCCCTTTTTGAAGGTATTTCTGAGATGCTTAACATGACAGCAGTCCAGCTGGGGAAATCGTTAACTGCAAAAAATGTTCTTCTTGCTTTCAAGAAGTTCATCTGTCTTTGAGCCCATTATTAACGCAGCTTTTGTGAGAATTTGTGTGCTACCACTCACTGAAAGCCTAATCTATCTGGAGCTGTCATGTCATGCGGAAACAGACTTCACACAAATGTTGTATCCATAGCAAGACTGTATGTGGAAACCAAATTCTTACCCAGATAGATGAATTATGTGGGCTAGGTCTTTATTCATTGCTATTTAATTCCTTTATAAGTTGCATGTAATCACTCAACATATATGACGTGCCTTTTTAATAATTCTCATTGTCTTCTAAAAGATATTTTTCCAAGCACTGTTTTTGTTTTACACTAATCAGAGCACATCTTCTGAGATATCATGAATGGGTTGCTTCCAGAAATAGCCTGCAGATCCATTTGAGCTGTTGTTATTGTGTGGCTTTGGCACTTTTAGGACAAGGCCTGGAGGCGTACAAATGTTTCCACTCTGCCTTGATGTACCCACTACCTCTCAGAGTTTCTCTCTCGCTGTCTGTGATTGAAACCGGAGAAGGACTTTGTTTCTAGCCAAGTATTGGCTTGCTGAGGGGAAAAAAAGACAACCAAGCCCTCAATCAGAAAGAACAGACTTCTGCAAACACACCAACTAACTTCTTGGCACTGATGCAGAACTATTCAATTAAATCTCCTAATATACACACACCGAGCCATCCTCGGAGGTATGTTTCTACCTCTGAGCGAGCCTCAACCACACTCTGCCACTCTCTCTCTCCCTCTTTCCCCCTGAGGTGTTTGCATAGGGAAATGGTCCGTGAAATGGGTTTGATGGAATCAAACTCCATATTAAGACAAATACATATTTCATAGCAGTTGATGGACTGATTGATGGGGCTGTGTCTTCATTTCCGCTGTGCGTCACCGCCAAAGAAGATCTTTATCAGAAACAGTAATATGGAGGATCATGGCTCGGCTTGTTTCAGAGAGGAGAGAGGAGTTGTTCACTTGTCGTGTTATGACTTTGAATGATTCTTGGTTTGAGTATCTTGAGTGTCTTTTATGTGTATATAAGAGCATGTGAGAATGTGTCTGTGTGCTTCTCTTGATGGTGGCCACAAGGGGTCACCAAACTGCCACATGTTGATGTTCTGCCTCTGTCCAAACTGAAGGCTCACCCTCCATTCCCTCTGCTGTTGACGGCAACAAACACACTTTTTAAATACTCACTGAAGGATGACCAAAAATGCGGCAGCAACAGTGTCCTGGATCCCGAGCCAGTTGATGTGGCAGCAAACTCACATTGGAGCGGGTGGAAGGTGGTTCATGTTTTTTTTTTTTTTTTTTTTTTTTTAATCAATGCAACTTGTTTTAGAATAACAAGGCTGGCTGACAAACCCTCCCTGACCCACCCCACCTAGCCCACTCGCACCACCTTTCATTAACCTCAAAACCCAAATCCATCCAACTGGACCAGTGACGGCAACTCGCTGCCGATGCTGGCGGTCACACCCCTCTGCACAGCCATAATGGGCCGTGGCACAATTGGGGGCCACGTAACCGACAACATTCCCGGGTCCTTCCAAGAGGCCGGTTGCCTGCAGGTCACCAGCAGCACCGCTTGTCCCTGTTTGTCTGCACTCACTAAAAGGAAAGAATGTTTTCCCCCACAACATGGCTGTGTGGGGATTAAGACCCATTCTGAGTGGCCCCGGGTCGTGCAGCAGATGTTAGCCAGGATAGCGCTCGTTGCCGTGCCGACAGTGAGCCGGCGGGATCGGCCCGCCCAGACGACGTTAAGCCTATGTACATGTATGGGAGACAGGGGTGGGGGGGTGAGCCAGTGAAGGGCCCGTCACACATTAAAAAGAATGGCGGTGGGAAATTTGTTACAGTGGTCACACACTAATCTATCTACACTGTCTCTGATCGTCATCATACACACTGGCACTCATACATGGAAAGCTGAAGAGCTTCACACTGCTAGACTCATGCTGGTTTGTGTTTGAATGTTTTCACACACTTGTGGGTCAGATTGAGATTGTGTGACATCAGGACAGGACATATGTGAGAGTTGTTTAGGCCCAGACCCCTCAGTATCTGCTTGGTGGGTGGACATTATTACCAAAATGTGTTTATTATTACAAAAATATACTCGTGTGGTCGAATGGGCTTCAGGGCAGTCTGTAAGGTGTGAGTTGTACAATAGCAACACATGTAGGCTTTTAAACCAACAGTTGCACATCATCTGTCAAAATCACTTCCCCTGTGTGAGCCGTGACTTTTACCCTCCCAGATGATGTTTTAATGTGACGTGTTGTTTTAACCGCTAAGCTCTCAAGTGCTTGTCACACAGAGCCTCTAATGAAGATTACTACAGATGTACAGATGGCGTTATGGGTGAAAGAAAAAAATCACGGGACATTGTCAATATGGCACAAGCCTTTGGGGACATTTCTGTTGTATTTAAAGTATTGATTTTACTTTTTTTGACATGGGCAGTGTTACAACAAACAGTAGTAAGAAGTCTGATTATCAGAGTCACAGCAGCTGGACAGTAGATGTAACAAAATATGCTTTTCAGCCCTGAATTATGTATGATTGACATTTTGTTGATGTACAATGATGGGTGAGAAAGTCTAAATACAAGAAAGGAGGAGAAATGGGTTGAATAATAATAATACATCTTGAATATGTCCATAATGAATAGTTATTTATAGCTCCTGTTTTACTTTTTCTTTTCTTATGTCCTTCAGTCAACTGTAACCATTGACCTAAACGCAGTGTTTGAATTGTAGGCGTGGGGTAAGGTTGTATGGTCGTTTGATGTGAAAGACGAGCCTGTTCTCTTTACGTCAGACAGGTCTAACCGCAGGGTGAATCTGTTTAACATGGGGCCCAGTGCAGGCCCCTGTGGCAGTCGTAACCATCAGGCTCAATGGAAAGAGGATCCAGGGTCTGACAAGACATGACTTGAGCTAGTGGTAGAGGCAGAGCCCCGCTATTGTCTTGAATAAACAGCAGAAATCAGTGTGTGTGTGTGTGTGTGTGTGTGTGTGTGTGTGTGTGTGTGTGTGTGTGTGTGTGTGTGTGTGTGTGTGTGTGTGTGTGTGTGTGTGTGTGTGTGTGTAACAAGTGAAGGGAAGAAGAAACTTCTTAGGGTCAAACAGAGTACAACACTGACAGAAGCAGTGTGTCAGTGTGAATGTATCTAAGTCAGTGTACATTTTTGTGTGTGTGTCATGGGGTGCAGGCCATGACGGTACCCTCTCAGGAAGAGTATTGGGTCAGGATTGGGCTGTTCTTCATGCACGGCCAGGTGTTTCTGGGCTTTCTGACAAACGGAGAATAGCCAGATGTGTATGTATGTGCGTGTGCACAATTGTCTTATTTCGTGCTTACATTCTGCTGATTTCAAACCTCAGCAGCAGCTTGACTGACCCGTTACTGCAGGCGACAAATAACTCCACCACGATAGGAAGAACTTTTCCCCAATATATCAGACCTTCCTGTGAACAGATTTCATTGGAAATACTTTCTACTGTAGAAATAGTCCTTATGAAAGCTGTAGACTTTGTGCTCTAACTAACCAGCTAACTGGCTGCCTGACTAACATGTTAAATCCAAAACTTTTCCTTAAACAGCAGCAAGAACAATTTTGTCCAAACAACACTGTACCTTGTGTTTCTGTTGTTGGTAAACTTGTAAACATTGAAACTCTATGTTCAGTTGACAAATCTTTTATGGATTGATTTGTGGGTATTGAGGTCTTCAAAATCCAACCAGTAATTAACCAATCACTGCAATTTGGGGCTGTCATCTGGCAAAGATGGCATTAAAGTGAATGCTTTATCCAGAGTGAATGAGTGTAATTGGCTTCCTGGTACAACAATAAGGAGTTAATTAGTTTATTGACACAAAATAAATGACAACAAATCATTTATCAAAGTAAAATACCAAACATTTGCAGATTACAGGTTCTCAGATTTGATCATGTGCTTGCTTTTGCTTCATTTAACACCATTGTCAATCAAATGTCATTAGGATTTTTGACTGTTGGTCAAAGCAAATTTAAGACATTTGTTACTGGTAAATTTAGATGAGGACTAGATTTTGGTAATCGATAACGGTTGTTGGCTGCTGTTGTAGAATTTGTTTAAATCTCTAGATTAAGGTCATTGCAGTCCCCAAATAGAAAACATTGTAAGTTTGAAAACCCCACTGCCCAGACTACAGTGATGAAGTGTGATAGACAACTGCCAGGTAAAGGAAAGAAGAGCTGAGAGTAGACGTTGGAAATGATTGTATTCTTACTTTTAGACAGGAGTGTACTGCAGCAGGGGGAGAAGCGAGATATGACACCGGCGTCCATCTCTGAGGTCACAGCAAAGAGAAAAAACTTCTTGGTCCGAGTGCCATCGATGTCCGACCACTCTGTGCCATGTCAACCTGTCAGAGAGAGAGAGAGAGAGGGAGGCGGAGGGAGGCACTGCCTACCGAGAGGTGTCCAAGGTGTCATGGCCTCGTCTGGGAGGTGACGGACAGTGTGTGTGTGAGTGTGTGACGGGGAAATAAGACCGCTGAGAAGTCTAGGGGACGTTCATTGTGACCTTTCGTTTTGCCAGGGTCCATCTCGCTCTGTGCATCTGACAACAACTTTAAAGGACCTCGTCTTCCTGAGCCCTTGACAGGTGTGTGTGTGTGTGTGTTTGATTGTGTGTGTTCCTGAAAGTACACATGGTTGTGTACACCAATTGTGGAAAGCTTTAAGTAAGCTGTTTCTTTCTGTATGTGTGTACATTCAAAAATGGAGCTACAGGACATTTTTTTGTCCTAAAATAAACACTTTGCAGATTTGCAGACATATAATGTGCTCCAGCTGCATTCCTTTCGAGCCACCATAAAGGTAAAAAGTAGTTTCTGATACACAAATTTGTACCAATGTATCCTGAACTAATGGTACAGTTGTTAAAGTCAATTAAGGTAACGCACTGATTGAGGCGCCCGGTTGGTGCAGGTGAAAAAGCAGTGGCTCAGCGTCCAGTTATAGTGCTTCCAGATTAGCTGGTGCTTCACTGAACGCAATCGTCTGTGTTCACAGGTGGGAAGCCAGTGAGGGATCATGTCTCAGTGTGTCAAAATGATTATACCGTATTTAAGAATAAGGCAATAATCTGTATTTTTGTCAACAAATCCCATGAAAAGACCAAAACCAACAATTCCTTGATGCTACTAACAAGTATTGTCTGCATAGCCAAACCCTGATATATCTTCTTCCTCTGTGCCATAGACCTTCATTTCTTTGGGAAATTACCAAGCCTTTTTTTTTTAAATGAGAGATTATATATTGGTGACTTTTTTTTGAGGATTTAATTTCAGTGGGAACAAATGGGTTTGTGGCTGAGAGTCACAGACAGGGTGAGGAAGTCAGAAACTATTGACAGACTAACACATAGTTAGCTTTGGTCTTGTCATGGGATTTGTTGACAAAAACAAAACTATAAAATATTGACAGCCTTAAGTAAAGAGTACGGTCTAGACCTGCTTTATAAGAAAAGTGCCTTGAAATTCTATATTCTGGCGCTATATAAATAAAATTGAATTGAAATCCTTTAAACATTAATTCCGGCCACTTATAGTATAGTATAAGAGTATAAAATTGTACTTTTGAAGGTACAAATATTTGGCGTACAACATTGACTTGCAAGAAATGGTGCTGTTGTGTACCTGTATAGGGTACTGCCAAAGCTTTTGTGCTCTCTAATACAATCCTGCTCTACCCTTTTCTGAGAATGTGTGTTTTTAATTTTAGACTTTGTCAGACCTGTAGTCCTTAGAGAAACAGTTAAGATATGAAGAAGATAAAACAGCGTAAAAGAGAACTAAATACCCTTAGAATTGAAATGAGTTGTGCATGTGTATATACTGTATGAATGTACTGTGTGTGCATTGAGTAAGCATTTGTATGGACTTGTGTTGGTTTTTGTTTTTTTATGCACGTGTCTGCACACAAATAGACATATTTCATCATTTGTGTTTGTTTGTGAGTCCGTGTGTGTTTACCGTTTAATACGTGTGTTTGTGGTCAGGAGGTGAGGGGCGAACAACAGGGCACCAAACGGCTTTAAAAGAAGAAAATCCAACAGCATAAACAAAACCACGGTCAGTGTGACACGCGTCACCTTCGCTGTGACAGGGGACAGACACTGGAGAGGCACATAGTCCCCGAGAATCTCTTTGAAGTCAGCCAGCAATTGTGCCGCTGGTTTGGAAGTATTGTCTTTCCTGCCCTTGGGCGTTGCTCTAGGGCAGATGCACTCGGCTTTTAGTGAAACACTTGCCAGGATTAGGCCTATTAGCTGAACAGGAGTGAAAGACAACCATCGCTGGTTTAGCGGAATCCGGTCTGAATGTAGAAATTTTGGATTGGCATGATTAAGCCAGAGGTCTGCCATTCTCTTGCCGTTTGCTCACTCAGGTCTTGATTAGGCAGAAAAATGGTTCGAAAAGATATTCTTCACCAAACATCTCTTTTTCTCCTTCTTTCTCTGCACCTCTGTCTCAGTCATTACTGGTGCTGTGTTTGTGTTTCTGCTCCAGCATCCAGGCGTTGGGTAAATACCTCTGCTGGAGTAGGTTTTTTTCCCCCCTCCACTTCCCACCTTCCTCCCTCCATTACCTCCTCTAATGACGTTTACACATCTGCTTAGAAGAGCCTCCACTCATCTCTCTCTGTCACCCTGTGTCCGTCTTTCTCTCCCTCCCTTTGTTGCAGAGACACACTGAGGCTGTGAGATTATTTTTAAGAATTATATTCTCAATTATTTGGCTACTGAATTCATATCCTAATTTCAACGAACTAGTACAGTTCAGAAGCACACAATGTTTACACTTCCTCCCTGACAGATCAGCAAAAGTTAGAACTTCTTAGGACAAAACAAAGATATTCACACACCTATAAAAGGAGACAGATGTGTATGAGAGGGAGGTTCATGGAGAGCACAAAAAAGACGTTGGTACATGTTCTCTTTGGTTCCAAAATTAGATGTCTTTCATTTGTAGGAACTGCTTTATTGTGGCCACTTATGCAAAAGTCATAGTAATAATTTTTTTTTGAGAGGGTAAATAATTCCTTAGCTGGCAAAATAATAAGACCTTCACAAAATGAATTGCAGAGTTCAAAAGATTAGTTGATAAATTGAATAGTCTGCAGATACAGTATGTTGCTTATTGATTAATCTTTTTAGCCATTTTTCAAGCAAAAATGCCAAATATTGTCCTCAGCTCCTCAAATATGAGGATTTGATGCTTTTCTTAGTCATAAATGATAGTGAACTGAATGTCTTTGGGTTTTGGACTGATGGTCAGATAAAACAAGGAACTTGAAGACGCCACGTTGGGCTCTTAGAAGTTATAATGTGCATTCCTCACAATTATCTGACATTGTATAAACAAAACAATTATCCAATTATTTGAGAAAGTAATTGACTGATTCATAAATAATGAAAATAATAATTAGTTGGAGCCCTATGGACTTGTTTGTCCTAGAAAAGGAGACTCTGTGTATAGCAATAAAAGTTTTTTTTAATGTAGTGTTGTTGTGAGATGTTTCATTATGAGGCAAAAACACCTGAACTCTTCAGCTCCTCACCTCCACATGCCCTCCAAACCTTGAATGGTGCTTCAGGTGATCTACACACACACACATTTGCATGCACCAATACACACACACACACACTCGCGTACGTCACTCTACAGAGAGACTTGCCCAGCGGTCATGTCACTCCACCTTCAGTTTCCTGCTGATTGACACGTCCTGTAAAACTCTCAGACGCACACATATGCACATGCATACAGAGTGACTGTACCTGTCACCTCTCTCCAATAGTATTACCTTTACCTCATTTTGTTCTGCCTGTCCATCACCTCTATTCTTCTTCCGCTGACAGCTGAATGGGCTCCTGTGGGACTTTAAGTGTGTGTTTGTTTGTGAGTGAAGGATGTTTTCGGCCTGCTGCCTGGCGCCACTTTGCCCACCCTCCACTCTCCTCCACCAAACCCTCTGTTTTGTAATGGGACAGTTGAGAAGATACACTGTATTTGCCTGCGGTTGTGTGAGGGGGTAAGTGTATACACTGCCGCCAGGCCTCACAGCACTTTCACTCTGAAGAAAATTGTTTTCAGTTCGTCCCCTCTTTTGCTCTTCTCAGCGGGTCGAGTTCTGTAACGCCTTAGGTCCTCAACAAAACCACTGAAATAGAGTGACTGAGAGACAGACAGAAAGTGAAGGAGAGAGGATGGAGAAGAGTGGAGCTATACTAGAACCCCTGAGCCCCACTACTGACCTGTAGAGACTACAATGTTTAATATACACCCCACAGTACACCACAAAACAATGTAGTAAGTCTGGTGTTGACGGCTGTTTCCTCCGGTTGGAGAAACAATTGACCTATCAGGGCTCGGTATAGGCAGGATTAAGTATGGGAACGTCCTCTTTCTACATAGCTATCTAGCTACATTCATGAAAAATAGTGACAGAAAAATGGTTCCAAGCGCAGATGAGAAGAGAAGTTGTGCTTCCACTCACAGAAATAACAACTCTGAAATTGACATGTTTATTTGATCAATGTCAAACAGCTTCTAGCAACCTCTACTGACACTTCAGTGTCGATGGCCATGCCACCAGTAGCTGTTGAGATATCTTGTTCTGGAGCTGTTCTCTGATTAACTGCGTTTTATGGGAATTTTCACCTGCATCCTTTCAGATTCCTTGGCTAACACCAGAGGTGTGACGGGAGAGACGTGAGGCAAAGATACTGCGTGAGATGAAAAGGGCAGGTGCATGCTGGTGATCTGAAAACAACAGGAAGTTATTGTAGTATTGCATTTTGGCTAACTGTTGCAGCAGTGGCTGTGACAAACAGCTCATGGAGGGAATTAAAGTACTTTACCTTTAACGTCCAATAGCTGCAGTTTCGCGCTCTTTGGAGTCTTAAATCAGTCAGATCTGAACACATAGACATGATACACATATCGACATTGTGAAAAAGCATCTATAAATCTGCTTAAAAAGCTTAGACATTCCTTATAACTTCAGAACTTGCTTGAAAATTATCAAATTTTTAAGTTTTCTTCAGTATCAAAATAATCCAGTGATAGTTCTTTGTACATCCATGGATACGCTGCAGACAGGAACTGCTAATAGCTAATTCGGCAAAGTTTTAATGGTGCCAGTTCGCTAAAATGTAAACAAATATAGGCTAAATAAATGAAGCTCAAGTTGTAGCTCGTGGACTTATTAGGTTTGCAGTGTCTTAGACGTGACCATTATGTTTATGTTTAGGGTCTTCTCCTGAGAGTTTGTACAAGTCTCTTCTCTACCACACAGACACTCGTCTTATCTGTTGTCTCAGTGGTCACAGCCCTCCCATGATGTATATTAGACCCCTTTCAGGGCTTGGATTCTTTGTTTTATCCGGTTTTTCACTCCATTATCTCACGTACAGGTATGTTGTTTTCAGATTTTGTCCACCTTCCTTTGCTCTAATATGACACTGGAAGCTTGAGGACTTCTCCCTCAAGAATATACTGAAGATAAGCGCTTGTGGGAGTCTGTGTGCCTGGTTTCATATGTATGTAAATGTGGGCATGTGTACATTTCCTCAGGTATCGCAGGGTTAAAAGATAGGAGGTTATGCATCATACTGTATATGCCTTTCCATGCATACGTATGTGCCTGTGTGCTGTATGAGTTCACATATCAGAAGTTTGAGAGATTGGAGGGTACGTGATGTAGCACTGACTTGAGTGCCTGAGTGTGTTTACTGAATACATGAGTGTATGTGTTCTTGTAGTCTGTGACTGAGACTTGGCAGGGACTCCAAGGCACCTCAGATTGGAAAATATGCCCTTATACACTCACAATTACACACCGTTACCCTACCTATCTCTCTCTGTGGATATACTTTCTGGGCCCTTCTTTGTATGTTCTTCATGTTTGCCAAGTTTCTCTCCGAGAGCCAAAACAAGACCAGGCAGTAGCTGAGAGAGAGCGTCTGCCAGAGATAAAGGTTGGGGGGGGGGTCAGAGAGTCAGAAATTTTGAAACTTTTCCTTTGAGAGAGATGAGACAGTAGAGAGTAGAGTAAAAACTGCAAGAGAGAAAGAGAAAATCAGACACACTGAAATACTGTCCTTTTGAGAGAGACGAGACAAAGAATGAGGAGAGTAAAAATTGCCAGAAAGAGAGAGCGAAAGCTTGCAGGCAGGGTCAGAAAGCTTAATGCATTTCTAATAGGAGGTACCTCAGAAAAACATGGGAGACAAGAAGAGAGGGGAGGAGAGATAAAAGGTAAGGGACAAGTTGGCAAAGGGGTGATAAGTGAAGGTACATGAGGGGAAAAAAGGAGAGCAAAGGAAAAGAGAAGGAAAAACTGACAGACAAACCTGTACAGAGCTGTGTGTGTGTGTGTGTGTGTGTGTGTGTTGGGGGCGGTGAACGAGGCAAAGCTGTGATGGCCTTGTGTCAGTCACCCTATGGCAGCTCTTTAACCCTGTAATTTACCACATCACTCTTTTCACAGTGATGGGCCCACTGCACCAGCTGACAGCACTGCCTCTGGCGTGTGTATGTGTATGAGAAGAAGTGTATACCTGTGAGAAAGGATTCTTCAGATGTCAAACAAAATGTCTGTGAGCCTGCCTTCATTTCGGGCCTGTCTCTCTCTTGTTGCAGTGGAGCTCCAGATCTGGACCAAGAACCCTAATAAACCCTGGGGTGATCGCCAGATTTTAACTCCCGCTGCAACATAAACTACACTACTATAATTACCCCAAAGTTATCTCAATTAAAGAGTAACCTTTTAAAGAAATGCTGTTGTTTTAATTAGTCACCAGCCCCTGATCAATGATGCTTGAAACCTCTATCTTTATGGCACACAAGAAGTGATGTATTTTGCATTTAAAGACATCACGAAAGGAGCTACTCTACTCTTATACTCTACTCATGAACATGAAAATTCCACAGTAAGTCAATATACCCTTCAAGTCTGTGTGCAGTTCCAATGAGGTATTAAGAGAGGAACAAAATGTTTCAGTTAATCCCACCAATAAGCTTTTTGTTGCATAGCCAGAACAATTGATGGGCCACTGATTGTCCCTCCTGCCACACCGTACATTTTCCTGTCACCTCAGCCAAGGAGAGTTTTCAGTGGGCAAAGTCAGCAAGAGATTTCTGATTTCTCTGTTTTTCTTCATTCTCACCATCATTATCTTGTCATATTTCTCAAGACAACCTCTTTGGTTTCTCTGGACCCAGTGAAATCAAAGACACTCACAGTGCAACCAAAGTTTTAAGAGGTCAGTATATGGCTTTGTTCTAAAAATATTTTCCTGAAAATCAATAAAATCAAGACATTGTTAATGCGGGAATAGACATTATTTTTGCCAGAAAGTTACTTTTGTTTGTTGTTTTCTTAACATTGGGAAGCGTTTGTGATCAGGTTTTCTATTTTCCCAGGAAATACTGCTCTTACATTAGTGTAGAAAATCAAAAATGATTATATTTTAACATGGATCCAGATGCACAGTAAATAATTCTGAGGATTTAAAATAACAAATCTAGAGACAAGTGCAGCCTTGGTGGAGGTATGCACATGCTGGGTGCTTTCTAGTGTTATTAGTCAGTGGGTGTTATTATACTGTATATGGCAGAAAGGTCAGGATATGTCATTCCATCACCAGGGACAGGATGTGTAGGAACAGCATGTTAGAAAGGCCACCAGTCAGATTCAAACCAAGTACGATGTTTGTGCAGTATATCCACCTGGATACCCACTGTAGTTGGACACATTTTCTCCATGTATAACTCAGACCATGTGTAGAACAATAGCTCAATGTTAGATTCTGTTAGCTGAAATAAATGTCTGTTTGAGTTGTGGCTGTTGAGAGCAAGAAAGAGTGAGAGATGGGACAGGACTGCAATCCAGATATCTTAGAAAGGCATCCATTGTTTCTCTCTTTCACTCTGAGAAAACCAGTCTCAAGTAAATATTTACTTAAAGTTCTGTCTTTGACTTTCTCTTTCTATCTCTGACACACACACACACACACACACACACACACACACACACACACACACACTCGCACTCAGTAACCACCCAGAGGGGACAGTGAAAGAAGAGCAGAGAAAGTGATGCAGAGAGCAGACAAGGTCGTAGTTCCTGTGGACTGTCTTTGAAAGAGGAGTCGTATGTTTTTTCCCTCCCCTCCTTTGATGTTAAAGCAGCCTCTTTACTAGTGTAAAGACAGGGTACAATAACCTAGACCCCCACCACCACCACCCTACCACCCCGCACACAGTCCTCTGTATACTGGCTGTACACCCCCACAAAGCTCTGCGGGGGGACAGGTAACCCACGGCAACCCCAACCAGAAGTCAGAATGATTGTGGCAGCTGTCCAGGACCTGTGCAGCATGCTGCGTGTGTGTGTGTGTGTGCCTGACTGTGTGTACTGTATGTCTGTGTATGCGAGTGTGTGGAATGTGTGTGCATGAAACGTTTTGAGCGCAGTCACTGAACCAAATAAAATGTTTGGTACGGTGACTGTACCAACGTACATTCAAAGCTCTTTGTATGATTTTTGAAGCTGCACTCTTAATTACAGTCTGTGTGGGTGGTTAAGTGTGCAAAGGTGCATGTGTCAATGTGTCTATGTAGATGCTTTCATGTCAATAATTGGTTCGTCTGCATTCTTTAAAAAGCAAGTCTAATCGTTGAGGTGATACTCATGCCTGTCTGGGTGTTGCAAGTTTGATGGAGGAGGATATGACTGAGGACTGTCTGTTTATGTGTGTGTGTATCTAACTCATCTATGTGTGACAGGTAAAAGCAAGACATGGCAATTTTATTCATAAAGCACATTTGATAACAACTGCCTTACATTAAAATACACATAGGAAAAGCCACATGTACAGAAGAATATAATAAGTAAAATCCAAAAAAACAACAGCAACAATAACAAAAGAAAACTGAAAAAAATACAAGTAAAACCCACAAGAAACCATTGACGAACCCTACATCCACCCAACAGACACAAACCACAAACACTTACACACAGTAGCCAATCATAAGCCTAAGTTAAATGGTTTTCCCATTTACTTTTAAATGTGTTTGTCTGATTGGATCGTTTTAGTGAGCAGGTACTGGGTGAACCAAACCATTAAGAAGTAAATTCTGTACTGCACCAGTGAAGTGAATGCAAGTACTGGAGTGTGTGATGTGGCTTTGCATGTTTGTGTAAGGAGACTGTAATGGGAAGTCATTAGACAAATGCTGATGTGCAGGATGTGACTTGTGAATGACAGCCACTTTAAATGGACTGATCGTCAATTAGCATTTACCTTAGTACACATCAGGAACACCTGGTCCTGAACAAACCATGTCTCTGTACTTTGTTAATGTCTCTTTCTGTCTCTGTGTTGCCTGCCCTATATATATGTGACCACAGGGCTCATGGACACGCATATCACTCACTCTGCCCCCCCCCCCCCTTGTTTCTTCTATTCTGCCATAAATTCCCTGAGCCCCCGACAGCTGTGCAGAACAAGGTCTCAAGAACTTTTAGGTTAGCCAGACTGGCAATAACTAAATGAAAGCTGTCTGAAATGAGGTTTTCCCTCCAAAAGGGCTGACTTCCTCTAAAAAAGCTGGTTAGGAGAGGATAAAAGAATCCTCTTATGTCAGTAAACTCGTTACGCCGTTGCTGCCATGCCATGCTAGCCCCAGCGTTTCCATGGCACCCGGTGTTATCTATGTGTGTTTTTGTTGGGACTTGTAGTTTTGGGGGTTGAGTGGCAAAATGAGATTTTTTTTTACCCACACCAGGAGGTGCAAGAGGGGAAAGATAAGAGCGAGTCTCCTCTCAGCGTTAACGAGAGAAAATAAGAGAGGGAGAGAGGATGGAGACGCAGCGCATTAGCTGCATAGATAGAGAAATGAATGGCCGACGAAGCAATACTGCTACACCTTTGCTACACTATACAGAGATTTTGCACTGGCATGTAATTCACACCAAGTGTTAAACACAGGAATATCCAAGGCTCTATTGTTCCATGATATTATCAAAAGCAGTTTGCATTCTTTGTTTAACGTGGCAGACACTATGCTTCAGACATTTTAGAAACATTGGTTAAAGATTAGTTTGGGTTTGGGGAAATATACTTCTTGTCATATGCTGTTTAAAGATATGTTGAAGGTGAAATTAGTCTAATCTAACTCAGTTGCTGTAAGTGTATGTGATCAAATATATGGGCTGTAAGACATGCTAGGCTAATATTCACTGTCGATATAACTTCAGATTGCATGTAGGGACGTAAAAACGTTGTCCTAGTCAAGTTAAGTACAAGTGATAACATGATTCCCCAAAAACCAGACTATTAATTTATATTTTATTGATTCCACAGTAGTTCTTTTTAGTGTGCTTCAGTACGCAGTAGGGACGCTGCTCACACAGACAGAACAAAATACACCAGCAACATATAATTACAAACCATCAACACTACAGGGGGAACCCCACAGAGGACCAGAAGAAGCAGCTTAACCCTCCAGGAACAGAAGTGAACTGACTGGAGAATAAAGTCTGTAATAAAGAAGGAGGGATAGCCAGCGCCTGTCGTAGACCTGTCCTGTGTTCGCTGGCTGATGTGTGGAATGCTGCCTGCTTTGTCTTAGCTGTCAGCTCCAAAGTGTGTGTCCGTCACTGCTCACCTGTGATGTGTGAATGAAGGCGCAAGCATCGCCGCCCGTGACCTTGACTTAGAGTCAGTCTGAGTTCATGTGCATGTCTGTCTGTCTCTCTGTCTTTCTGTTACATTGTTTTTAATTTGTTTTTTGGTCAAGATGTGCATTCATACCTGCAGAGTAACTCTAACTCTAACACTACTATTATTCCAACTTACTAGTAATACAGGTATAACAGGTACAGGAAGTGGTGCTACAGAAGAGTATTATGTTGCAATCGGGGGAACTAGAAAATAATACAAAAATAATAACAGGAAAAAGTTACATTTCTGTTCTATTGATAAGTGTTGATCAGGTTTGTTTGCATTGCAAATGCTGTCATTACTGTACATACCTTTGCGTTCACATTACCTACATTTGATGATATTTTCACTGTGCGCCATTAACACTTCTCAAAGGGACACTGCTTTGTCATGCTCATCTGTGCTATACTTTCAACATAGAGACAATTACAGATTTTGCCAGTCTAGGTACATGGTCAGGTAGTAACTGGCGGTCACACAAGTTTGTGTGTATGTGAGCATGTGTGCCTACATGCATGCTTTGTTTGACCCTTAGGCCTATTTATGTCACTCTATTATGTTGTGTCATCAAGATATGCATCTGCAGTTGTGTTTGGTCTGCGCCGTCTCTTTCTCCTTCTTTCATTTGTTCTTCCTCTCACTTGTCCCTCTCTGCAGACTCGGGTTACACTCCTCCGTCAGATGGCGTTCTGCCTGGCTGAGCTGCACTTGTGGTCCACCAAGAGCTCACTCCAAGTCAAAGGTAGCACTTATCACCATGTTCAATCTCCCCCTCTCTCAATAATTCTCTCCCTGTCTCCTTTCTCTCTTTCCTCTCACTCGGTCTTGCTCTGCCTCTTTCTGTCATCACTCACTTTGTTTTCACACCTTCTCCCCACCTCTCCTATATCTACTTTAACAATCTGACTCCCAGTCAACACCAATTCTCACCCTACCCTGTCTGTTTTCACTTTCTCTTTGCTCGGTTCAAAGCCTCATGCTATCGATGTCTCTTTATTGCGTTATATGTGACATTCTTTATATTGTTTTTACAACATCAAACTGTATTTGTACGTTAAGTGTAATTGGTTAGCATGACCACAAGCAACTCAAGAAACCAGTGAAACATCTGTATGTTTTCTCAGACCACACACGTTGACTAATGTTAACAAAGGGATGCCACCATTACACATTTTTTGAATGGAGTAATTTTTACATGTCTAGCCTTTTACTGAAATGCCTTTCTGACTAGTTTGCCAATGAGGGTGCCATGTTTGAAACAAGTATATATCAGACTGTCATAGAAGAAAATGAAACAAAAACAAACTAAAGAAAGTAGCTGTGAGAAGAGTAGGTGGGAACCAGTTATATTACTTAAAGCAGCTGGTTTCTAAGTGTTATTACTTAGAAACGGGTCCTCGTGTATTATCAGAATGAAGACCGTTATGCAGCGCAGTGTAAAATTAATAAAACAGGAGTAAAACCTACTCAGTGGTACTAGACACTGGAACACAAGGTGTATAAATGGTTGAAATCAAAGAATATCAGTCCCAGTCCTCTGCACAAGCTAAAACCTGCAACAACCAAAGAAACCCATAACTCTGAACTGATTTTTTTTTTGTTCAGTTCGTCTTGGTTTACAGAAGTTCATTTCAGGCAGGTCGGAGCTGAGAAGCTTTACACTGAGATTGCTGTTACATCACACAGGCACTCGGCTTTACACGTGCATCTAAGAAAACAAACACACAAAGACAATGTTTTTTTACAGTATAGAATCAGTATTTTTTTCAGTTACCCCCCAACACCTGTAAACAGATGTGTAAAATCGGTGCAGTTCCTCTTTAAGGGTGGTGGACACATTTCATGTTTGATGATAATTTCCCAGAAGCACAGCTATCTATGATCTTTTGTGTTTTCTTTCTACATGTACGGTGTTATGTACACAATACTTGTAGAAAAACTTTCAGTATATGCACATGGATCAGTTATGTTAAGTCAGCTGCACATCGCTCCACCTGCACCGCCATCAAGCAGACATTGAGAAACGTTAACTGGCGTCCGATGCTTCTTTGTGAGGCCAAGCGGGTGTGTTGTAAGTCTGGCTTTTCTGGCAATTTTCATGCATTTTCCTGCTTGCCACCTATCAGTCCATCTCTTCTGTTAGACAGAAATGCTCTGTTTCTCCATTTTTTTTGTTTTCTCCTCCCTTCCATTCTGTCTTGTCTTTCACAGTCTGCTGAGCTTTGGACGAAGATAGTGTCTCTCGGGATGACTGTGTGTGTGTGTGTATGTACACAAAGGTATGACAGGGTGTATATCCTAGGTGATGGTGACATATCCTTATTTGTTTGTTTTTTCCTGCTGTGTGTGTCTTCTGCTATCTTGAAGAAATGTGGATGGATACATCTGAGGAAAGAGGCCTGGTTGTTGAGGTGTGACGCTCTCTATCACCACCTTCCTTACATCGTATACATCCGCCTCAAAAACAAAAATATAGATTCATAAAAGCAGCATCTACTGTATAATGCTATGAAATCAGTATTTTCTATGTGGTTTGTGTGCATGTTGTACATGTGTTAATCACGTTTGTACAGCCGCACACCACAACAGACATCTCCCACTGGCTTCTACTGTTGGCCACTGAGCAGCATCACAGTTTGTGACTTAATGGCTTTGCAGAAGAAGACCTCAACAGAAATCATTGTGGTAGAGAAAACACTTATTCATTCATAATACTGACTTTTAAATTATTCAGATCTGACCTGGTGACCTATTCATCCTGCTTCTCTTACCTGTAGTTTGATGTCGCCTAACTGTTAAGATGTTAAGAAACCTAGTGTTTTTTTTTTTTTTTTTAATCATGCAGGTTTCTGTGTTCTTATGTGGACCGATTTTTGAAAAAAGATGAATGGAATCCTCAGAAAATTAGTAAAAAAGATGTAGTTTGTCCTTACTTCCACAAGAGACTAGTTTAGGTTTAGGATTTAGTACAGACGGACTAGATTTTGGATTAGAATTAGGATGAGGTTTACTTGCTAACTGTTTAGGAGTGCTGTTGTGAATGATGCATTTAGGGGAATGATTAAAGTCCTCCACCTCTCAGAAATGTGTTTTGCTTATAGTTACTTCACTTGGATGTTTGACCTTCACTGAATGATGTTTGACACTAGAAGGCTGTTTTCACATTCATCTGCTGAAGGAGGGAAATTTCAGAGTTTAAGACGTGTACGTATCAGCATGATTTTATGACAACACAACTGGTCTGGAAACCAATCATGGTTCAATATTCAACTTACACAAGTGTGATGTGAAAATCTGAAACCTGTGCACATACACATTGAATGGGCTTTTTAGTGAAGTAGGAGACTTCTTGTAAACACTAGTAGTTAAACATAGAATAGTAGCATATTCATAGATTCTCAATTTTTTAATTAGGGACATCTACTCTGATGTCATTTCTAATTATGTAATTGAACCATATCAGACACAAATTGTTATTCAGAGCAGATCATTTTTTATCTCAAAACATGTCTGGAGGGGATCTGTAAGAGAGGATCTCAGCCCTTAAAAGTCCCACAAAATATAGTTTGGTCTGATAGCACACAAACTGAAACATCATGCAAATGCTTGTAGCCACGCTTTGAGCAACACGAGCATCCCATTGTAGTCATGTTTCTGGTGATGAGTGTAGGTCTGGGTTTGGTGCACAAACTCCTGAGAAATAAGTGGTTTAAGAACACCATAGCCATTGTTTAATAGGAAATATCAGGTTGGTATTGGCAGATACTCAAGGTTATAGTATCACTATCCCTGTCAGAAATGAAGTGAAGTGACATCAAGCCATTACTAATAGTGTGTGTGTGTGTGTGTGTGTGTGCGTGTGCCATCAGCTCTCCTGTTGTATTAGTGTGACCTGGCCTCAGGAGCTGCAGCAGCGGCAGCAACAGTAGTAGTGGAGCGATAAAGAAACGATGTGTTGTGCGAATCCGAGTCTGGCTGCTTATGGTTTTGGGCCTGCAGGAATAACACTGACAAAAAAGGCTCAGCTCAGCAGTTTGTGTGTGTGTGTGTTTGTGTGTTTGTGCTTGCTGCATGTGTATGTTAGTCATATGTTGTGTGTCTGCTTTTAAATGTATATATTGCATGTGTGTAAATCAGTCTGTCCCCCAGGTGAGATGTGTTAAGGCACACTCCTGTCTTTATTAATACCCCATTCTGGGTCGGACCCCCCCCCAGTCCACCCTCCCTCACAGGGCCTTATCTCAGCTGAAACCGTGGTGCTGGCAGACGGGACAGGCCACTGGCTGATAGCGATTGTTTATCCCACGGTGCAAAATTGCTGATCTGTCTTCTGCTTTTCCCTGACAGCTAGATGTTCATCTCTCTCTCTCTCTCTCTCTCTCTCTCTCTCTCTCTCTCTCTCTCTCTCTCTCAGATACAGATATTGGCACCTATCAGTACTACGATAAAGGAGAGCCAGGTAAATAGTGTTTATATTGGATGTCTGTTTGTGTTTAAGATAAGCTGCATTTCTCTTGTTTTTGGAATGTATGTGATTTCCTTATATATGAAGAAGGGCTTTTTGCTGCCTCCCACGCTCACATAAGCTGTCAAAACACACTCAAAGACACACAAATTATTGGTCCTGCGTATTTCAGTGTCGTACACCCGTTAGCCACACATACACTTGTCCACACAGAGGCTATTAGTATGTAGGATTTACACCCTAAAGCCTTATATACACATGCACCCCCACCCCCCCCCCCCCCCACACACACACACACACACACACACACACACACACACATACATACACATGCAGGTTATTAGGCCTCCGTGGTTCTATCTCTTACACTCCCCGTGTTCCTGTTGACCCGGGGTCCTGCCACACAGCGATAGGAAAACTAAACTGTTGACTTTCTCCTAGATCACATAGCAAGAGGCCCCATGTAGTCCAGCCTCATATTGCCTCAGGCCAGGAGGCTTCCCTTACCATCAGGAAGTGCTTAAATCGCTCCCCCACGGTCCTAGCTGTATAGGAACAAGCTGTCTCCTCCTTCCTTGTGTGTGTGTGTGTGTGTGTGTGCATTCTTTTATGAAAATGATGCATCTTGCAAGAATTTTGTCACATAGGTTGTCTTCATCTATGTGCCACACCTTAAAAATTAGACTCGGCTGAATACGTTTGTACGAATTTCCAGAAAGTCAACCATTTTCAAAATTATGCTAACTTGCCTAAGGGGGCGCAACATAATTACAGCTCAAAATAAGGTGACTTCACCTTTGTCTAAAGTTTTAGTACATTTTACAAATATAAAAAGTATGTAATGAATATTTTACACTACCAGTGCGCACTGTTTAGCATGTAGAGTGCAGTACATGCCACAGACGAGTATGACTGATATGAACGCTCACATATAAGGAAAGCTAACCTTTTGCAACACCAGAGGAAAAATTATGTCTTTTGCTATGGATATCTTATCTTGATATTTATAAAAAAAAAATATATATATATATATATATGTATGTGATTTTTTTCTCTAAACAAAACATCAATCCATTTTTTCTATCACTTGTTTTTTAAAGTGCTGAGTCACCATGCGGCATGGTCGCAATACACTTTCCAATTAAAGAGAATACATAACATCAGCATATTATCACCTTATGAAGTTAATATGACGGACATGTTAGGAAACAGATGCTTATTTACACATCCAGCAGGCACAGAGCAACACTAGCATTCATTTGGAGTTGAATGTAAGTCCAATATTCACTCTCTTTTAGCTCTGCTTTTGGTCTCTACCAACTCCTGATGGAAATATCTGTCTTTTTAGCTGCTAAATGCTCAACTATGTTCACCAGCTAGTCACTAACTGTGTCCGTCTGCTGTTTGGCTGCTGCTGGCACAGATGTGATGAGAGTGGTGAGAGTGAACCAAAACAGTAAAGTTGTGGGCCATAAAACCAGAACAAGGAGCTCAAAGATGCTAAAACGCTCTGTAGAGCAGCAGAGTCAGGTGATAATTCTCTGTGGGTTTGTCACTATGAGCAATTGATCCATTGTTAATATAGAATATTGATCATTTCTGTGAGAGTTCCCTTTGTAGCATAACACATTCACCATAGAGCATAAACACTCTCTTGCCTTTCTTTCTCTCTTCTTAAAGACATACAGCTAATATCTCTTTCTTTTAGTTTTACTCCATCAATTCTGTGTATTTTTTAGTCTCTTTCTCTCCGTCTGCATGTTTTTCCTTTTGTTGCTGTGCCTGTCTTAGATGCCTCTGCCTCTCTTTCATTGATTTTCCTTGTCTTTGTTTCAGTTTTTGCTCTCACCATGTATATTTTGTTCATTCTCATTTTGTGTACAGTATGTCTCCACACCTCTTCCTCTCTCCCTCTCATCATGGGGTTCTCTCCCTTCTCTCTCTCATCTGAGAAGCTGCCTTCTCTTTCATACCAATCTTCAGTGGAGAGACGATGCTCTCGCTCCAAATCCTTTCATTTGGAGGATTACTAAAGTGTGGCTTGATATCAGAGTGGAGTGAGGACAGGGGGAGGAGGAGGGGAGAGACGGAGCAGGGGAGCAGAATCACTATCCAAAAGTATCACAACATTTTCACACAGCAGTGTTAACGATAGCTCAGGTCATGATACGATTGCATATACAGTGGATTACATTAAATTAGGTTAAAATTTGTATGGACACTGTGGCAAATCGAAGAAGATAGTGTGTGTGTGTGTGTGTGGGTGCTCAGCCAGTTTGTGAAAATAAATTACATTTCAAAACAATATACTGCCTCAATGTTTTGGCTCTTATTACACAAAGGTCCAAATGGCATTTAAAGCCTCTGAAAACTTAGCTTCAGATCTTGAGTATTTCTCTATAACAAAATATTCTATACTAAATAAGCAAAGTTTAAAAGAAAACATCTTTAGGTATTATTAAGAGTTTAACGCTCAAATAATGAGTTGATCTGCTTCATCAGAACTGTGTGGGTGTGGTTTGATCAAATTTGATTGACAGTGATTAAACAACCCACCAGCTGTCATCAGATTCTGATTCAAATGTAGCTCAACTCTGATTGGTGCACTGAAGAACTTTATATCACCTTTTTCTAAATTAGCCCTGGCCACTTAAGAAACCAGTTAGAAAAGGAAATACAGAAATCGGTCATGTGAAGTAACAAAAACTGTTCCAACTTTGGCACAAAACTGTGTTTTCACGTAAGATGCTGATTGAGAAAATATGTTTCCACGGCCTTTAAACTGTTTTCTACTGTGTGTGTGATGTTGTTCTTACTTTGACATTTAGGTGACATTCACATGAACATTTGTAACATGTCGAAACATAGACAACATTATGTGTTTATCAGTGAGACTACATTGATTGGTTCATGGATTGGTCTTGTCGCTCTGGATTTCAGTATCATTGAAATGGCTATGAAATCAAATGTAGTTCCACATCTCCCCACTAGAGGTAGACCCAGGCTCATTGGACCAGCTCCGGGGGTCGCCAGCAGCCAAAACGCCCCCAGCCCTCCCCACCCAGCCCCAGAGCAGGTGCCCATGTCTGGGCCTGTCTGGCCCCTCACCCACTTATCTGATTAATACTACTAATCCTGGAGGTGTTCCTGCCTGCCAGAAAGGCTGGCCACCAGACTGGCCACTTTCTTGCTCACAGTGACCAGGCCATAAGGCACGGTTATGGGTTACACTGTGCCAACAAGGTCTCTTGGAGCTAAGGGGGATGTTTGAGCTCCAGCTTAGTTTTCTGTTCCTCATTATCTACATCATATAGACTAGACTAGAATAAGTTATCCTGTACACCATGCTATTTTCATATTCTGTATATTCCAAATCAAACCCTTCAATTGGGCCTTTTTATTTCTTCCAGCCAATCCCCTGGAGCATCACTACTACAATGAAAAACTCAATTTCTGTGAGGGTAAGTTCCCAACAGAGAAACTCAGAGTGATTGAAACAATTTTGTTCTTCATATCCACGTATGTGTGTGTGTGTGTGTGTTTGGGCCCCAGTCATCTTACCAGTGGATGACCATCTTCCAGAAATCGCTGTCCTAGTCAGTCAACTGTCCTACTTCCTCCATTCTCTCTCCCTCCCTCTTCCCCTCACTCTCTCTGCTTTTCACCCAGTAGTGGAATACAAACACCCTTATCAGGAGACGAACACTCATCCCCCTGCCCTCCCCTCCCTCCTCTCTCCCCTGACCCCCCCACCCTCCACCCTCCACACCCTCATTTGCATGCATCTGTTTACCTCCTCTTCCCACTCACTCTTAATAGAGAATCCCACTCCTTAATGGTTCGTTTCAGTAAAGATGAAAAGGGACTGTAAAATAAACAGATAGGCGAGTGATTGCACCGTATTGAAAACAGCAGTGCTTCCTTTCCTTTTCTTTTTTCTCCCACTGAACTTCATGTATGTGCGTGGGCACAAGCAGATGCACAAATTCAATTAGCTGTTTTTTTTTTTTCCATATCCTTTCCTCCCTCTGTTTAACCACTAGAGATGGAGGGGAAAAGGGAGGGCTGGGAAATTAAAATGAAGGGGCCTTGGTGTGGTACGTGTTGAGATATGTGCTGCTAACTGTGAGGTTGCATTTGGGAGATAACTCAACTCAAGAGCGCCAAAAGTCCTCACGATTAAACATTTGCTTCTCCTTGAGGACCAGTGTGTGTGTGTGGTTTTGAAGGGACATTTTGCTTTCGGTAGAATATTTTCACTCTTTTAGTGCAGCTAAATCAATCTGTAAGCAGCAGGCTTCAGACTTTTGCTGCTTTGGGGATGTGGTGGTCAGAAATATAAAACTTGTAACTACATCAATGTAGTTTCTACATAGTAAGTAATGGTTTCACACTGGGTTTTAAACATAAAAGTAAATGAGTGACATAGCTGCTGGTACTAAGAGTAAGCAAAGCTGGCGTCAGACTCATAGGGAGGATCACCACTGCCATATACTTAAGTTTTTATCATTTCATTAGATTTGTTAATATTAACTTCATCCATAAATACCTAAATAACCAGGTTCTTCAGTGGCCTGTTGGTTCCTCTCTGGGCTTCTGGCTCATCTATAGGGAACTTTAAGGTGCCCTTTCATAAATCCTCATTTGGGCTTTTGCTGTTCGTGGGATCAATATGTGGAACTTTTTACCCAGAGAGCTTAAAGTGGATCACGACAGGGATCATTTTAAACTCAAGTTGAAGTCACTCATGTAGTCATGGTACTTGTCATTGAGTTTTATGGTAATTTATTGTATCATTGTTTGTGTTTTTTTAACATCTTTTCTTGTTCAGTTTTGTGTATTTTTAAAGGCCCATCTAGGGACAGGCATTGCAAACTAGCCTAGCCTATAAAGCTGTGGTATGTAGCATTGATTCGTGCTATACATTAAATAAATACTTTTAGACGCTCTTGAGAATTGAAGCTGTTCCAGTGTAGTGTAGTGTTGAACTGATACTAGTGCTGCAATTAACAAAAATGTTATAAATGATTAACCTGTTGATTGTCTTTCAATTATTACATTTATTTTTTTAGTCTATAAAAGAAATTATTAAAAACAGTTTTTTTCCAGTGCTCCAGATGACATCTTTAGGTTGCTTGTGTTATCCGATCAGCAGTCCAAAACCAAAAAGTAATCCATTTACATCAAAATGAAAACAGAGAAAACCAGCAAATTGTCACATTTGAGAAGCTAGAACCAGAAAATGATTGTTATGATCTTCTAATTGATTGATCAGCTAATCATTTCAGCACTAATTGGGACTCAAAATGGAGCCAAAGTTCATGAGTGCGACCCTCACTCTGTATATATTCAAGAACAGATTCAGCATTGCATTTAGGAACGCCTGCCTCATGTACCTGCATCTCTTTATTCCACCTGACCGTCTTGTCACCACCCTTTATTCCTCATGTCGCTCCTTTTCATACTTAGATCTCAACCCAGATATAAAGTTCAACCCTTTTACCCTTTCCGGTTTTTGGTGCCACATTCTTCTGAATTCCCATGAGGGCCTTTAAAAGAAAAAAAGATTTCTCCTATGTCTGGGTTTAAAAGGTTTAAAAGTCACATGATCTTTAGATTCTTGTGTTTTTCCTCCGTAGCTCGAGGCCATTCGTGGATCCCCAGGAACCGCCGACCGGAGAAGCTACGTGATTCGCTGAAGGAGTTGGAGGTACCCGCCTCCTCTGTTAAACCCTCCACCACCACCCCTCCTGGCCTCCCTCCTGTCTTCTTCCTCCCTCTGGGGATTTTCGGAGTTTTCCCTTTCCGAAACGGCCGATTGATTAACAAATAGGGGCATTCTCTCTCTTTTCTCCCTCTCCCTTCACTCTCCCTGTCGTTCCCGTTTGTTCTCCTCTCTCCCTCTCCTCTCTCATCACCTCTCTTTCGGCCGAGCTCTGTCATCGAGGGGGATATTTGAGGGGATCAGGGGGCTGCAGGCTGCCCCCTCATCCTTTCTCTTTCTCCCTCCTTCTCTTCCTCCTCCTTCCCTTCCTCTCCCCTCATTCATCCCCCTCTTCCTCCGCCTCTTCCTCCCCCCTCCTCGTCCCCTCTGTACTTGTGGCAGTACAGACCTAGCTTTGTTTGCTGGAACCTGTCTGTGGCACACACACACACACACTCACTCACTCACTCACTCACTCACACACACACACACACACTCACACACACTCCCCACCCATCCACCTCCATCCTCTCACCCGTAACCATTGTCTGAAACTAGAAACACCCCAGCTCACCTCCACACCCCATGCTCCTCCTTCTCCGTCCCTCTCTCCTCCCATCCAATCACCCCAGCTGGGTTTGGAATGTGGCAGGAATGACTGACCTTACACACACACACACACACACACACACACACACACACACACACACACACACACACACACACACTGACATGCACACAAGCAGTCCTTACCTGCATCCTCTTTCAACTCTCTCCCAGCCCTCGGCGTGAGCAGGAACTGCTGCAGTGGCCACCTGTGGTGGCAGGTGTCCGGTACTGTGTACCACCAAGATAATTAATGCAAGTATGAGCGGCACTCGCATTACAAAAAGATGGAAACTTACTGATTTGTTGCACCAAAGTTCACTGTTTCACAACTTCGGTAGAGGCAAGCAGACGCTGCTGAACATGAAATATACATCTTCAGTCTGTTGTCAAAAATGACACATTTAAACCACCTGTTTAAACTCTATTCTGTGTTGCTCTCAGTATCAGAACCACATCAGGTCCGTGTTCCTGTGGTCACTAGTTGCATTGGGTGCTTGGACTCCAGTTCACCTCTGTTTGTTCTGTCTTTCTCTCTGTTTATCTTTCATGCTCATTCAGGAACTGTTGCAGACCAACACCTGCGTTCACACCAGATGGAGGAACAAGAATTGCTGCCAGGTACACACCCTCCTCAGCCCACCACCTACTGTACACACACACACACACACACACACACACGCGCGCGCGTACACACACACACACACACACACACACACACACACACACACACACACACACACACACACACACCTTTCCAGGTTCAGATAGAGGCAGAAGCTGAACGAACCTCCCATGGTCCGCCCAGACCAGGTCTCAGATAAAGAGCTTCACTGGACTGTTAAATCAGTTGCCAGGTCATTTCAAACTAATACAGGGAACATCTCAAACAGTGTCAACATAATTATAATGATCAGTTTTGATCCCTTAAGGCTAATTCTCATGTTGCTTGCCCAGGTAAAAACAAGCGTCCCTTTTTGGACATATAATGAATATCTTATCCCAGAGCATGGCCAGTCTGAGTCTGAGAGCCCTGATATTTTTTTAGATATTAAACCTTATTTTTGTATCAAAGACAAGTCAAGTCAATTTTTTTATTACTATTATTATTTTGTGGATACAGCCTATATTAGAAATCAAAAATGTGCCTCAATCTGTACAGAATAAGACTCCCTCTATCCTTTAACCCTTGATTCAGATAAGGAAAAACTCCCCCAGAAAACTTTTTAATGGGGGAAAAAATGCCAGAAACCTCAGGAGGAGCAACAGAGGAGGGATCCCTCTACCAGGACAGACAGACATGCAATAGCTGTTGTGTGTAGAGAATACACCAAATAGCAAAATGACTAGATGGAAAATTAACCAATTTCTACTCACCTGCAGTAAGTTGAAACCGCTGATGCCATTTTGTGTTTCTGAATGCAGTTTGAAGGACTGGGAACATTTAGCTTCGACAAATTTAAGGGAAGGAAGAAATTTGTCAGAGTTGACTGTTAAGTTAATTTGCTTAATTCAAGTTCAATGAAAGATACCAACCCGATAAACTCTCATACAGTTTCATTAATTTCTTTTCATTTCTGTTAAAGTGACAGTCTCAATAGTTTAGTATGCTTTTTCTTTTTTTCCAGGTTTGAACTTTAACTGCTTTTACTACTGAATCTCTGTCAACTGTAATCTTGTAAGATGTGTGTGTGTGTGTGTGTGTGTGTGTGTGTGTGTGTGTGTTGTACCTTGCAGGTGATTCTGAGCAGTGGAGTGCTGGTGACCCTGACCCTAAATGGACCTCAGCTCGAACAAGTGTGTGTAGACCGCACATTAGTGGGCCGACTGCCAGCCAACACCGTGACTGATGGTTAGTTACACACAGACACACACAGAGACACACACGCACTCACACAGTGTAAGTAACAAAGACCACCATAAGTTTCACCATAAATCAGTCTGGTTGGTTCAAGACCTATTGACCTTCAGTGTTTATTTAACATTAAGCTTCAGGGAGCTTGTTTTTCTGCCTTTGAAATGTAATATACACTATACGTGTTTATTTCTTTAATTAAATGTTTTTTACTCTTTTATCCAGCATTGCTACCCAGTGTATTAAAGCCTTCAGACATTTTTGACTGTGGTTACTTTGGTGCTGCTGATGCCAATTAGAGCTGTTGCATAACCATCACGCCTGTTATAGCAGTAAAGAATGCTTTCTCCTGTATTGTTGCGATTTTTGCATTCACTGAATGAAATCATGGTTTTTATGTGACTTAAATCTGCTTAAACCACAGTGAACCTTTGGAATATTAAGCGACACAAACATCCTTGTTCCCACCACATGGCTGACCTATCTCTGCCCACAGCCATACACACACACACACACACACACACACACATATGCATTAAAATTTTCAGTATTTTAAAACCACAAAACCATCTACCACGCACTGTCTCTCACACTGTCAGCACCGACTGTGTGCTTACACCTGCTCACCACACACACACACACTTCCAGTCCCCACTCTCCTCGCCACTTTGTCACGCAAACACTCACACACGCGCTGCCTCAAACACATAACAGGTGCCACAGGTGAGCGAGGCAACTCTGCTAGCTAATTGCGGGCAAATCCTTTTGTGCTGTGTGTGTCCAGGGGCCTTCCCTTAAGAGCATCCATCAGTGTTTTTCCTCCATCGCGCGTTCCTCCAGGGAGTCCCCCCCCCCACACTGCGCTCCCTCGCTCGGCAGACCTGGCAGGAGAGAATAAGGGGCTGTGGACACCGGCCCAAATCTGCTAATTATTTCTTTCTTTCTGTATCAATTATTTGTTCATAACACCGCCCTCCCTGCTTCCGTCCGGGGTCTCCAGACACCTGATAAAGCCCCCATAGTGCACACACATACACACACACACTCGTTCTCACATGCGTACATATGTAATTACAGACGCACACTTTTTTTTTATATAGACCAACAAGCACTTACTGTATGTCCTCTCATATTTACACACATGCACACAGAGGCTGGAACACACATGCACATGCCCACATACACAATGGTACACACTGAGTTACACACTTACACACCCACACACAGCCAGGTACACATACACCCACTCACCTCCCGCTGCGCTCCATTCAAAGCCTCAGAGGCACTAATTATTAGAGTAATCGTTGTGAGAGGGTGGGTTCCGGGGATTTTGTGTGTGTGTGTGTGGGGGGGGTGGGGGTGGGGGTGGGGGGTGTAGTAGGTTAGAGGCTGTTCTCACATCTGTCACTTGTTAAATTAGCCTGAGACAATTAAGAGTAGAGAGCCAGACCAGATCACACCGTTGAACACATTTATAATGTACAATTACTGAAACAGTTTACAATCCCTATACAGTCAAGTGTCTAGTGTAGCTGTGTGTGTGTGTGTGTGTGTGTGTGTTGTGACATAGTGCTAGGTAGAAGTTTGAAGTCTGCATACATTTTGTATCTTCTATCACTGCCATCAATGTCAGATCAATTTTTAAAAAGTCAAATATAGGGCTGCAACTAAGGATAATTAGCGATTAATCTGTCAATTATATTCTCTATTATTAAGTCTATGAAATGTCAGAAAGTAGCAAAAAATGCACATCACAACTTCGTAGAGCCAAAAGTGACGTCCCTAAATTGCTTGTCTTATCTGATCAACAGTCCAAAGCTAACAAAATAATTCATTATCATTTTATAAATCCTCATATTCGAGAAGCTGAAACCAAAGCAAATATTAGTCAGCGATTACTCAGTTATCAAAATTAATTTTCAGTTGTTTCATCGACTAATCGTTTCAGCTCAAATCTTAAATTAAAATGTAAGTCAATGTGTAACGAACAGAACGGAACAGGATTTGACAACTTTCTAAAGCAAAAAGGTTCTCAGTATTTGAATGCTGAAGAAAATCCCCTTTTTTGATTTGCATGGATTTATGTGAATGTGAGGCCTGGTACGTATATTTGCGTATATTTTCTGAGGCAATAAGCAGCGGCAGCCAGGTCTGTTTTTGTTTCACGATGTGACAAAGCAGGCTTACTGTCTGCTCTTAAACTTTGCATCCTCAGTGCCGGTTACCTTCCTGTTTCCACCATGAGCTCTGATTGCATCATACAGAGCAGTAGATTACACATATTTTACACCATCAAAGTATTACTGGCTTCCTTTGGCCGTTGGCTGGGCCAAGCTGCGCATATGCTCCACGATTAAGCATCCTTAAGTGATTTTTCATAGCCGGTTTCATTTACCCATGTTTAAATGTGCTTTGGTTAAGCACATTGGCCTCTTATGTCAACATGCTGCTGAGGAGATGGCATTAAATGGATTTAGGGGACTGTGTGTGTCTGTCTGTCTGTGTATGTATGTGAAAGAGGCTGCGTGCATGTTTAAACGTGGTTGGTTTGTTTTATGCTTGTGGGTGTGAATGCATGTGTGTGTAACTGACAATGCATAAAGCATGGTTGCAGGCTTGCATGTATGAATGTATATGTAGCTATCTGTGCATGTGTGCATGTGTCTAGAGGGTAAGTATAAATGTGTATGTATACACTAGGAGTTTGCCTGTGGGTGTGTGTGTGTGTCTGGGGGGTGTATCAGGGTGGGTCATGAAGGTCTGGCCCTTAATGCCAAATCGGCCACCTGGTCCCAGATTGGGCCACAGCCTGGTTTCATATCCCCTACTTAATTTGGAAATGAATGGGATTAAACCTAATCCCGTTTATAGACACCCATAGAGATCAATACTAAACTGCATTTAACTTGATTTGTCTGTAATCTATTATAAAGACGCTTACTATTGCATTAAACGTTGTTTCGGAAAGCCAAGGCATCATTAATGGCTGTATTTTGTAATGGTTTAAACTTTGAACCAGTTTTCATTACAAATGCTTTATAATCCAACTTCAACATAGGGACAGACCGACTCAATTGACCTGATTTAAGATGCTAGTTTTTCTGTATTTCCAAGCGATGTTTCACTTCCCTCGTGAATATTTGCATATTAATTTGAAATTTTCACACAACAGGATGATTTGAAGTGTAATCATACCAATACCCGCACGTTTATAAATACACACATGCCATGGTTAATTGGTGGTTAGATTTCTAAATCTCGGGGTGCAGCCTTACTCGTTCAACTCAAAGCAGGATATCTGAAAGACATGTGTAACAACCCCCCCTCCTTTCCATTTAATTGGTTTCATAAACAGATTAATTTGAAGGAGAGGGGGGCTTAATTGCTAATCAGCGTTTCCATGCAGCTCCTGAAGAGTTGAACAGGATCAAGTGTGTTCTTCTACCACAAAAAGGCCTTGGAGCCTGCAGTACACTGACAGGGGAAGAGAGAAGAGAACAAGGGAGGAAAGAGATACAGCGAATACAGGAGGCAGACAGAGAAAGACTGAAACTTCTGTCCTCTAACTCCAAACTAAATTATGCAGTATAACAGGGATAATGATAAATGATACTGCAGTATAATTAAGTAAAAACATAGAGGAGAACATGGAAATGTCAAGTGCAGAAATGTCTGAGAAAATAGTTGGATGATATTGTTTCCCAGGCATCAGAAGAGCAACGTGTAGATTCACAAACTCACACAAAATACAGTCTACAGAACTTAATGCAGCAGAGGGTGGGTGTAAGACTTCAAATTGGCAACACATTTCTTCTGCTATGTTCCTATCAAACCATTAAGTGAATATTAATTGTTTCCATCAACTGGGTGGACGTTAATGGACTCTAAATGAAAAAAAACACTAGTTGACTAACTGGATGAATCTTCTTTATTTCACCAACAAGTTTCCGCACAGCGCCTTTTATCAGGGTGATTTACAGAATGTGTAAAAAAATAAAAGTACACAAACATAAATGGCAAAAAACATATCACAGTCACAAAAATTAGGACAGAATTTAAAACTGGCCTGACTGTTTAAAACTGCTTCTGTAACACAGTTAAAAACTACAAAACCTTTATGAAATACTTGTAAAAACAACTTTAAAAACTCTAATTCTAAAATCTTCATTCATTCCCCTTGGATTTAAGCTTCTGAAATTGTAAATTCTGAAAGTCTTTACAGTATGTTTCCTAAGGAAGGTAATATCACCTCCTCTGGGTCCTAAATAGGCCTTATCAATAGCAATAAAAGAAACATCCATCAGTGAATGTTTGGAAGTTGATAGACTCTCAGAATATAGAAATGTGTCAGAAAACATGTGAATCGTTATTGTTCTTGATTAGAAACGAATTTAAGACACGTACCCTAATCTCTATTTCCAAGTATTTTAATCCAAGACATTATGTTTACATAAAAAATGGTAAGACAGATGGAAACCCAACCGTGTAGTAATCAGTATGTGTTGATATTTATTGTCATGATTTATGGCTGTGTAAGGAGACCGTGGCACCTCAACAATATATACAGTTTTTTTTTGTTTTTTTGTTGAATCAAAGCAAATCAAGTGTGGTGATGTCATTCCCAGCGGTGCTGAGCGATAGGCTGATTCTGCTGTCCTTCCTGGAGCAGAGCCAAGTGGCTGCAGTCTACCTCAACCAAAAGAACCAGGGCTCCCCAGAGACTGGCAGGCGAACAGACAAACTCTCACCCTCTGAAATCAAGGTACAGTAGAACGCATTGATTGTGTGTGTGTGTGTGTGTGTGTGTGTGTGTGTGGTTGCTGTTTGTAAGAGAGTCAAAAGGAGGAGACCAAGAGAAAGCAGAGACAAAAAAGACAAGAGTTAACATGTCGTCCAACTCCTTTCTTCATGCATTTATGCCTTTTATAAAACACTATTGGAAACATGGCATAAGAGGTTGAATATGGTTGCTTTCCATAAAAATATCTGTGAAATCCGAGATGTACTAAACATTTGAACCCCAGTCTGTTTGAATCGAGGTTTAGAAGGCAGAGACACCTGCTGAGTCTACGTTATTGACCTACAACCCAGAGTAGGCTGGAAAATCTACTCAGAACATCGGCTGTTATATAAACTAGCATGCAAATGAGGACTTCAGATACATCACTTATCTAACATTTATCTTATTTGCTAGCAAACTACAAAAACTGCTTGAAATGAGCGAGGATGTTACTGGTCAGTTCGGTAATTAACCAGTGAGCTACCCACGATCAGAATCTATCCCAGGTACTATTTCTCTGTAATATTGATACCCTATATATCCTATCCATTTGGCCTAATACAATCTGTAAATAATGAGTGTTTGTACAGTACATGTTTGTATGTTTGTGCACAACAGGTGCACAAAGTCTGAGTAGGTTCAGTGTAGTCACCATGGGAATACGGCCCTTTGGTTTAAATGTGCCCGGTTCGTCTCGAACTACGCCTTTCCCGTTTCTGTCCATTAATGTCTCATAAAGGTGTGTATTGAGAGGCAGTCTGATCTGGAGGTGTTTTTGTAGGTGTTAGTAACAGGTCTGATTATGTGCCGTCCCGTTCTTCCCTCCCCCAAAACAAAACTACACTGTGTCCTCCTTCACTAGCTGGCTAACCGCTAACCCTGGCATTATCACATTACTGCCAGGCCCTTTTGTTAAGGTGTGTGTGGGTGTGTGTGCGCGTGCATGTTGGTGTGTATAAAAGCAATCGTTACTGCCGTGCGTCTGTCTCCAGAAGCAGAGTCCTGATAAGACACCCCCACCACCACCACCCCATATTTGTACACCGCACATGTGCATGCAACCTACAACATACACACGTGTGCACACGCACGCCCAACTACCCATCCCCCACAACAAACACACACATGCACAACCACATACACATCGCCCTGGTCCAGTGGGCTAAGCTGGAGAAGGGAGAGTGGGGGGGGGGGCTAAACTAATCCGGCCCACAGAAAGTGGTTTTCGATTATTGCTGACCAGCAAACGCCAGCAGAAAAAAAAAAGACTAGAAGAGGGAAGAGATGGAGGGAGCATGCGGGGGGGTAGAGATAGAGTGTGTTATTAACCCCAGTGATTTTCTGATATATTTTTTTTCTTCTTTTCCATTTCTAATCTGTCAGTGATCTCCCGTTCAGCTGTTTGGGGCAACTCTTTGTTCCCTTTATCATCAGATTGTACTTCCATCATTTTAATTCGTCTCTGTATTTTGTGTCCAAAGCAAATATCCCCCCCAAGGGGGCAAGAAGGGCAGACATGGACCACTGAACCTCACATCTGCTCTACGCATACAGTACAGCTTGTCGATTTACTAATTTCTGCATGTTTCTGTGCTTTTAAACCAATTTCTTTTTATTATAAATTTCTTAAGAGACATTCCTGTATTCCTGATTTTACAACCTGCCTGTCAGGTCCTAGCTTCCTCTGCACTGTGACAGAGGTCATGGACACAGGTGTGTGTATGGTTGTGTGTGTGTGCTGATGTCTGCGTGTTAGCCATCGACTCTGGTAGCTGGTTCATTGTGTTAGTGACTGTGTATGAAAGGCCTGTATGATTTTGTGTGTGTGTGAAGAAGGACTGAGCTGTCGTGTACATGAAAGGCAGGGTCACAGTGTAAGACCTGCAATTTCACCTGCTTTAAAAGTGCTTCTGGATAGAGCACAGTTTGTTTAATGGTGTGTGTGTGTGTGTGTGTGTGTGTGTCTGTCTGCACTTTGTGTGTCTAAAAAAGTATGTATTTGTATCCGCTTTTTACACCAGTGCCTCTACATGTATGTACATGTGTATTTGTGTGCATACATGCATGCATTCATGTATGTGTGTGTGTGTGTTTCTGCGTGAGTGTGTCTGTGTGCCCCCCCGCCCCAAGCGCCACGAGAGCTCATTACTGTGCGTCTCTTTGTTGTGGCCCATAGAGCGTGGCGGACCTTCACAAAAATATGCACATCACTAAAACAACAAGCCCGACAGAACAAAACACACTCGCACACATTAATAATGGAAGATAAAGAACAACCTTAGACATCAACAAAAACAGGATGGGGGAAGGACAGGAGAGTGATACTTGGGGCTACAGATGTGGAAGTTTCAGAGCCCTCAGGTGTTAATACAGGCCAGGCAGGTGAATCCAAATGGGTGAATCACTAAGATACTCTGTTAACTTCCCCTTCTTCATAACTCTGCAGGGCTGCCTGTGTTGATCTTTAGACTGTCTGTCTTTCTGTCGTCTCACTGCACTGCCCATTTTGACTCTCTTCTCAGTGCATACTCTGCATTTGTGTGTGTGTGTGTGTGTTTCAATGTCCAGGTGGTGTGTGTGGACGTGAGTGGGCGGGGTCGTAGGCTCCACAGACGTCTGGGCCTCAACTGTCTCCAGGATGTGGCGCTCTGCTGGTGGAACCTGGACGAGCCCGGTGAGGAGCTGTGGCCCTGGACTCCCACAAACACGCACAGGAACAACCTGGTCCTGCTCAGCTGCTCACCTAGTGAAGGCCTCAAGGTACACACACACACACACACACTCTACAATTCTTGCATATCCAACAGCAACAGCAAAACACAACACATCAACCTGTTCAAGCACACTGAAAGAGTCGATAGTTTGCCCATCCAGCCTACGTGTGTTTTGTTGACTTGGAGGAGGTTTAGAAAGGTCCCTGTGGAGTCTTGTGGGGTTACTGTGAGAATATCAGGTGGTGAGGCCGTTCTTGTGCAACTTTAGTGAGACTTGTGTCCATATTCCTGGCAATAACTCGAGTATGTTCTTGATGACCGTTCTTGATGACCGATTCTGTTTGTGATTCTCTAGCCATACTAAAAGTGTCCTGTTTGGTGACCTCAGGATTCCTCTACCAGCAATCCACCAATGATTGTGAGATGATTGTAAGATGGAGCGTGAAATCACCAGGTGGATTGATGGTGTGTTAGCAGTGATGAAGGTGTTGTACCGAGCTGTCGTAGTGAGGAGGAAGCTGAGGGTTGAAGGTAAAGCTCGCAGTTTAAAAGTCGATCTCCAGTATATTTAAAGCAGTAGGAGGTCGGACATCCAGAAGGAGCTCGGACTAGAACCATTACTTCTTCACATCAGTCATCTGATCAGGATGCCTCCCAGATACCTCCTTATGGATGTATTTCGGGCACTTGCAACTGGACGGAGACCCCAGGGCAGATCCAGAACGAGTGTAAGGTTTACGTATCTCACCTGGCTGCCACAGTAACACAGACCTGGATAAGTGACAGAAACCAGATTGATGGACGAATGTATATCAGGGATTAGGGATTGACGAAATATGTTTATGTCTTGACTTCACATAGTGTGTCTTGTTTTGTCTTTTTGTATGAGGCGCTGAAAATCCTGCTTATAAGCTCTTCAAATTAAATCAATTAAATCATGTTTTTTTTTTTAGCATCTCTCACAAGACTTTAGAGGGAACAAGCTAAGCTAAATCTAACTAACAATCATTAGTTGGATGATTAAATACAGTAAACAAAATAAGTAAAGAAACAAGACCAAACAAAGCATAAAATTGCATCAGTGCCCATGACAAAAATTCTTAACTTTAAAGGTTTTTTAATACCTTTCAGTGCTGTTTGAATCATAACACCTGCTGTATATTTTTGTGCTCACTCACACACACACACACACACACACACACACACACACACACACACACACACACATACAGAGTGGGGACACATAGTGAAAAAGGCAACAAAGCTGGTGTTTTGAGTGGAGACCTGTGTTGTCGTGGATGGGATTGGGGATGGTGTGTTAGTCACCTCAAGGGTGGCACCTCTGTGTTGCACCTCCATGCATCACCATATGAAATAAGCAGGAGAGCTAAGCTGTGGTACAGCGTGAAGGAGAACGCCTACACATCCACACACACACACGCACACACATTCTTAGACGCACATCCTTGTGGCCTCTGGCAAAACCCTACCCGTAACCCGATTCTGTGTCAACGTAGGATTGGCCTTGTGCCGAAAGCAGATGAAAGATCCCAAATTACCGAACCGAGCTTAACTCTACTCCTCATACCGCGTACCTCGGTAAGCATATGCAAAATATTCACCACACCAGAGAGAGAAGGGAGAGAGTCTGCGAGAGGGAGGAAAGATGAGCGTTACCAATTGCATGCTAGGAAAACAAAATCACGCAGGAGAGAATGAAGGAGGGATGGGAGCTAGGGGGGCACTTGAATAGTGAAATAAGCAAAGCAGATGTTGTTTGCTGCTTTTTCCGCTTCTTGTTTTTGGAACGCTCTCCACGTTTATCACACTCCTTCACCTAGTCTATTCTCTCTGTCTCCGTCAACCCCCCTCCCTTCCTCCTCTCCTTCTTCTCCTCCTTCCTTCCTCCACGCTTCAAGAACATTAAAGTCTCTTCGTGGGGCTGCAGCATCGCGCTCTAATGAAAGCGTTTGTTGTCATTTTTCAGATGCGCGGTGTGAAATTAAGCGAGCAGTTTATGTAAGAGCCGTGGCGGGAATCAAACGCCGGGCACACATCGGGAGACGCCAGCTACTTCAATCACTTCAAGCTCATATATATGTTCCTTTTGTTCAGTTCGCTATCTGCCGCACTAAGCCAATTTTCTAGCCAGTCTCTCGGCATTTAAAAAAAGTCTGATTTCTTTCCCTATGTGGTCTTAATTCGTATGCCCCCCCCCCTTCCCCGTCCTCATGCTGATAAGTGGAGCCACGGCACGCAGGGGGGTAGGGGGTGGGAAGGGGAGAAAAACACATACATAGTTCATTTTTATGCAGCCAGTTAACATTTTTAATTATCCTTCCTTCATGCTTCCCTCCCTTAACCCCCCCCCACAAACACACACCATTTCCTGAAATTTAATAATCTTTAATGAAAAGAAAACACCAGACGAATGTTGTCTTGCTTTTTTAGTCATATTTGATTATTTGTGGTTGTGTGTGTGTCTATGTTTGTGAACATACTTTAAGCGTATGACTATCCTGTTATCTGTCACCAAACAGTTTCTCTGCAGTTGTTTGATCTGCATTTGTGTGTGATTTTTGTTGTCTTTTAATTATTATTGATTTTAGCACTGAGCTGCATGGTATTTTTGTCTTGCAAAACAAGACAAACCTCAACAGACTGTCCATGAAAGACAACCTTTGTCTCAAATTATTTGTATAGAAAGAATATGTAATTGCATAGAAATTAAATAATTTAATCTGTACTTCATCTCCTCTGCAACTGCTACGATTAAGAGTGTATTAGAAGCTAAATTGACAGTGTAAAATGGCTAAATTTGCCTCAAAAACATAAAAAGCTGCAGTCTTAATGTGCAGAATTAAAGCATGTAGAGTAGAAAGCACATTTTCAGCAATGCACAGCAATCATAATTTGGACCATGAAAGGGGTTGGGTGTGGAATCCAAAGTGCAGAATTAACCCCAAGCTCCACTGCTTTGTAGAAATCACACAAGAAACACTGCTGCTACAGTTTCAGGTCTAGTGAATAATGTTCCCTCTGTACTACTGTTATGTTCAGTGGTACCAATTATGACAGTTAAGGTGTGAGGAATATTTTGGTTAGTAATCCCACTGTGCCTGTGCATTTCCTCACATCAGTACCTCACTACTAACCCTAATTCACACACCTAAAACTTCCCAAGCCCACACCCCTCATCCCTTCATCCCTCGACTCTCCTCCGAGTCCCTACGTCTCTCTCTCTCTACCCGTCTCTCCCTGTCTTTCTCTGCTCTGTGAGCTGGAAAATTGGCTTCAAAAGGCCACTGCTGTGAACAAGGGCCAGCCACACAGTTGGGCCCGTCCGCTTTATCTTTCACGCCACGGAGGGGAAAAAAAGGTGGCGAGAGAGAGACAAGAAGAATGGAGAGAAGAATAGTTTTGACCAGTCACTGAAACCAATAACCAGGAGAAAGCTACTTACTAGAGGCCTCTCTCTCTCTCTCCATCTGTCTCCCTCTCTCTTTGTCTGTCTGTCTCCCTCTCTGTGTCTCTGCTCTCTTTGCATCTTTCTCTCCACGTCTCCACCTCCTTCCTCTCTCTCCTCTTCCTCTGCTCTCTGTCACTGCCATTCTCACTCTTTCTCATCACCTTTTGTCCATATTTCTTCCTGTCTGTATCCCTCTCTTTCAGTCTCTCTTGCACATCCTTTCACTCACTTGCTCACTCCCTCTCTTGACCTTATTCATCATTTTTCTATTTTATGCTCTCAGGACCAGGGAATACGGTACGCTCACATGCCACAGTATGCTCTGGAGTCCACAGGCAAACAAAGCTTTGCTTTTATGAATATATTAAAATGTCACATGCACACTGTATTTCAGAAGTCCTTTCTCTACACTTCTTTTTAAAGAGTGGCTGTTGTTTTGAGTTCCAAAATGTATTTTTTATTAGACTTTATTCATGTAGCAGTTTGTAAAACAGGGGTGCAAATTGTTGCTTTTCAAAATAATAAAAGAGCTGGAGATGTACTGAACAGCCTTGGTCAGTATTGTAAGATCAATGCCCAGAAAACTGTCTTCTCGTACTCATCCTGGCCACCTGCTTTTTTGTGAACATTTTTATGTTAACGTCTGTGGTCGCAGTGGTTAGTACACCCACAAAATCACCCAACTGAGCATTAGTTTTAGACTTATCTAATGATGTATGGTTAGTTAAACAAGTAAGAGAGTTCATATATTAATCAGCTGCACATCAATCTATTTGTCATTATTTGTCTGATATTCGTGTCTCATCATGCTTACGGTAGCGTTTGCAGTGTAAGAGTTTATGTTTTGAAAGATTCAAACCCCATAACCCTGAAAGTCTTGAACGAGTGCCATGCTCTAATCTCCTAATCAGCTGTGTTGCCTTCAGGGGCTTTTTGCTTGCCTTTGCTCAGTCCACATGGAATATAAAAGGAGGCACAGCATGGCCTTAGAAATGACCCAGAGTCATAATGCTGCTGTGCTGACTGTAATAAATGTTGTGACTATAAATGTGTGACTGAATGTGAGAATATGCAGTTTCTGCTGTGCATTCTGTATTTTCTACTGTAGCTCTATTGAGATTTACAGACTGTATCCCTTTTAAGTATTGCACTTTTATGACACTTTTATGACGCACTGCAACTAGACATTCAAAGTCCAGGTCCAGTTGAGCTCAGGGCACTTGGCAAAGTCAGCACACAAATCATGTAGCTGGAGTTTAGATGCTGAATATTAGGTGTAAATCAAATCTTGAGGATCTTAAACTGAACCCTAAAATGTCCTGGAAGCCAGTGTAACGAGGCCACACCTAGACTAATAAATTCTCTACATTTAGTGCTGCTTAGAACGCCTTTATGATGTTATGATTATATGATAAAGGAGTTTTATATAGATTGATAAAATGTCAGTCTAGCTATAAATCATAATACACTGTATCTTCAAACATCGAGGAAATGATAAATTGTCTGAGGCCCATTTCTTTCTGAATGGAGCTGTCCAGCAAGGAAATGCCTTTTATTGATTGGAACCCAAATATCATTAACTTAATCCAATTTCTTCTGTAAGATTGAGTAAATACCCAACTGTGGTCAAGACCATGGCATGATTTAGCAGTGAACTGAACTGCAGTTGTGGACATGGGTCTTAAGTGTGTTATGAGAAATCAAACATGGGTTGAACGGGTGTTCGTTCTCCCCCATCATACGTGGGTTATTTTATATTTTATATTTGTGTATGTCAAAATAAAAACAAGACAAACACAAATTGGTCTCGAACTCTTTGAAATATTGGCTGTTGCAGGTTGAACCAGGCCATGCAGTATTCTGAGCTGTAGCTGACACTGTCCCCCTTCTCCTTTCCTTGGAGGGTCACCTATCAGGGGAGGCAGAGCTGAATCAGCTGCACCTCATCCCTGATGGTGCCACGGTGGCATGCTGGCACAGCAGGCAACAGGCACTAGCAGGCCGGGCACGGGATAAAAAGCTGAGAGGATGAGATGTGGTTGTGGGGAGGGGGTCAGGGTTTGTGGAATTGAAGTAGGTCTTGTGATTCCTGTGACAGCATTCTGTGGGATGGACTCGATGGACCCTCGCCTGCTATGTGTTTGTGCGCAAGTTTATTTAATGCATGTATCACTTTGTCCCTGCAGAAATGTAGCTATCCACAGAACTGCACCCTCCCAAGGATACCCCACCTCTTACATGAATTGAGCCCCTCTTGCCTGCTGCCTCAAATAAACACACACACACACACACACACACACACACACACAGCACCCACCCCCTGGGGAGCAGCAGGAGCTGGCTCTGGGGGATTATGGAGAGGGGGAAAAAAGCTTTCAGGAGGACAGTCATCTGCTTCTCTCCTGCTGTAGACCATGGGCAGGCAAAAAAAACTCCTCTCTGCCTCCCTCTAAGTCCCTTTTTGGCAATGCCTGCCAAAAAACTGGGCCGGGCAGCTTTGTGAAAGGAAAGGAAGGAAGGCAGGCAGGCAGGCAGGCAGCAGATCCCTCTTTCTGTCTGCACGGCGAAAAGAAATGGGCTCATTTAGCCAAAGCTGCCACGGTCAATGCAGGGCTCTGATAGAGGCTTTGGTAAGGTGAAATCCCTCCTAAAAAGCTCTGTTAGTGACTGTGGAACTGTTGGGCTGCTGTTTAGTACAGGCTGTTGTCTCCTGTCATCCACCTACTGTTCCTGGTTCCTTGTGGGTGTTTTATCGACAGTACCACCCGTGACACGGCCTATCTCCGTCAGTGTCAATGCTTGCTTGCTTAGCAGGGCCATTATGTGCCCACTCCCACCAACTGGTTGTGGTTCAGGAACGAATAATGTAAATTCTGGATTTGACCATCGGTCAAATAATTCCAAGCTTTCTTCATGTATCATCCTCTTAATATTGAAAAGGGCTTGTTTCTTGTCATTCACGATGTCTAGTGCTTAGCTCTTGGCTCCTCGCACAGGTAAACAGAGAGGGTTGTTTATCGCCAGGTGCTGGGTGCCAAGCCGTGGCATGCTCAGGGAGAAGATGTTGTTGACCTTGAGTTAAAATGGAGCTCTTATCATTAGCTGTCTTGATTGACAGCCGTGTGTTTATGAGCAAAGTGGAAGGCTCTATTTCTTCCATCTCCAGGGGGTTTGTGGCTGCTGTATGACTCATTTCTCTGTCTTTCTCTCACATGTTCTCTCTCGCTCTCTCCATCTTTATCCTTATTTTATTCAAAAACAGGTTAGTTTATTAACAGTACTGGCACAAGTCAGCGTCTTCCAATTCCTAAACAGAACATGTTAAAACAACAACAAAATTATGAGATCAAGTTCCAGTTGTGTTGCTTATACAATGTTTAGTGACACTTAACTACTCAGGGGATACTGGCTGAATCCTTCCACTCCAGTATCAACATAATATTTGGTCACTCCAAGTCTAAAGACGGATACAGACAGAAATAGAAAACAGAACACGTAGAAAAGTCAAAACAAATCCAATTCTGTCCATGGACATCATCTGAGCTTGGTGGACTTGTAGTGAAGTGTGAAGTATTTGTTCTCAGTGTAAATTCACAATTGAAAGTTTACATTTACCTTAATGTTTCTCAACACAGACACACAGATGATCGGATAATTTAACAGTGTTATAGGTCTGTGCTCACTGGTTGTAAATATAAACTTATTTTTTCAGATTTTTTCCCCCATCAGTTTGCTACAATATCTCTAATGGCCCAAAAATACTGAAAGAAGACGTCAGCCCTCAAATCAAGAATCCTAGCAGTATTTAGGCACAGCTCTGCTTTGAGCTAAATGCTAACATCAGCATGCAAACGTGCTCACAATGACAATGCTAACATGCTGATGTTAAGCAGGTATAACGTTTACCATGTTCACCATCTTAGTTTAGTGCGTTAGCATGCTAAAAGTTGCTAGTTAGCACTAAACACAAAGTACAACTGAGGCCGATGGGAATGTCATTAGTTTTGTAAGTATTGGACAAATTGACATTTTGACCTTATGATGGCACTAGATGAAAAGTCAGGGGTTCACCAAAGTTGTTGCAGTTCATCCTAAGGAGACATGAATGTGTGTACCAAATTTCATGGCAATCCATGCAATATTTGTTGAGATATTTCACGCAAAAACACAAATGTCACCTTCATGGTGGATTCATCCTCTTGGCACCATGGTTAGCATGGCTAAAAAGTGCCTCATAATTAATTATATAACTTTTCAGATTCTACATTGACTTTAGATTAGCAAGTTTTAAAGCCTCTAACTTCAGCCTGCAATTAGTGGCGCGGTCAACAGGATTTTAAGCTCAGTAAGAGGATGTTTTTAAAACTAAATGAGTAAACGCTCCAGAGTTCCAATGCATTTCTTGAAACATCTTTGGTGTGAATGTGCCATAACAAGTGTTAGCAGTTCTTGTCCTCCTACCCACAGAAGAGAAAACAGTTTATACAGGATATGTTATTGTGCATTGTTGGATCAGATCAGATCTACAGGGAGGATGTTCAAGTGTGCATCAGTTCAACACTCTCTGAAATAATCCTCTCTTCTTCTCTACATTTGCTCCATCTGATAGGTCCTTAGCTCTGTCCGGACAGAAGGCAATCCCCTGGACTGCCGCTTCAGCCTGCTCCAGCCCTACCAGCTGCTAACAGTAGAGCTACCTGCAGACCCCCAAGGATTCAGAGAGGGGTCCTTGGCTGACGCCTGTGTGTACGAATGTGCACGAGAGCGCCTGCACCGTCTGTCTGTCACCCGCATCCCGCTACCATCCCACCCCATCTCCTGCTCACGTCACCCCTCTGAGACCACACTTCTCCTCGGCTTAAGTGACTCCTCCCTGGTCCTGTATGACCAGCGACGGGGGGTCTCTCTCCTGGCCTCCTGCCCTGTGCCACCCACCCTCCTCGCCTGGCACCCTGCTGGGGCTGTGGTCATGGTAGGGGGAGGGCAGGGGGAGCTGATGTGCTTTGATGTGGGCTTGGCACCTGTAAGCATGGGACTGGTAGCAGAAGATGTAGCTTCAGCTGCCACGCTAAGACTAGCTCAGCACTTGCGCTACTGTGGAGGCCTGGAGGGACTGCAGTGGGGGACAGGCCTGGAAGGAGGCCCAGAGGGGACAGATATCCTGATGTTGGTCTTTCATGGGGGACCACTAGCAACCTTGAGATTCAGACTAGGTGGGTAAAATGATTGCACTTTTACAAAATGACCAACAGCAAAAAATACAGAGTTGGGATATTTGTGGAAAAGAAACCAAAACTAAACACAAGACCTGATTAATCTTTTGATTAGTTTTCAATTAGCTGATTAATTGCTTAATTCAATTCAATTCAGTTTTATTTATATAGCGCCATATCATAACAAAGTTATCTCAGGGCACTTTTTCGAATAGACTAGGTCTAGACCGACTCTTTATATTTACAGAGACCCAACAGTTCCCACCATGAGCAAGCACTATGCGACAGTGGCAAGGAAAAACTCCCTTTTAACAGGTAGAAACCTCGAGCAGAACCAGGCTCAAGGTGGGCGGTCATCTGCCTCGACCGGTTGGGTTGAAGGGGAAGGGGGGAGCGGGAGAGAGAGAGCAGGAGGAAAGAGAACATACAGCAGCTCAATACAGCATAGATATGGTAATGGCATTGATGTTAACACCAACAGAAACAACACTAAGAGCAACATTATAATAGCAATACTAATAACAGCAACAACAGCAATAGCATCAGCGGGTGCAGAGCAGGAGCACGGGGGCAGCAGGCGGCAGCAACCACAGACCCAGACTTCCACAGCTCCAGAGGCAGAAACACCTGCAGAAAGCAACAGAAGGGGAGGGAGAGAGAGAGAGAGGAGAGAAAGCACACAACATCAATAGTCTTAGTCTATAAGATGTTAGAAAACAGCCCATAACAAGTTCCCAAATCCTAGTCTTCAGTTCGCTTGCTTTGTTCAACCAACAGTTCAAAACCCAAAGATATTCAATTTGCAATGACATTAAACAGAGCAAAGCAGAAAATCCTCACATTTGAGAAGCTCAAAGCAAATGTATGGCCACTTATATCGATGATCAAAATTGTAATTGAGTAATTTTTCTGTTAATCGCCCAATTGATTAATGGTCTGATCATTTCAGGAGTTCCTCCACAGTGATTTGGGCACAAACCGCTAGAAGTTAAATATGCAGCGCAAACATTTGTGCTGCTTTAAACAAAATCTCTATTTTACACGTAGGTTTATAAGTCTACCACCAGAAGCTGTTTGAATCTCTGAGAGAGAAGCTGTGAAACTACAAAAATGCAGTTATACTACTTAGATTTAGAGAATGAACAGGTGCATCCGAGGACAGGCTGCACCTCCAAACCCCACATTCCTGTATAGAAATAAGCAGATATATAAAATTGATGTATATTTCTTATTCTTAGGTACTTTAAATTTTACTTTACATTGCAGTGATTCTAAATAGAGAATAATTTACAAATCTTCCACACTATCATAGTCATCTCTTCCTAATGAAGGTGCCCTCCTCCCTTCAGAGCCTCTTCTGTTTTGGATCTGACACTGTATCTGAACCCCACTGTGTAAATATGGCGGCTGAACGGGTCGACCTCTTCACTGCTGAGGGAAGTTAATTTGTTGACGGGCGGGGAGGTTAGCAGGAGTCACGCTCTCAGAGGTCATTCAATAATCGCCCCGGGGCAAGAGTCCCCCAGGTGCATTCTGGGATGCATTTTTCCGATAAATCGTTTACAGTGGCTGCGTAGTCCCTCGGGGCCCCCAGATAAAGTTTGCCAATCAAAATTTTTTCCGAAGCAGCCACCTCACCCTCTAACACAAACATACACACAAACACACTCATACAGCCTCATACACACTCCCACAAACACACATTCAGCGTCTTTAATTGTGACTTTGGAAAGAAGATGTGACAGTGGCACGCAGCTCTCTGCTGAAGTTTGAAAGCAGGAGTGTGGGGGTGGATGGAGGAAGGTAGAAGATTGTGTGGATTTGAGTTTGTGTGTGTTTTGAGGGTGTGTGTTCGGCTGTGTGTATTCAACTGCATTTGCCTGTGTGCACAGGGAAAGGGGAGGGTGTCTTCCAACAATAGCTTCCCCTCCTCTGATCGTCTGCCAAGGTTTTGATGAAGAAAGTCACTGCACGTCTTTTCTCCATGATAATTCTTCCCCCCACACACACGTGTGCGTATTCTTCTATTTCTGTGCTTCTATGTGCACACACACACACACACACACATACCAACTCATTTGTTTGTTTGCTTGCGCTCCTTCTCTGTATTGACTTGCTTCATAAGGCCCGCTATGTGACAGAAGGAGTGAGTCGGGAGGCGGCAAGGAAGAAAGACTTGGCCAAGCTCCAAGTTCTCTTTTTTCCATAGGAGGCAGCCCTCCCTGGTGCCCCCCCACCCCCACCCTCCTGCCTGCACCGAGTTATCTCATCTGGGCACACGTTGGCCGCGGCTGGGCCTGCACCGGTACAGGCTGTGGAAGGGCAGACCAGGGAATGTGCTACACGACACGCACGGAGAATAGTCATTTTTTTGTAGGGATGGGAATTTAGTGAAATATTGTTGATGTTTAAAGAAGAATTACGTAACTGGGTATACAACAACAGAGAGAGCGAGAGAGAGAGAGAGCCCAAGCCGATGTATCTTTATATGATGTTTATTTAGGTTGCGTTCTAAAGAAAAACATTTAGTCAGCAGACATCAAGGTAACATAAAGGTGGGTTCTCTCCTCCACTGAACATGCTGGTGCTTGCTAATTTGGAGGCAGAGCTCATTTGTGAAGCACTTTTATTAAGTCACGTCTATCCAAGGCATCAATTTGAGGTTAAACCGACAAGCTTATTATCAAAATTATCGAGTAGTCTCATCCCTAATTTTAGATATTTTCTTTTCTGAAAAGGAGACTGATTGCACAAAATATTTACTGAATGATTGTCCCCAATATAACAGCTTTAATGGTTAATTCTTTTATATTTTAGAGTCTTTAATGCCCAGCTGTCATTATTATCCTTTGAGTTGAACTCAGTAGTTGTGTTCATGGTGCACAGTATGAGTACTCATTCTTCGTTGCTGTTTGTTCGTGCTGCTGTGTTGTTTTGTGTCGGACACAGTGACGCTGAACTGAGCCGGTCAAATAGGTTGGTGTAGACAGGTGTGGGAGAGAATTGACTTCCATTGTCTCTGGTCAGAGTTAGCTTAGAGCAGACATTAACGCCCAACTCAAAGACCCCTTCTCACACACACACACACACACACACACACACACACTCACAAACAGATTCACACAAACTGCACTACGCTCAGCTGATGTATTATCCACATTAGCCCACTCTTTAGGGGATTTGGGGGCTTGCTAATTGCCAGCTTGTCATTTTAATTGCCTGTACACCCCCTCACACACACAGACATACACACACAACTTCTTCAATTAATTAGACAAGAGTCAGTGGTGACTTTGCCCGCCTGCAGCCTGGCCCATTTACAGTACCGCTGTCAGTGATCACCTCCACTGTCCAGAACCGTGCCACTAAGCTATGTCCAAATTTTGTTTAGTGAATATATAACTTAACTACATTGCAGCAGAATATAACATGTAGTATACTGTATATGTGAAACATGTCAGGATTTAATTTGGCAAGAAGTAAAACTACAGTGAAGCCAGTTTCAGTCAGGATGCACTCGTCAACGTACTCGTCATTTATGGCAACATGCATTTGAGTTCTGCTCCTCCAAAGCACATCACACGCTAATCAGCCATCCCCAAAACAAGTTAGCGGCTCCTTCGACTGTTGCACTGTGGCGCCATCGTGATCAAGTCACAATGGACTATAATAATCACCCCTGGCATTCAACACCTTCACTTACTGTGTGTGTACTCTATAAAGCGACAAACACAGGTGCACCTTTGCCCTTTTACACATAGAATGGGACACCTCTACTACTGGGAAGGGTACAAAACCCTCTCCTTTCATTATTCAGCAGAGTCCTAATGTGCTCACACACACACAAACAAAAGCAAAATCAATCACCTCTGATCAAAAGGCCTAATAAGTTGTAGCAGTTGTCTCATCTTCTTAATGGACGATCTCAGGCAAAGTTAAAGATCTTGCAAACACAGAGAGAATACGTTTGAATAAAATGTAGGCAAATTGTTTGAACATAAGTGAACACACTGTATGCTCAATATTTTTCAGATGTATTTAAATAGACGGTGATGAGGAGAACCTTGTTTTTAGTTTGCACTTACACACAGATACACACAGACTATACACCAGGGATTAAAGAGGCTTCCCAGCTAATTGATTGACAAGTCAATGCCAGTCAAACCAATCTAGTGCTGCTGCAGAGTTTAAATTAGACCGATCCACTGGACACTTACTTAGCTTAAGTAAGTGCTCCAGGACATTCTGCATGGTCACACACAGCAAGCTGCACCCTACTGTATTAAAGCATTTGGAAAACCAGGAAAAATGTTGAAATTTTATTTTGTTGTTTCAGCAGATACATTTTTGCACATTTAAACCAACATGTTGGTAGATAGGGATGTACTTTAACATCAGTGCTGTGAAGTGTGTAAATATAACCCCAAAAAAAGCATAAGTATAAAAATGTGTCAACATTTGTGTCAACTTATACTGAGCAAAATTCTCCTACATAAACTAGTTTAGAATGAGATCAAATTAAATCAAAATAAAGAAAATAAATGACAAAAAATAGATTTCCTTAGGATGCACTTTTTGATCTATTAAACACAGCTGATGCAAGAATTTTTGTAAATGAACCATTTCATACTTTTTTCTATCACTGATGGTAGAAGTTCCTCTGGTTCTGCTGTGTATTGATTTTGGCCTAGAAAGAATTGAAAAGTTAAAATTTGTGTTTGATTTATTAGATAATGCACAGTGATTTATTAATTTATTTATTTGTGTAGACACACATCAGGTGATGGATGGAGATGAATGAGATCCTGGTGCATTTAACTCTTGATTTTGATCTTTTTTAATCCTTTCTTTGCTGTTGCTTTATTTCATGTAATAATAAACTAAAACCAAACCCTGACTCGCTCTGACAGGGGCTCTGACTGGTGGTCAGATGGGTCCCGGGGAGATGCTGCAGCAGCGGCTGCGTTGTGGCCAGGTCAGAGAGGCACTGGGCATCCTGGAGGCCATGGACTGGAGCATCATGGGAGACGAGTGCTATCGAGGCCTGAGCTCAGTCACCAACCACCTGCTGAGGCTGGAGCTGAACGCAGAGAGAGAGGGTAGGTCTATCTAACACTTTATGTTATATAGGTTTAAGTTTTACAGATATTTCTGTAAATTTAGAACTGCTCTTTAGGTGGAAATAATCTCACTGTGCGAATCAAACCTCAGTAGTCAAATCCAAAGTACAACAGTTGATGTTTGATGTTTTGATGTTTTCTGGCTATGTAACATTAGACTGAATCACAGAGAGGAGAAAGTTATTATTTAAAAAATGCAAGTTATTATGTTCGATACGCAGCCTAAAGGTTTATAGTTCTGTAAACTAGCCCGCTGTCCTTCCAGAGCCATTTATGTCACAAGTAAATGAAAAAATACATCAACTTAGATTTTTATTTTCATTTCATTTTCTGTTATATTTTGCTGTTAATTAGAACTTTGTGAATTAGACTTTCTTTTCTGGAGGGACACGGTCTCTGAGATTTATTTGTTTAAGTTAATATATAACAAGGAGTTCACTAATGTGCAGAGAAGCAAAGGATTTAACTGTGCCAGCTACATTATCTTTAAAAATAAAAACTCAAAACTTGGCAAAATTGTTTGCTCACACACATCTACTATGCATTTTATTTTTATTTTCCTGCTTTATTGTGTGTTTCTGTTCTGTCTATAGCCCAGCTAGAAGCAGCTCTGGGTGTGTTTTATGCCCCACCTGCCCCTCTCTCTGATATGGTGATACTTGAGTACAGGGAGCCAATCAGCAAGTATGCCCGCCGCTTTTTTCACCACCTCCTCAGGTAACACCGCCCACTCTGTGCTGTTGCTGTGGTCCTAATTTGATCTTCTGAGGGGGAAATTTGTTTTGCATAATTCTTCAGGCGGGGGGTCAAAGGTCAAGGTCAGCTATATTAGAGCACTCTTGGAGCTAAATGCATTTGTATGATCCTCCATCAGGCTACAGATCCTTAATTGAAATATAAATCAGACTTAAATTAAAATGACATCTGATCAATGATTGAAAGCTGCTGCCTAAGGTCATGTAGCTCTACATACACACATTTACAGACTATTTTTAAGGTATTAGCGGAACATTTTATTCAGTTTATCATCATAGGGTGCAGAATCAGAATAAGACATGCCGTCCAAAAAAGCTCTTTCAGAAAATGACATCCATTGAAGATACAATTTAATACTGCTTATTTGCCGCTCACTATTGCTATTTAAAAATTCTAAAAAGGAAATAGCTTTTGAATTTTCCTCACACACACACTGATGCAGCTTTGAGTCATTCATAAGGCAAAGCACCTCACATGCACCTGTTTAGACTGTTGTTTCATTTTCCCTTCTGCCATGAGAGCCTTTTGAAATGCCTGTTTGACTGAAATAGACCCTGTTGTTCCCACACACTGCTGCTTACTGCTCTCCATCCTGCAATTACCTCCTGTTTCCTCTCTTTCTTTCTCCTCCTCTGTAGCAGAGCTGGAGCGTTGTTTGGCATCCTTCCTCCTCTCCTCTCTTATCACCTACCTGCATTCTTTCTCTCTCCATCAACATCAAATGAAGGACCCCCCCCCCCCACACACACACACACACACACACACACACCTCCTCTCTCTGCTTGCGTTTGTTTGTTTGTTTCATGTTAGCTCTAGACAGGGAAAGTTGAGGTGTTTTGTACTGGGAGATACAGCTCTCTCCCAGCTTTAATTCTGGGTAATAGGAAGAGGACTTTCTACTCTCAGTTCAATTATTGACAGTTTTGTATGCAGATGTGTATGTGCAGACAGGAGGAAGGAGGAAATATGTACTACTGACCTGTCCCCATTTTCATCCAAAGCGTGTATTTTTAGATTCATGATTGTTTTTTTTGTTTTTTGTTTTTTTGGTCAGGATGTCGTCGTGCCTCCTCTTTAACTGTCTCCACTTTCTCTGCAGACACCAGCGCTTTGAGAAGGCCTTCCTCCTCGCTGTAGATTTAGAAGCCAGAGATTTATTCATGGTGAGTGGAAAGTGAATTTCAGTTCAATTGCCGTCTTGAAAAAATGTGACACATACTTTGACAAAAAGGTTGCTGAGCAGAAAAAAGTAGAATCCGCTATGGGATCTTTGTAAATCAAACTGTCCAGGAATGTATAATCTTGTGAACACAAATGAACAGTTAATATAATGAAAGAAAAATGAGACACTCTCTCATGGCCAAAATATTAAAATTTACTTACATTACAAAATATATATCTGATGAAGATATAACACCAAATGGTATCTGCAGGTCTTGAAAAGTCTTAAAAAGCAGTGAGTTCAGTTTTCTCAACAAAAAAAAAGGCCTTAGAAGGTATTTAAGGTTTTAAATTTAATTGACAAAAGTCTTAAATATTAGCTTTTGCCTGCTGTAGGAAGTTATGTTAGTTTCGGGAGACACGTATAACCTAAAAGTGGGATTCAGTCAGCACCATCTCACCTACAGCAAACACTGTCACTACTGCTAGCTGCAGCAGCTAGGAAGCTCATTGTCTCAGTGTCGATGTTGGCAAAAAAATTAAAATAATGAATTATTTTTAATTGGTTAATTCATCCATCCATTTTACACCCCTTATCTGGGTCCAGGTTGCATTCATTCATTTAATTAATTATATCATTAGGAGTTATTGTTATATAGTGCTGGGAAGTACTTAAAAATGTGTTATGATAATAAATAATTATTGGCCATGTCATCCCTACTGGTTTTCCATCATACTTTCATACTTTGGCCGATATGATCATGTATTAAAGTGCATTCTATGTGCTATTAAAAAGGTCTTAAAAAGGTTTTAAATTTAACTTGGTAAATCCTGCAGAAGACAAACAGTATTTAGTATTTAGACAAACAGGCAGGTAAGGGAAGGGACACATGGAAACTCCTCTGATAGGCTGGGACACAAATGTATTCATGCAGTTTCGTTGAAGCTGTTTCACCAAATTTTCTTTTATGAAGAATATGCTGCACATGTAGCCACTCGCAGCACCTCCCCACATAAAGACATCTGTTCCAGAACCACTGTTATGAGCCTATGAGGATCAGGCAATGCTTAATCTGAAAACTGTTCTTTTATTGAAGTTTTTATGGCATTTTTACCTTTTATTGGAGAGATTGACAGTGAAGATGCACACTGGAAATGTTGGAAGAGAGTTCCCTGGCTGGAATTGAACTGAACAGGTTGTGGTTATATTGTATGCGTCTTAACCACAAGGCTACAAGGACTCCACCGGACTGTATTCTTTAAAGAATTATTTTTTGTCCCACTGACTTGCAGTTTTTAGTTCAGACTTCCACAGTAAGTGTTGAAAAGTGTTTGCTGCAAATCCACTTACTTAGTCCGTAGAAAATATCAGTTTGGGTCTTACAACATTTTTCCAACACACAGTGATATTGTTAAGAATGGAGTCACCAAAATTTTAGATATTGAGTCATGGATTATAAGGAGCATTTTATTTTTATGTAAGTGTGCTGCAGCTTCTCTAATACTATACAACCTATTTTAATTGTTCGTTCACTGTACTCTTACTGTCATTTGCACATGACTGGTAACCCATACAAGTGTGTGTGTGTGTGTGTGTGTTGCATGTCAGAGAGCAGGTGTGATCTCAGTATGGGCCCCTATCTTTTCACAACCTCCATGGCCTCAACTCGGCCTTTTCCTCTCCTCTCATCTTCCGTCTAACTCGCTCTTTCTTCCACTCCACGCTGAAATGCTCTTCTATGTGTTTGACCCCCTTTTTCATGGGGCCCCCTTTGCTCCATGCTTCACCAACACCCTAGACATTAATACAGACCCCCATACACACACACACACACACTCCTCTTGCTCCCTCAATCACACTGATAGCAGTGGTTCCAATTACCTCCCCACTAAGTAGTGCTGCTGGGAAGCCGAATTGAAAAGGTGGAGTCGAGCCTGTGGACCTTGAAAGAGTGCAAAGGAAGGAGGGGGGACAGAGAGGAGAGGAGGGGGTAGTGGTGTAGGTGGAAAGCTATATGGCAAATGCGGGAAAAAAAAGAGAAAAGAAACAAGGTCTTGCTCTGTCACTTTGGAGGTGTCGAGAGACGAGTAAGAAACAGAAGAAGAGCACAGAGATGGAGGTGGAATCGTATTTGCAAATAATTCTTTGCGTTGCGTTTGAACTGGCTCGGGTGGGTGGAGTCAGTTTCATCTGAACACTTCAGCCTGGGTCAAACAAACCTGAGCTGTCAACAGAGCAGTTTGGTCCAAAAACATGTTCAGTGATTATTCCTATAAAACTGCACATACAGTTGTACAGTATGTACTCTACCATGTCAGAATCCTTCTCTTCATGTAAATAATTAACACTTCTTAAACTTAGTCGAGAAACATTTGTTCATCTAGATAGATGTATGCACAAACTTAAGGGCTTTTGTTCTTTTTATTTTTCAAAAAATATTCATAGTAAAAGAAAAAAATTACATTTCAGGAACACTTAACAAACTGATGCCCCTCAAATCTTTTTCATATTTTGTGCCAGGTTATTAACCATGAAATAGGAAATGAAAGTGCAAGTGATACATTACAAATATAAAACATAAAACATTCCAACAGAATTACTACTTTTCACCGTTTTCATTATGTTTTCTAGAAGTTTTTGTGTGTGGCACAATGTGTGATATTCAGTGGTGTGTGATGTACAATAAGCCACTATTTTAGGCAGAATAAACTAAAAGAGGCGACCTCACACATCAATCAATCACAGAAATAATTTGGATCACTATAACGTTAAGTGCTTGATCTTAAAGCCTGATTGTGTGAAGTTGGTGTGATGTTATCCAGAACTGGCGCGTCACTGTCCAGTGGTTCACCAGACTGCGTGACCAAAACTACGAAACCTCTCCAATTATGGAGCCAGTTCACTCTGGCTCTCATACTACACCTGACAGCCTGCAGATGTTTTTTTCATTTCCTGTTTTAAATCAAACCACATGTGTAGTGTTAATACCGTACAGGTGACATCTTTCCAAGCTCTTCTCACGTGTAAAAATATTATTATTCTGAAGATTAATTGGCTGGAACGCAAAACAATTTAAGATCAAATGAAACGTATTATTGATTTTTATTTAACTTACATTTTATACAAACAAATTTAAGAGACATACTTAGAAAGCATTTGTGAACCCTTTTGTGGTCTCCATATATCTGGCTCACCAAACACAACAGATAATTGCAAACCCTTCTCATCCTAGATCTGTAACAAAGTTAATGCTCACTCACAACGAGCGTTTTCAAGCACTTTCTTTTTTTTTTTGCCTCAGCGACCAAGAGAGCAGCAGCTCGTCGTCTGAAAAGAGCGACAGAGAGAAAGCCAAAGAAAAAGAGGACGTTGACATTTCACCCCTCGCTCTGGCCTTCGCTCTAATTAGGTTGTGTTGTTGCTTTAACCTGCTGGTCAGCTGATTGAGTTGAGGCGGAGGGGGTTAATGAGGGCAACCCCCACCTTCACCGAACTCTCTAACGTCCAAACTTGCCCACAGAACTCAATATCGCACCATCGACTTGATAAAATGCACACACACACAGATAACATGCACACCCTCACCTCTTCTTGAAATGCCCAGCATGATATACCCCCCTCTATCACCAGACCCCCACCCCTTCAAGCTCCATTGTTTCCCAGCTAACAATAGAGGCCCTCCAAGCCTTTTCTTCAAAAAAGAGAAACCTTTTGTTAAAATGAAACACTTTAGTGTCGGGCTAAATTGAGGGGGAGGAGGAATTGGGGGTAGGGGGGTGTTTTGGTGGAGGTTGGGGGTTGTATGTAGAGGTAGTAGTAGGGGGTTACTGAGTCGTTTGCATTTTTTTTCCTTAATTGGCGCTGTTCTGTAGCTCCCTAATTAGCCTTTGATAATGAGTTGATAATGTAACCAATTAGGTCATTCGTCTGCCAAGTCATGCCGACGACAAGTTTTTTTGTTTTTTTTCCTCCACCTCCCTCCCCCCCTTTTCTTCTTCTTCTTCTTCTTCTTCTTCTTCTTCCTGGGTCTTTGGCTCTTGATGTAGCTTGTTAATTAAATCAAATTGTGTGATAGCCGAATCTGATGCCGGCTCTTTTGTTCCCCAATGAGGGCTTGTACTGTTTCTTGTTAGATACGCTAGCAGTAAGGCAAGCTGGGTTCACCCCCTATCTTCCTCCCCTATCTGACGTCGGGCTTGGAGGCGCTGGAGGAGGAGGAGGAGGAGGAGGTATCGCACATCTTTGGCAATAAGCTCATTGTTGTCGCTCAGATGAGTAATTAGCGTTATTAAAACGTTAAGTCCTTAACACCTATCTGATAGAAGTGTTAGTCAAACACAAGGCTCCTGGATAACAGGTGTGTCAGAAAACAAGTGTGTGTGTGTGTGTTTGCATGCCTGTGTGCAGGTTCAGCAAATGTTCTCATGTCCAGGGATTATGCCTATGTTAATTAGTGAATATGTATTTTCACGTTTGCACGCTTGTGCCTATGTGGATTTGTGTCCAGTCTCCTTGTCAATATTTGATTTGACTGTATGGTTTTGGCAAAGGAAAATTCCTCTCTAAAGCATTTTAGCACCCTAAAAAAAAGACTCTGGGACTAATAGTAATTGGTATATTTTTCTTTCTTATTCCTGGGTATAACTGGCTAAAGACAGATGCTGTGACACTGAGGTATTTCCAGGGGTTGTAAAGGAGTCTGAAAACTTCAAAAGTAATCATCAGGATTTGATGTCCATCCCTCAGAATCAAAGAGCAAAGGTTTCTCTCTGGAGCTGCCTTTTGATGCTGATATTTTACAATCATGCAGGGAGAAACGCAGAGACTAAGACTGCGTCCGAAATCCCTCCCTCGTTCACTCATTCACATTTTAAACAAAGTACTGTGGTATTGATTTACTATTTGTACTGTTTGTTCAACTGTGGGAATATTTGAGGCCACAATTTTTTACTTAGAATTTGGACACGATTGCCAAAGAGATAATACAAATATTTAGATAGAAGTTGATTGCTCTTTTGTTACGTTATACCTGACCTCAGATAAACATACTTTTGGCTGTTTGGCAAGAGAGTCATCACATACTGCAATCTTCAGTCAGAAAGGAATACTTTGCTGTTATAACACTATTTCTATTAACTCTCTGCACCTCCATCTCTCTTCACCAAATGCAACAAGTTGTTTCCCGTTCTCTGTGAGATGTTGAAAGGTGGAAATGTATGAGCAGGCGTATACATCAAAATTACAAATAATACCCAAAATAGCTCCAGGGATGCTGTAAACATTACAGTTGAAAGTATAACAGTCTGCAAATATCAGAAAGAAGATTTTTTTCAACAACTTTCCCACAATCACATCCACAAAGGTCAAACCTTCAGTTCACATGCTTCAGTTTTCATACACAAGACAGTCAGTACTTCTATCACTCAGTAATAAGTTTCTCTGTGCACATAATGCCTAAAAAAAAAGGAGCAAATCCACGCTGAACGTTCACATATGAACTTCTCATCGATCCTGTTTGACAGTAGCCCACAGACTGCAAACATGCAGACATGAGCCCGTCTAATGTGTCGTAAGCGCTGCTGTGTGCCAGTTAACCTAATCCCTCATTTATTTGGAGGTAACTCACACCGTACAAACCCTCTTAAATATCAGTCAATATCGGGCTCTTAGCGTCCACCACCACCACCCACCACCCTCCTCCCATCCCCTCTACTCCCCAAAAATGGCCCACTAAAACGCCCCTCTTTATCAGGCGCTGCAACCCCTAAAGCTCTTATATAAATAAGATTAGTGTCGCGTTTGAGCGTCAGGGAATAAGAGGTGTAATATCTGATGGTTTTATATGCAGTATTATTGTTATCCCTTCTTAGTCGGGCTGATACTCACACTCTCTCTCTCTCTCTCTCTCTCTCTCTCTCTCTCTCTCTCTCTCTCTCTCTCTCTCTCTCTTAGTTGTCAGTTTGTCTCTCTCTCTCATTTCACGTTTGTTCATTTGTTTATTCTTTCTCTGGGTCCCTCTCTTCAGATTCAGACAGTATTATGAGGAGCTAAGCTGGAATAAAGCACCCCGGCATCAAATGTTCATATTGTTCTGTTCTGTCTGTCTCTCCCTGCTGCTCTCTCTCTCTCACACACATGAAAACCCTTGTTGTGATTTTGCCTTCTTCACGTCTTTTATGTCTTGTTCACCGTCTCTCTCTCTCTCTCTCACACCTCACTGTCATTTCACCGTAATGCCTCCTCTTCTCCTCGCCTGTTTTAATCTTCTGCTGCTCTGTTTGTTATCAATTAGGAAGCCTCACTCATATCTAATTGAGGGGCCATGTCCTCGTTCACAGCGGCTGAATTAGCCACCTCAGTCCTGGGAGCCGATTTAGGTTCTTTTGAGGCCATTTTGTTGTCGGCCATTTTCACATTTCCTCCTAACTCCTCGCCACAGAGGGCA